>OX439042.1:61698408-62178408 GCA_949317995.1 Acholoe squamosa
TGTCATATCTCTGCGTATATATGTCATATATTTTCATGATCTTAAGCTATAAATGGGAACTATATGATGGGGGTGATGAATTGACCAGTACAAACTATGCATTTGGGTCCAAACATAAGAAAATACAAAAGAAAATATTGTGAACCCCCCTGACCCCCTGAAATGGGAGCCCAAAGTTTGCCAATATAGCATTACCCATCAATACCAACTAAATACTATTATTGACTTTGCTACTTAGCATTATTAATTAATATAATTGACTTTGTCACTTAGCATTTCTATTTGAGTTATCTGCTCCAGTACCCCCTCCACCCCCACCCTTTTGACTTACACATGGGCAGAATAGCTTCAATGCAGACTTCCTAAAGGCAGGCAGCAGGAGGAAATACACAAAGGGATTAGCAATAGAGTTAAATGCACTCAGCCATATCCCAACCATCTGCAACAGAGTGTTCTTGATTTATACCACGATTTCGGAACTTCCGGTGGGTTTATATGCAGTTTAGCCGTGCATTATTCTGCATATACCACACTTGTGCATTTTTGAAATTTTTGGTATATACTTTTTCGAGGTCAAGTTGGACTTAGAATATTTTTGGAGACGCTGGCGGACATAGAAATTTGGTCTCGCCATTGTTTCAATGTGAAAAATCGTCCCAACTCGTATGAGGATTGAACCCCGGCCGCAGTGGTGGTAGGCGAAGGCCTTAGCCATAGCGCCACACTGAACGGTGATGAAATCAAATGCGAATATAAGTAAGACCATGACCGGAGAGGTACCGAATGTTCACACTCACTTTTCGTATGGAATCCAACCATGACATGTTATAATATTAAAATCCCAAGAAGTATTCGATCCATAGACGAGGAATGCGTGCTAATTGTCTCCATTTTCTTCAATATAAATAAGAATCCATTGATTTTCCAACACGGTCCGAAGTTTTCGGCGTCTTCCTTGCACGACGAGCGGATGACCTATATCCACATCCGGGCCACTGACACACTTTCGCCGAACAAGGAGGCGGGTGGGAATGGCAGACCGCGACTCGCTTACGATGGGAAAATCAATGGATTCTCCTTTATTTTGAATATATTGGACATAATACGCATGGAGGGATCATCTAGACTATCTAAGGATGTATATGTTTTAATTTGAAAACTTGTCATGGTTGGATTCCATACGAAAAGTGACTGTAAACACGGCGGTACCTGTCCCGGCAAGGAACAAAAATAATGGCTTCGCGCAGAGCGGACACGGGCCGTGTCGCTTGCACTTACAAAATGCCTTCTCGTGGCTATATTCTGTGGATATCAGGTAAGAAATTAATACAAAATGGAGGAAATGGTGGTATAAACCTATTAGTTCATGGATGTTGGAGCCCACGGGGAGTCTATGCTGGATATACCCTCGCCGCTCCGCGGCTCGGGTATATCCAGCATAGACTCCCCTAGGGCTCCAACATCCATGATCTATTAGCTTAATAGCTGTCAAGTCTGATACGACCGAGGAGGTAGTACCAGAAGTCCCAACTCATTGACAGAATGTAGATGTAAGTGACAGTCGTAGCGGTCTGTGTCATCTGCTTCACTGCACTGTTAACCAACTTGGATTCCCCAAGGTTTGACTCGTCTCTTCTTTTGACGAACATGATAGTTACCTTCCCATAGAGGATGCAGAATATGATCGTTGGTCCGAGGTACTACACAATGAAGTACCAGAAACTGACGACGGAGAAAAACATCTTACCGGCCTCACCAGGAGTCTACTAAATGTGAATTCATGCCAAATATTGCTCTTGTTTATAACTGTTTTTGATGTTTTCTGTAGATTGCTATGTGACCTAGTAATAGAATTTCAACTGGCAATATAAAGGGAAATGAATGTGTCATGGACTATTAATATGATAAAATGAAAGAAAGTGTAGAAATACTCACTCGAAGACTTGAAAGGTTGCTGTTGAAATTGTGATTGCTAAGCAAAAACATGCTGTTGCTAAGCAAAATCATGTCTTGAATGAAAACTTGATGAATAAAAAAGAATTCACCAGGGCTGCATTCATGCATCATAACGACCTTGACAAGTAAGTAAGTAAGTAAGTAAGAATGGTTAACTGGTGATGGCCTTTGCTCACAGAGAAACCGCTGCCTGCATCGATGGGAATGGCACTTGCTGAAAGTTGTAGCCAGCTCTTATAGCCCTAATATAGGATTTCTTAAGAGGCATAAGAGCAGAGTAAGTTCCATCCAATCATAACTTGCCAATGTGGTGCCCTTTACAGGCGTATAGGAATATGAGCCACACCCTGCTAATACCTTTAAGGGCCATGGAATACCTAAAGATTAATATTTGTTTGGCTTCAATATCCAGCACCTAATACCAGCGAGGTCATCATTAGCCAAAGGTTAATTTATGTAATTCATCAGTATTAGAAAAGGACAGCGCATTAGAGTATGTAATTGATACCCTTAACGAATACCGAGGAAACCTTGCCTACTTGTACTGAAGTTGTACAGAGTCACTTTGGTAGTTGGCTTTAGGTGTGTCATGACAATGCACCTAATGTACGGCTAGAAAACTAAAGGTGTGGAAGGGTACCATGTTATTGTCAAGGCGTGTCTTCTAGTGAGATCATTAATGCCAGAGTGTTTGGGAGTACCGTAATCTCCCACGTGTAAGGCGCGTCTTATACGGGGGTTTTAGTTCTCATTGGATCCACAAGGGGGACACCAAGACCTTTCTTTTGATATATTACATGCCCCCTTGGTCATAATAGGACATAAGGGGGGCCAGGAGGGTCGGGGGTGGCCCAAGCTACACATAGGTTTTTGAATTTTGAAAATTCATTCAATAGAACAAAGGTTATGAATTTTTCATTTTTTGAGAATTTTCCAAAACTCTAGGTGCGCCTTATACTCGGGCTGTGCCTTATACGGGGGAGATTACGGTAGGTTCCAAATGTTGGATAACAGATGCTTAATGGGGATATAACAATGTCCCAGGAGGAGAGCCCAGTGCTTAGGCGCCACCTTGTAGCAGACTTGAGTATGACCATGTCTGACAGAGCTAGAAGGCAAGGAAATGGTCAAAGTATGACACAGTAGAGACATCATGTGAGTGGCATGGGTACTAAGCAAACATGAAATGTACCAGAAATGACTTCACTGAGCTCATATTAGTGGTAATTGAAATATCTTTCTCACTCTCTAGGAATGGTGCTCCAATGTTCTCTACTGCACCCCCTCATACATTAGACATTGAAATAATTTTCACAAAAAGTAGATTTAATGGATCTCAACTCAATTATTTTTATTAAATGCTCAAAGTTGACCTTTAGAACAGCCCATTATCAACTGAAACAGGATGGATTTCTCCATACTGATACCTTGAGATGCAGCTAACCTGGACCCATTACATAGAGTGAAGTATATGTGATGTAAATGTATCATAGGATATTTGACACATGTGTTAATATAGCAGAATTGAAGTATTTCCTCAGGCATACTGAGCTATACACACAAACATGAATGTTACAGTTGCCACAAGATGGCGCTGAAGCACTGGTCACCCCCCTGACAATGTCCTGTTCAAAGCTATGGTCTGGTGACTATAATGTGTGGAGATGCATCCTAATGCACTAACTCCTCTCTATTCAACCACTCAGTATCTTGATTGCTTGCAATTTTGATCATTAATGTCCCTGCTCGCTCTTTAAGAGACTCAAATTCCTTTATTGCATTATGCCCGTGCATGGCTTAACAGTGGCAATAGTGAATTAACCTGACACAGCCTTTTTGATTTGGTACATGTTTAATAACTTTGCTAAACAGAACACTTTTAAAATATTCTTACTCACTTGAGTCTGGATCCAGACTCAGGCAATGTTGCCAAAATGAGTATGATTTGAGACTCAGCCTGATCCTGGGATGATACTCAGGCAGAGCCAGAGTGTCACCCCAGGATCAGCCTCAGGATCTGCCAGAGTATCACCCCAGGATCAGTTGAGTCTGAAACCATACTCATTTTGGCGAAATTGCCAGAATCTGGATCCAGACTCAAGTGAGGAAGAATCTTTTCACTGTTCTGTCTAGCAAAAGTCCTCTAAAGCTGTGTAAATTGTCTTTCTAACATCTGTCTCATTTCACCGTATATCCCTCTTCCAACATCAGTAGACTAACATTAGTCGTAGATAATTGTATGTACATACGTCTTTTCCTGAACAAACTCAATTCCACTGTACCTTTCTCTAAGGAACTCACAACTTGCAATAAAGACACATCATATATATATATATATATATATATATATATATATATATATATATATATATATATATATATACTGAAAGATCCATGTCTGTATAATTTATGCAAGATAAATCAGGGCATTAGGCTCATTCTACCTCAATCACTTAAGCCATTGGTTATAAGAAGCTCATACTATAGGGCAATAAGAAGGTGGAATGAGCTTAAGGCTGAATACACTATATACCATTGGATGTCTTAAAAACTTTAAAAAGAAAATCTTAACTGACTATCCAAATTGTTTCATATGATGGACCTGTAGTCCATCCTTACTAACTATTGGTTTTTATCATATAGATCTGTTATATCATTACTCGTCCCATCTCATCTCATCCTACTGCACCATAGACATTACTTGTAATATGTAGCTGAAACAGCTTAGTTCTTCTCTTTTTCCGCTATACTGACTTTTTTGAGACAGTCAATCCATATAAAATATATAGGGGTACTAACGTAAGTATGGCAAATCGCCCATGTTAGGTTTAATACATTTCATCTAATCTTGTATATGTATTATTACTTGTATATGTATTATTAGACCCAATAAAAACTCTTAAAACTCTTAATACCCTAGGGTAAGGGATAACATGGTATTTACCTGTATTGTGGGGTAAGTGTCAGCACAGCCTGCACGGAGCAATGGTAGATGTTCTGACAGGGAATCATAAGGTTGGGGGTTACTACTCCCACAGTGCCATCATGCAACTGATTTTTTTTTTAAATGCTACAGCTTGATTATAATGAAACATTTAAAAAGAGGAGATATACCAGGACAGGAACGCATGGCCTTCAGATTACAAGAGAGACATCAGTTCTTACCAATGGGCCTATGGGCTTCTTTTGCATGCACACCAAAGGTTAAAGATGCAATTTCAACTAAAACGACCTGCTTGGAAGTGATTAATGAAACATGCTGTTGTCAATGTTATTTGTTTCCCTATTCAATGACACATGCCATTTAGATACCAGTGCCTCCTGTATGTGTAAACAGAAGACAATCAGGTTTGGAGTACCTCTCTCCTATGGCGGGAAATATGAGTCAAGTTTCAGGGTAGCTAAGGGATAATACTGAAGGGGGCTCCACAGCAGTCCTCTATTCCATAGGTATATGTGAATAGATAAGAATAAAGGGTAATCTGTATGACCCTGTATGGATGCCCCTTACTGAGTGCTTAGTCACATATGTATTTGCCACATAAAGCAGCTGCACCTAAACTAGATCCATCAAAAAGCACCTTCCCACCATGCATAGGGCCAAACACTGGGTATAAAAGCTAATAATGATATACCCCTTCCCTAATGATAGGGCACCATTAATTCATTCTGGGAAGATATGGCCCATTTATGTGTACATCATTAGACTTAAGTTTCAGCTGTTTTCTCCTCTTTGGTGGGAAGAGAAACCACTTGGTTGATTAGTTTCAGGACCAGCCTGGTGGTGGCAGCACTGAGTGGCCTGCTCTGCTGTCGGGCATCCAAATCAAAGTCAACACCACTATAGAATATTCTGATTTATGGCCTCAGAGGAAGCCACTGTGCCGGTGCAATCATAGTTGCTTCTTGAAATGGACAAAATGCTGAAAGCATTTTATTTTTACACATATCATAGCCTACATTCTTGATTTTGGCATGGTAAATGTTCTCAAAGGTAGTAAACACAATCTACGCAAATGGCACCTAGTGGAAAATAAATTAATAAAAAACTGCCAAATTGGGCAATATTCGCTAACCAATATGACATGACCCTCATTTTTCAAAACCTTGGGTGTGATACCATTCCATTCATTCTTATCACCTGATTCCCATAGGCCCTAAAGTTTGGTTAAGATATTGTTGGAGGATTCTTTTTTTTTCTGTGGATCTGTAGAAGATACACTGTGAGCCCAGCGACCCGGTTTTACATTGGAAAGGCCTGTAATTGTGCACTACAGGGGGAGGTGATGTCAGCACAAACCCATTGACCTGATTGGGGTTCTACTGTAGCTGCTACGGCGGTATCTACTTCATATTTACAATTTGGGCTCAGAGTGTAGGTAGAGATAGTTAAGACCAACAAACGTTAATGCACTCCAGTAGACAAACGGACCCAATGACCTTTATCTTTACTTCATGTTACCTAAGCATTCAACTAACATCCCTAGAAGTAACCAAGAGGAAATGTTTGAATCAGAATTATTATATCACTAGTGATCAGGAAATGGTTGCCTGGGTATTCGCCAACTTTCTGTAGACTTTGAACACTATAATATTTTTGGTCCTGATTCGAACTTTCCAAAACTTTCCAGGGTGCCATTCAATAGAACCACATTTTGTTTTGTAAACTCAGAAGTGTTGAGTGGTAGATCGTAAATATCCTAGCATGTCACAATGGTTGCCTTTTAGAGAGGGTGAAAATAATTATGTAAAGGTGGGGAGTCCTGATACCAGGTGGCAGCATCTGGAACGAATAGTTCCATTTTCATTGCTAGGGGCCCTGGAAATATGATGGGATACTCTCAGAGCCCAACCACACCAATTTCTATTTGTGTGAAAATTCAATTGGCCGCTATTTCTCCTGGCAGGGGCACACCCGGGGTCAGACGCACAGACTGCAAACAGGATAAGATCAATTCAGTTCAGCCAGTTGCGTTATATGGACTTTTAGCCTATCCTTTTTACTTTGATGAAACGGTAGTAGTTATCATATTCTAATAATGATTTGAGCTAGACTGTCAGATTTTGACACTTTCCTGATTGAATTACCATGTTTGACTAAACATTTCTCTACATGTTATTCAACACTAGGCATAAAAAAGGGACAGCTATATTTGTTTTCTTAGAGCATTTTTATTTGCATGAGGCTGCCACATTTGAACACTTGCAAAAGACAAAGAATGTGGCAGAAAGAAATATCACATTGCAGACTCCTGATAAGATATCACTGTCAATACTTTTGGTGTCAAGTAGACAAAGCAGGTAGGAAGACTTAGCAACAGAACGCATCGGAATGCAAACACCATTTAGCCTGGGCCCAACTAGAGTAACACTAGTGTCAGCCAGAACAGATTCTTCTTTTTTCATTTTTGTCTAAGCACATTATAGCTTCATGTGATTTGCATGCATGTTGTTATAACTGAGGAGTCAATGTGTCGCTTTGGAGGTTCTTTCCCATAGGACTATGGCTGCACACAACCACCACAGTTTGAACCCGCAAAATCATAGCGGGTGATCATAGGTAATAACCTATTACTTCTGTAGTAATTATATAGGGATAGGTAGATCAGTCACAACAGTGCACACATTCAGAGAAGAGCAGTCATAGGCATGACCTTCTCAACAAAATCTTATAAAAGAATGCTATGCTCGCTGGCAGTGGTGTAAATCTAGTGGAGCCCTGGATTGCTATCACACTGACTGAGATAATGCACTCATTTCAATTTAGGTACTCTAGCTTTGTAAGTTTCGACCAGACAGTTAATTGAAGGCTGCTCTACATTGTTAAGTAATAAATTAACCCATTAAGCATAGTACACCAATACATTTCTTCGCATGATGCAGAGGTGTGGTGCTCTTGATGACACTTCACCAGCCCACTAGTCAACTGGTGCATTATCCCAATTTGAGATGACCATACTGGAATTAAGAGTTTAACCTGGAATGACTTGTTTCATATCTTGCAAGACATACCCTTTGGAAGTCTGGATTGGATACGATCAGTGTATGTACATTGGTACATACATAATTTCTCTTATATTTTTTTATTTCAGGATCCTTTTTTTTTTTTTACTTTTATTTTATCAATATCTTAGACATGCCTCAGCATTAACTTGCAGGTAAAAGTATGATTACGACCAATCTTAAGCAGTGTAGAGCAGCTTTCATTATCTCAAGCAGCATCAGGTGAGATTTGACCAGAGAGCTGTAAAGAGTAGATTTTAGTTCTGCTCACTCTCTTCTTCCTCCTCCAGATCCTCCTCATCTTCCTCCTCTATTCCTTCCTCATCATCAGCTGTAGCATCTTGATACTGCTGGTACTCAGAGACCAAGTCATTCATGTTGCTCTCAGCCTCAGTGAACTCCATTTCATCCATGCCCTCACCAGTGTACCAGTGGAGGAAAGCCTTACGGCGGAACATAGCAGTGAACTGCTCAGAGATACGCTTGAATAGCTCCTGGATTGCTGTGTTATTTCCTATGAAGGTGCCAGACATCTTGAGGCCCCGGGGTGGGATATCACAGACTGCGGTCTTGACATTATTGGGGATCCATTCCACAAAGTAACTGCTATTCTTATTCTGAACATTAAGCATCTGCTCATCAACTTCCTTCATTGACATTCGTCCTCGGAACATTGTAGCAACAGTGAGGTAGCGGCCATGACGGGGGTCACATGCAGCCATCATATTCTTAGTGTCAAACATCTGCTGGGTGAGCTCTGGGACAGTGAGTGAACGATACTGCTGGCTCCCACGAGATGTTAAGGGTGCAAATCCAGGCATGAAGAAGTGCAGACGAGGGAATGGTACCATGTTGACAGCAAGTTTACGGAGATCAGCATTCAGTTGGCCAGGGAAGCGCAGGCAGGTTGTGACACCTGACATGGTGGAGGATACAAGGTGGTTGAGGTCACCATAGGTAGGGGTGGTCAGTTTCAGTGTGCGGAAGCAGATGTCGTAGAGGGCCTCGTTGTCAATGCAGAATGTCTCGTCTGTGTTCTCCACCAGTTGATGTACAGAGAGGGTAGCATTGTAGGGCTCCACAACTGTGTCTGATACCTGCAATATTAAGACAATATATGTCAAAGTCATTGAAGTTAAACCCTTTTGATGGAAATCAATCTCAATATTCTTCTTTTCAATTTATTCTAAAGATCTAGAGTAAACTGCATTTTGCATATATGAATTCCAAGCAGTGATATTATCAGCATTTTACATTTTAATAGTTTCACAAATGTCTGGTTTCCAAAACATATTACAAGATATTAAAACGATAAAGTGAGATATGTCACGCCATTAAAGCATAATTCATGCATCATGTTGACCATTCAGGGTGGACTGCAGTGGTGCATAATGAGACTAATGGGACTTGGAAGCATCATAAATGGATAAAGAATAATAGCTCACCTTAGGAGAAGGCACTACGGAGAAGGTGTTCATGATCCTATCAGGGAACTCCTCGCGGATCTTTGATATCAACAGGGTTCCCATCCCTGATCCAGTGCCCCCGCCGAGTGAGTGTGTCAGCTGGAAGCCTTGAAGACAGTCACAGTTCTCAGCCTCTTTACGAATAACCTCCAGGACTGAGTCAACCAGCTCTGCACCCTCTGTGTAGTGTCCCTTGGCCCAGTTATTACCAGCACCAGATTGGCCAAAGACGTAATTATCAGGACGGAAAATTTGTCCAAATGGACCTGATCGCACTGAATCCATTGTGCCTGGTTCAAGGTCAACCAGAACAGCACGTGGCACATATTTCCCTCCTGAAATAAACCAAAGGCTACCGTTGAATTTGGGAAATGTAGCATAAAATAAATCTAATATTGCTGGCCCTCTTTACAAAAAATAGAATGTATACGTCTTGGTAATAACTGTTAACCTCATGTATCAACTTAAGTAAATTCCCCTCTGCTAAACTTTTGTATTATTAATCACACTTATCACTATCTGAGAAAAGAGAATCATGCCCTCCCATGGAATGGAGACAAAATTCTAGCACTCTCTACAAAGAAAGCGCTTCTTTTTTGGGCTTTCCTTGTCCCCGCTGTGATGCACAGCTTTTAAAGTAGTTACAGTTCTGGTTCTAACATACCTGAGGCTGAATTATAGTAGACATCTATCCGCTCTAGTTGTAGTTCTGAGTCGCCATGGTAGATGCCAGTTGGGTCTATGCCGTGTTCGTCAGAGATCACCTCCCAAAACTGCAAGTGGGATGAGATAAATATGTTCACGATAAACTTCTGCTAAAGCAATGCTTATTCTCTGTATTTAAGGAGCCTCTACACAGACAGTGCTGATACATTTTGTGTCAGACTGCACTTTTACAATAGTGATAAATCATCAACTCCTCTTCCTGGTTACTCGAAAGAATCAAATGGATAAAATTTGTGCTAACATACGGTACACAAATATAAGATTCCCCCAAAAAACAATAAAAAAACAAACAAAACAAACGAGGGAGCCCCCCCCCGAAAAAAAACAACAAAACAATCCAGAGTTACTTTGAAGTACTTGTACTGATGATGTATTTTTTTTTCAAATTGCATCGCATCTATTAGACCAAAGAAGAAATTACGATGAGAACACCTCTTTTCTTTGAAAGACCTTATGCACACCTTCATACATATATATGGATGTGTTTGCATGTAAGCAATAAATTGACATGAACTCACATAGTGATGACTCAGGTTTAGGGTTGGTATGATGCTTCAAGGCAGCACTCGTTAGTATACCTATCAAGGGCGAATTAATGCATCATGGGAAGGAAAAAAAGGGTTCGCTTCTGAATTCCTTACCAACTACGTAGGGGTGGTATATATGTGGCCGACCCTTAAATCGTTAAATCAGCTACTTGCCTTTAGGTTGGTCTCTGGTTTGGGTACAGAGTTTATGACAGTCTGAATCACTGTCTGCTGCCGTCTTCACATTATCATGAATGGGATGGCACACCTGAGGATTAGCCACATTAGGTTATATGACTCATACCCGTCTGGTACTTCACTGTGGGATGTCATTGGTAGTAAGAAGTAAGAATTTGCGTCTGCACAATGTATCCATGTTAATATTTGTGAAGATAAAAAAAAAACAAGGAATACTAGTTTCTAGTGGTAAACCTTCTGTATCTAAGTCACCAGTTATGGGTTTAGCACAGAATCGGCCCTACCATGTAAACCTTTTACAGTCCCCAGATTCATCCCTAAGTGAATTCATATAGACGATCGCGATGCATGGTGAGAAACCCATTTCAGCTGGACAGTACAATGCCTCGATCTGTTTGTGCCCTAACAATGTGCGGATCCAGGGTGTCGATGCATTCTTATGCAGTAGTTGATCAAGTTCTCCACTGGCACATGATTGATCCTGCTAACACTCTGTGACCTTAACAATCATGCGGATTCAGAATGGGTGCACACAAATTACTCTCCAAGGATGCCCCATGGCGATAAAAGGCGTGCTGCTTTAAATAAATTTGTAGCTCTAAATTGAAAATGAATCATGATGTTCGATGGTTAGAGCAGATTTGTCATGTCTACGTCAGTTGGGAGGGCTTTGCCATAGGTAGATTCACCTGAGGTCGGACACATCCCTGGAGTCTGCCACCCCTCCAGGGAGCTTAGAAAGTGTTACAGTGATGAATGAACAGTGCCTACAAATTGAATCAACGCTATTCAACTAACAATGTTCATTCAATAATTATCATCAAGATTTTAAGCTCCCTGGAGGCTGGCCGACTCCAGCTATGTGGCCAACTTGAGGTGAGTGAGTGAGTGAGTGAGTAATAGATGTTTAACGCCATTTCGACAGCTAAGGTCATATTCATGGCGAGAACTACATTACACAATTTCACAGGGGAATGTGTCAGTGCCTGCGCATATGTGCACCACACACATCCCGAGGGGATAGGAAAGAGGAGAAATAAACCCTTTTACGTGGGCTAGGGAAGCCTGAACTTGAGGTGAATCTACCCTATGTCTGTATGTGACAGGAGAGGACCCTCCCAGTTCTATGTAAAGAAGAGTGGGATTTTCAATGTCTATTTCACCTTGAAGTACGTTGTCAGATCTATGTGAACAATCAGACCTTTGTCAAGTCTATATTAGCAGAGAGGGCTTTGCCAAATCTGAATCTGTAGGAGGACTTGGTCATGTCTATGTGAGCTGACAGGGCTTTGCCAAGTCTATTTGCATAGGCTGTGAGGACCTTATCACGTCTATGTGAGCACACAGTGAGTCATCCTTTACACATCTGCAGGCAGGCATGATAAGATTGCTGGGACACTGGCTGGGACGGCTGTATTCATCAGTTCATGTGCGCAAACCCCTTTGGTGGTAACACTCTATTAGTTTCATTAAGTCACACATTTAATATACTATAGGTATCTATCACTCAAAGTCAAATGTTACATTTCCATATCCAAGATAACTTATATTGCAGCCCAACATGAATTAGGTGGGAGATATTATAGTTGCGTCTTAATATTTGATCAGTGTCTGCAACGGAAGGTGAATTTCATGGAAATCGATAAATAAGATCATAAAGATAGATAGACGTAAATCCCGGAAGGTCAATAGACATTTTCTATTTATCTCTAGCCACCTATTATATATACAAAATATATAATAAGTGAGAAAGCCAGTGTCAAGTCTACTATTGCCAGCGTCTGGTGATCGAGTGCTGCCGGACGTAGTGACAGGACACAGGGGTCTGCAGCACGCCCTGTCCATGGTAACCAGACGGGAGCGGCTCCTCATGCAGTAGCATTATGCTGCATTAACATGAGGGCTTCATATCATCCTGGAATAAAAGGGTTGGTTTTAAAAGGCAAGACCAAAGGCAGATCCAGAGAGGCAGACCATATATTCTGAAATACCCTGTTTGTGGCCCCCAGCCCAATTCCCCCTATGCCTATCCCGTCATGCTTCCTGCAGCCGGGTCAGCATGATGCACGATTGTGCTTGGTTGCCTGACATAGATTCATTCATGCTTCATGATCGCCAAACAGTGCATCGAATCACTAGGTAATTATTACAGAGACCCTTGTGTGACTATTTTCCCATCACCAGGTCATTAAATGCAGACGACCACTTGGGAGGTGCATGGGCAATGGCTGCCACTTCCTCCAAATGTACAGGTCCAGTGACCACATTCGTGAATGAAAATCTGTATAATTGAGACAGTAAAGTGATCCTCACCTTTCCTCCTATCTGATTGCCGCACTGCCCGGCCTGTATGTGGACGATCTCCCTCATGGTGACTTTTTGTCTGCCGCAGACGAGAATTTATCCCAGTTAGTTCCCGCCTTTTCTGCTACTGCTGCCGGCTTCCGTCCGTCTGTCTATGTGCCTGCTGCCGGCTTCTGCTGCTGTCTGTGTCATCATCAAGTAGTGCTGGCACCACGTGATGGGGTGGTGACGTCATCATGTATCCTTACACGTCTGCATTTGTAATGCTACAGACGCACCTAGCTATAGGAAATTTCACTCTATAGTTGCTGCATAGTGTACCAATAAATGTCTCTTTGAACCTTTAAAGTCATGAAAGCTGGTTTCATTTTTTTTTCTAAATGACAAATAGGGAGATAACCTTCTTGTTGGCCTGTACATAAGCGACGGACATACAGTGGTTTTGAAAGTGCCGGCCAGGTATAATCGCCTGGGGTATGACCTCGTTGAAAGTACTTTAGCACCAGTTTTCACCTGCAAGCATGTGATCCCCTGTGCATCTTGTGTTCAGGATGTGAGTAGTATATTAAAACTTCACATTTTACCAGGACAGCAACCGTTTAGCTGTGACCAATTCACGAGACCCTTTGTCAATAAGGGTCCTGCGTAGTTCTATTCATGGGTGATTGGCCATTGACTGGGGATCAAACAGGCCTGCTCTGGGGTCATGCCTAATGCATACTGGGTAGATTCAGCTAATACCCAACACCGTTTATACAATGGCACGAATAAGAGGAACCTTATGTCTGTAAAGAACCTCTGGGATCAACCTAAATTTATCTTGGTGTCAGTGCAACCAAATTATTTGATCATCACAAATATAATTATGGGTATTCAATGATCTGATAGTCACATATTCATAAAGGGATCCGGTGCATGATATGGAATGAAACTACTCCTGCTCCCCATGGGATGTCTGTGGTTATGGTCAGCTGAGAGTGGAAGGTAGCCTAGGCTGTGTTGTATGATCCCCATATAAGCTGAGGGTCTGGCCAGAAATAGTTTGGTTAGTAGAATTGCGTGACAGGCTTATTTACCTATCATCATCCATAGTAATAATTCTTTATCACAATGAGTAAAACACAGCAACGACCTCTAGTGATCAGTTACAGAGTTTAAATACTGCGCAAGTAACACGTTGATCTTGTTTGAATTGATGAGCGTGTGAATGAAAGAAGTAAAATTTCCAATAGTTACGGAAGTGTAATCCAAATAAATAGATAAATTTATACAGCTTGGTTACAAGGAATGGATGAATGCTTTTCAGCAGTGATGGTACCACCATAAATACCTGGTGTGTTCCGAATATATCCAGGGTTGTCCACGCTTTACAAACTATCTCGAATAGGGCATACTTAGACTTTTTTCAGCACTAAACCAGATATATCAGATTGTATTGCTTATAAGTAGTTTTTGAAATGACAAACACCATAAACCAGAGTTGCTATAAGAAAGTGCAATTATTATTCAGGGTGGTATAGCATAGTATAATGTTGGTTGAATGACATCAAATGATAAAACACCGAGTGAGTTAAGACAGTACATTATTCTTCATATCTGTTTTTATTGCAATAACAATCCTATGGCATACTTTCACTATTCTATTAAAATGAGTTACAGCTACGAACTTGTACATCTCTCCGAGGGATTTAAAATGAAATACCACTGAATGTTTCTAAGAATTAACACTCGACTTATAAAGATTTCTTTTCCATTTTTTTTTTATTCCTGATTATCCCATACACCAATTATATAAATGGTTAACTGGGAATTACCAACAACCAAACAAACTGCCGTGTAAATGAGTTTTCCAATTTTTATTCTTGAGGTAGACTCCTTTTTTTACATACATAAAGAATGGCAAGTGGTAACTTTTCGAATCTAGTGATCCTTCATCAGACCTAGCCAAACTGAATAAGAAACAAGAGGGACATTGGCTTATATACTGGAGCAATGCATCATGGGATTCCCGAAGGATCATGGGAAAAGTCATTTTTTTGCAAAAAGGGAATTCTGGGAAATCCCCGGCGGCCATCTTGGATTTTCCAAATAGTCTTTGGCAATGCCATCTCCTCTTGTGTAATACAGGTATAAGATTAACAAATTGAACAATTTAAATAGCTGTATATAACCATGCATCACATCTACATTTACATAACAGTACAACTACCGAACAATAAAGTGGGAATTATAACATATGTGACCCATCAAGGTAAAACACCCCTCCGCGGGGGATTTCTGATTCCCAATTTGGCCACCAGGGGGCATTAGAGGGGCAAAATTACTCTAAAATGATTATAAAAATATGATAAGCTAATTTTCGATGCAGAATTCAATGGTCTCATTTAAAATGCACCATTTTCAGTAGAAATGGCCCATATTTGGATGGTAAAATGAACATTTTTCATGAAAGATCAACCTATATACCTATATGCAAGTATTGGGGATATTCACCACAAACCCAAAACTGAAAACAGAAATGGAAAATTCCTTCTAGATCAAAATCTATGATAAAAATCAGCATGTTGTTATGTATTTTTAATGAAAAAGACTGATCTATTGTATTTTTAGACATTATTATGGTTAATAATATATTTAGAGCTTAATCCTTGATTTTAAATATGAATAACGACCCATGTTCAAGGATGGGTTCTGACATAACTACTGGGAATATTTAAGCCAATGATGTCTCATTTTAAAGATTTTGATAACGAATTTCCCTGCAGAGGGGTGTTTTTGCTTGCCTGGTCACATATTTTTTAAGACAATAATAGGTCCAAGTAGAGAGTGTCAATTGTCACTTTCAGATGAATTGTTACTTTCGGCTCAGTTTCCCAAAGTCCTCAGCCAGGTTTTTATCTAAGGCGTTGAGCATCATCACAAATCATATAAGTCATAACCTAAATGTGTGTACGAAATTAAATGAGATCAAATGATTCTAAACGCCCTAAACACTGAGATTCTATATTGCATTTCAAAGTTTATGTTGTTATATACTTCTACATATCAGTGTACATACTGGATGATGCCGACATTCTGTGGGTGTATCAATCCCATAAGTTCGATAAGTTGCAGCCCTTAGATCGTTACTATATACTTGTAGGGGCACGGTTTATAATAAGCGTCACATAGGTACGAGTTAGGCAGTTCCCGAGTGGGGTGTACACTCGGGTCTGAGAACGGTATGCTGGGGCGAGCGCTGGCAGCACTGCTCTCCGAGCTTCCTGCCTTAGACTCGAGAGGTCACCACCCAACCTTAGGCTATATAAGGCCAGTTCGGTAGCTGCTGGAGAGAGAACCCTCGCGGGCTCAGTACGGTCAGTAAGCTCTTCCCTGCTCTGGTTACGAGAACTTACCTAGTAACTCATTGTCTGATTGTCTGAATACCCTGATACGAATACATGTGAACTCGGAAGCCCTTAGTCAGATTGTAAGCAGGATTCTGAATAAACCTTGTTGCCTCTTCTGTACTGGAGATTGTCGTTCGGTAGTTCTTTCCGGATTAGACATATGAACCCCAAGTCAGAATACTTGACCATTACATACTATTATCCACTCACTATCATTAATGTAAAACCTGCATAACTTGCATGCGATAGAAGTAGCTGTAATTCACAGTTTTGAATTTCCAAATACAATGCACAACTGCAGCGACTATTTTTTTTTGTAACATCATGAGCTGTCAATGATAAACCAATCTACCACACCTTCTAAGGGTCAGCAAAAGTTGGGTGTGAGTCAAATATGCAGGGATAAGAATAGTACTGGAATGAGTAAAATTTAACTCTAGGTGCGCCTTATAGGATATGTGTAACTTAGGGGTGTGCAATACACGAGGTATTACAGTAGTCATAATACTTCTCCATGGATATAGAAAAGTATATATATATATATATATATATATATATATATATATATATATATATATATATTACAATAAGGCAGGTTAGATCAATGAAACATACAAGTCTATAGGCTATGTAGCTATCCTACCCATCAGGTAGATGATAGTGATCCTCTTTGCAGCTTCCCCAGCTTGGGCATTTCACTTTCATTGGGAGGGAATTGTTATAACACTTTCTATACTGCCAGACGTACTGCATCCACGTGGGATCCTTTGTTGTACACATATGTAGTCCAAGAAATGGAGTCAATGGGAACTTTTTACAGTCAACTGGAGGTCTGCCAGATAGCGCCTTCATTATTTTCAATGACCCTTTATCCTCGAAATAAAATCCAGGTATATCACATACACATCGTTTTGCAAGCCGTGCATTTATTCCAAAAGCAAGATCATCAAATGAAGTGGCATATCTAATGTTTGATGTTTCATTTAGTAACGCCTCTGCTGTTTTTAGACTCATGAATATACCTGACCCGCCACAAAACGCGGGAAATACATGGTATGGATATTGCGTGAATGGCATTTGATGTCTGTGTTTGTTGCGAATTGGTAGAGAATTATACACACAATGTCCGAAGATGACATCTTGAAGTTGGCTGTCACCATATTTGTCCAACAGCATCAGAACACCTTCTATATTGAGTAAAGTATCATCCACCATTTTCACAGTAAACTTCACTGAAGCGCATTTTCTTTGTATCCACCTTAACGTATTCCAATACATAAAATGCATGCTCCAGTAGCTGTCAGTTACATCAAACACAGCAATATCTCCATACTTTTCACTTTCTTTTGCAATTAAATCCATTTCTGATGGTTTTGTACTATGTCCAAAAGCAAAAAGTAAGCGAATCCTCTGCTTTTTCCCTTCGTCAAGATCCTCACTGTAAATTTGACGGAGAATTTCCCGGTGCTTTGTCATCTTCGGTGCTGATGTGTACACAATTAGCAAATCGATGGCATGATTTTCTTTAGTTGTACAAAATGAAATTGGAGGTTCAATCATTGCTCCATTAACCTCCCATTTATTACAACCATTACATCGGCCATTAGGGCGTAGGTCCTTGGACAGGCGCTGTTTCTGAGTATTAGTCTTTTGTTTAGTGGGCTTTTCAATGTTGGCAATAGAAGTGGAGGTAGTGCTAGTTTCAGCTGTATCCAGTTCAGTTTCTATAAACCTCTCTGCTCTATTTTGCCCTCCCTGATATATTACTAGATGGAATGTGATTCCTTCAAAGTTAGCCCAAGTGATGGCTGAGGACAACAAGCACAGCACGATGAAAATCTTAGTTTTTGATACGAATTTTTTGATGAACATGATGATACTCCAACTTGGACTTTCGATTTCTGCAAATAGAAAATATTAGTTTTATAGATAATCATAAAGATTGATGTCAATAGACATTATCATTCACCAATGTAGATTCTGAGATATGCCTGTGTATATGACAGCCCCTTATGGATTGCACACACTGCTCCATTAAAATCGACATGGGACATGGCTATATGCTAGTGACATGTGACAGGCCCATTTCTGAAAATTGACATTGAGCTTAGTGACATAGAGAGGTTCTCAGCTACACTCAGAAAGCTTCAGAATGCACCTTTTCACCTACCAATCTTCAAAAACTTCCTGTAGGATGCTCCTAGACTTCCTATTTTCCTTGTTCCGATAACAAATGTATTATTTCAAGGTATCACTTTTTCATTACAAGACATTGCATGCATAGTTTTTCCAAATTTCAAAGTACAGCAACCCAGTCCACGGAATTATTTTGGTATTTGACTAGGGGACATAATGGCAGGGGGATGTCTTTTTATATTAAAGAGGGGCTACCAAATGGGGTGTGATTAATCCTATTTTTGGGGATGTATTTATGGGAAGTGCCTTCTGTATAATAACGTATGATGGACATGTATTTCAGATGATGTCTGAATAATTTTACTTAATATGTGGATCAACACAGTAAAAGGTACGCCTGCGAGGGGGTGCGCAGGCATACCTTTTACTGTGTTGATCCACATATATTAGAGACCACCAAGGAAAGTCACAGTGAAAATATGGATCCACCAGGTATATAGGTCCCTGATGCATGAAAGATTATCCAAAAACATCACCATACCTTATAAGCCCTGTACTGTTCTACTTCTATAATCCTCTATAGCTGACATTGGGACTAGACGGAACCATCGCTAAAGGAGCAATGGTAAGTGGTGGCACTGGTATTGTGGTGGAACTTTCAGAGTAGTTTCCGAAGCCCCCAATGAAAACTGGGTCCCTAGTCTTATGTGGGGATGGTCTTTGATATCTTAAGTCTAGGACCTACCTACTTGTTTTGTATTGTTTTGAAATGTAACATCCAATAACCCTGATTACCAATGGAACACATAGTATGAATATATACTAGAGTATTTAGATAGCACCTGCCCTATCAGAAAAACTATTGTTAAAAAACAAATACAGCCATGGGTTAGTAGGGAAACAATTGAGATAATGAATGATCCTCAACTACTCATCAAAGAGCAAAATCGCTCTGGTAGTAGGTTCAATGTAAAGCAAATAGGTCGACTACAAAATCGTATTCAAAAACTCCAAAACCATAGCAAAAGAGATTGGGTAAATGGTTTACTTTCGGAATTCAGGGGAGACCCAGTTAAGTTCTGGCGAGAAATAAATAAACTAGTGAACCCGAGGGCCAAATCTACCGACATACAGCTCAGAGATAGCTATAGTGGATCCATGATTGTGCCCTCAGAGATTGCTAACTATATTAATAAATATTTTTCTGAGATCGGTCAAAAGTTATTTAATGATCTAATACAGGGTATTATGCCGGAACCAAACCCTGATCTACCAATCTTGGAATTACCGGATGACATGATCCCATTGAATGTTCACGATATTATCAACACTAAAATTGTTATGAAATATGTCAGTAGAATATGTGTTAATAAATCAAGTGGAGTTGATGGTGTCAGCTCTAGAGTACTTAAAGATGTATTTACATTCATGCCTAATGAATTAGTATTAATATTTAAGAATTCAGTCGTGTACGGCTCTTTTCCAAGAGCCTGGGCAAATGGCTTACTTGTGCCAATTCCAAAACAGGGTGACCTGCTTGATATAAAGAACTGGAGACCCATTACCCTTCTACCACTACCTGGTAAGATACTGGAAAAAATAATACATGGTGTCATATCTACCCACCTAGAAGAGAATAACATCTTGAATAAAAACCAATTTGGGTTTCAACGTAATCATTCCACCGGGGATGCAGTCTTTACTGTACTAAAAGATCTATATGACAACCGGGATGAGGGTCACGTGACAGCAGCCTGCTTCATAGATTATTCCAAAGCTTTTGACTGCATCCATCATCCCATCTTAATCACTAAATTAGATGCACTGAATATTCATCCCACTTATAAAATTTGGCTTAGGGGGTACTTGGGTAATCGGTCTCACTGTACTTTTGGGAATGGTGTCAAATCCACAGAGAGAACCGTGAAATTTGGGGTACCACAGGGGTCAACGCTTGGCCCCCTCCTGTTTATCCTATATGTGAATGACCTGCCCGATGTTGTACTCAATTCAAAGTGCGTAATGTATGCAGATGACCTTGTAATATATGCCTCCCATAGCAACCACACTGAGGCAGTACGGCTCTTGCAGGAAGACCTGAATAGAATACACCAATGGTGCCTTGCTAACTACATGACAATCAATGCCAGGAAAAGCACTGGAATGTTTTTTGGTTCCAAAACAAAACTAGCACCAACTATCGGCCCTGTACTAACCATGGGCAACTCCGTGCTTCCGCACTGTGATACTTACACATACCTCGGGGTTGAACTAGACTGCTGTCTTACTGTAAATGGCCATATTGCTAAGGTGAAAAAAGGCTTAGGCAACAAGTTATATAAATTGAATAAGCTGCGTAAGTACCTAAATGCTGAACATTGCACCACTGTGTATAGAAGTATGATATCACCAACTTTAGAATACTGCTCGTTCTACTTAGGTGGAGGATTAACTGCTGAATTGCAAAAGCTCCAAAGAATGCAAAATCAAGGGCTAAGGATCTGTTTAAGGCAAGGTGTACAGCAAATGTCTATATTGGTATTACACTCAACCTGTAAGGTAAAATTACTGGCGGAGAGACGGAACATACAACTGGTTACTTTAATGTGGAAAAAGTACATACATGGTGATGGAATCGAGATTGTAAATATAAGAACACGTGGTGATAGGAAAATCAAATTTGCTCGTAGACGAGCCAGAACTTGTCATTATGAAAAAAGTCCCTATCTACGTGGTATAAAGTTGTGGGACCAGCTGAGTCATACACAACAGACTGTTAGAGAACATTCTATCTTCAAAGGAATAGTCCAAAAATTTAAGTTCAAATAACGCTCTACGCTCTCAATTGCATTTATGTACTTGTATGAACCATTATCAACTACATCTGATAGTGCATTACCATGCACTCATTCTCCTGTAACCAACCTACAGTATTACAAGGCCTGAAAAATACTGTAGGGCGTGCAAAAAAACGACCCCATAATGGGGACGAAAACGCCAATAAATTACAATTACAATTACAATTATATGCCATGCCTTTGCTTTTTGTAACTTGATATCTGGGGCCCAGGAAGACATGTTGCTTGCATTTGTGGTTGTTTCCAGTGAGTGGGAGTTGGGGTATGGAAAACCGGTACTACATGCCAGTTGTAAAAATCTAAAAGTTGAAAACAGTTTTAGTAAAATGGGACTATAAAAATCTATCAAACCCATACAAAACACATCCAAATATACCAAGTTTGATGTTAGAGGATAATTTTTCTTCAATGGCCAAATTTTGATGAATGCAAAAAAAAATAGGAAGGGGGAAATTCCTCAACTAGCATGTCCAACTGGCTTTCCATACTGGGGCCCTCTGGCAATAACATTTTATCACAGTAAGTAAGACAGCTTCATAAAGTTTCAGACAGGATGGGGGACTACTTCTATTAATGCACACAGGCTTTATTTGGCCAAAAACTACACTCAAACCCATGGTACTTGGTTTCAGTGGACATCAATTGCTGGGCCTCTGAATGAATATATCAGGGCAACATTGGGACTAGTCTGTGTGTCTGTTCGTCCCCTGCCCATTCCCACACCCACCCATACTTCTAGATACAACCAAGAAGAGGGAGAATATATTGGCAGTGATACAGCAGTATAGTACGCATAGCCTAACCCAAAGATACACTCATTCCACTAAGCTAGTACACTTTCCATCCACTAGGGGTGCAGTGTGTCTACAGGGGCAAGTCTCGACTCCACCCCCAGGCTCCCATAGGCTTACTATAGGAGGAAAGACACCTCTCACAATCATGTCATTTTGTCAGAGAAGATATGCTCTGATCTCTAAGAAAAACTAGATACACAGAGAGAAACCTGTCACAGTGATATCCTCGGCATATTTTCATATCAAGAAGTGTTATTTAGACTTTTACATGGCTTTACATGAGTTGGAAAGTGACTAGATTCACATGGGTGGAGGAGGTAGAATGGGGGTGTCTGGCTCATTAAAACCTACTTGGGCTACCAGATGGGCAGTCACTAATTAGATTAACAGACCTCTCTCTTACTCATAACCATACACATGGGTTGAGTTTAACCACACTATTGACATCAGTCTAATTAAAATGCACTTTTGTCAGAGTATGGAAGGCTGTTAATCATCAAAGGACCTGCTCCTTTCTGGTACAGATTTTCACTGCCACCAATGACCAAAGTCTGCCCCTGTAGACCAGGGGAATTTTGAAGACTGACACTAGCGCCCTCTGTAGTATAGGCTTGATGAACTGAGTATATAGAAGCCCCCTCCCAACTTATCTTTAATTCTGTTCGCCCGGGCCATTGTAATAAAAACAAAACATTCAGGTGTTCAACAATTTGTAAGGGATACATACTGCATTCCACTAATTGTGGCGTCATGATGGATGCAAGCAGCCTTGATCAGTCAATGGAATGTCGTGTATCATGACCACACTATGGGCCATAGTAATACTATAGGGATTGATAAACTCGTCATGGTGCACAAGTAGATACGTGAACCTGGGCATTATCTCTATTAAACCAGTTCAAAATGATTGGATAACTGTCTGTGAAGACACACTTATTTAGTGAACCAAGTGATTCGGCATAGGTGGTAGGTCAATATAGGCAACACGAATTATTATTGTGTATGACTGCAATAGTAAGACAGGTGCAACTTACCCTAAACCTTAATTCCTACGGTACATGGCTTGCCTTGGTTTGTTTGACCGCAATGTAGTAGTGACGACCTAAGGGAGTGGTCATTTATTATCAACAGGGGGGGGTGGTGGGTTTGAGGGGGGGCGTAAAAAATTCTGACCCCTCTCGAGGGGGGGGCTCAAAAAATTTTGACCCCTCTTGAGGGGGGGCTAAAAAAATTTACCCTCTTTTTAGCAAAAAAGCCTGCGCGCTACTATAGATCAAAGAGGGGGCGCGAAAACTCTCCGCGCCTCCGGCGCGGGGGGGGCGCAAATTTTTTTTACTGCCGTTGAGGGGGGGGCATAAAAAATTTTCGCGCGTCCGCGCGTAAACCCACCACCACCCCCCTGTTGATAAATAATGACCACTCCCTAACCCCAGGAAACCATAGAGGTCAGTCAGGTATTAAAGTGTGTGTGACTTGAAATAGACTATTGTAATTGCGTGGGTATATATAGACTAGACGATGACCCTTCATAGTAGGAATAGGTGATTTCCGCAGTTCTATATATAGATGCTGGCTGGATGAAAGCGGGGGGGGGGGGCTTATGTGTGTGAGCGACAATCCAGTTCTTAATAGGCTATTTCTCAACCCCTTTCTCACATACATGGTCCCTGGTTTGTTGGGAAGCACTTGAGAATTGCGCATTACATATGTAGTTATATGATATTTCGATACTGCATGCACCCAGCGGATCTCAGGGCTGGCCAAAATCCGCAATGCCGGAGCAAAATTTGAAAGGCATGGAGCTAGTGAAAAAAGATACTGTAAAACCCTGCATATAAGCTTAAACACCATTTTAATAGACCCTGGTGTGACTAGATACTATCTAGACCTGGGCATTAGTTACCACCCCCACCCCCAATCTGATGTGGGACATGGAGCTTAAACCCTTATATAGTGCTGTTTTATCACGCAAAATAGCAACTTAGTACAAGTCGCAACCGTTGTATCAGACAATTCTATAACCCATACCTACAAGTAGCATAAACAGACACAATTGAAATTATTATCTCAAAACTGAATGAAATATATGGCAAGAAAGCTGGTAATATTTGTACCAGAAATATACAAACTTCGATAGCTTGTTTTCCAGGAAAAGGTCACTTTATTGAGAAGTTTACGAATGTAACTAGTGATAATTATCTCAAGGACCCCAAGCTTTTATGAGATGGTATTGAACAGTTGTACTACAGATCAAATAGCCACCAACTTATTTTATATATACTTTTAGCAATATCAACTATTACAACTGAATATAAGGCTGTCGGCCATATTGTCTGGAGTTATACCCCAACATGTTTTTCATGTCTGAGGGTCGGGTCCACTGTTTTGTAATCAAAACATTAGACAGGAGGTAAGTACATCACATGATGCATCTATACATGTGAGTTGTTAAAACGTATATATATAGGCCTTTTTCCTGATAGCATTCTCAAATACTAATTTCCAATGCCTTTTTAGATGTGTTATCTTAAAGTTGGGTATCCCAAACTATGCGATACACCTCATTTAAAATTCTTTTGTACTGATTTCTATGGTTGGTATGTCTCTACCTCTGACCAGATAAGAGTATATATATATGAGCTTCCCCCTGAAAAGGTGTCGCCATTGGTTGTTTTGGAGCGTTGGTGCTGCTAGAGACCGATGCACCACGTAGTGGCTAGTGCGGGTGCTACTCAAAGCAGACAGGGCACTACACTGACTCTCACTTTTCTACCCTTCTCTCCGCAACCTCTGCATGGAGAATGACTCAAGTTGGCGCGCATGCGGGAGAAAGACTGGCTGGGTGGAGAGTAGTATATACATGCAAACTGAGCGCAATGGATTAGCTACTAACTAGGTCATGACCTACTGGTAGACCGGAAGTGACCTAGTTTTAACCAATCAGAGGGCTGGATTTGACAGGAAGTGACGTCATAAGGTCATGACCTAGTTTTTTCGACCAATCAGAGAGCTGGATTCCATTTGACCTAGTGACCTGACCTAGATGCATAAATTAAAAGAATTGTGCAATACCTAGAGCTGACCTACTTACAAACCGGAAGTGACCTACTAACCTACTTGCAAAAACGTATGACCTACGTATGAGGGTGTATTGCGCAATCCTTGAAAGAAATTACACAATAACCATGACTCATTTTCTGATGCAATGTTCCTATGAATTTACGCAATACTTATGACTCACTATTTTGATATGAGATTAAATGCAACAAAGACACAACTCGGTTTTTTTAATTCAATCTTTTTATTTTTTCTTCCTATCAGAGTACATGCTAGGTATGAATCATTATAATCAGATATGCTTTGCAAGCAGAGTACATGGATATTATATGGAAAATGAATTCTTGTTGCAGTACCAACTGCACCCGGTCTTGGCTGGAGTAGGACTTTGACTACGGTCCTCTAAGGCCCGCATTCTCTCCATTAAATCCTTCAAGGCCTTTCTTCCTATGTCGTTCTCCTCCAGGGCTACCACTTTGTCCATTAACTCGGCCATGATGATGAGAATCTTGTCTATTACTTCCGCCGTGCTCTGAAGCCCGTCTATCACGTCCAGTTCACGTTTAACTTTTCCTTTCACCAAAAGATTGCTCACGTCTGCTTTGACTGCTACTTCTTCTGGACTCATCTCGAAATTCATTGCCTCTTCTTCTCTCTTTTTCTCAGGAAGGGCCTGACTATTTTGTCCATTAAGTTGAAGGGGACCTGAGAAAACCTTTTCACAGTGTGGTGTGGATCCTTGGTCCGACATGTTTCTATGAGGAAGTTAATGCAGTGGGCTCCACACGTTTTAGCGTAAAAGTTTTGCACTTGTTTTCTGCTGAACGACCCGTGACCATCTGACGACTTTTGCATGAACCTCTGGTGATATATAGTAAACGGAGGTAAGCCATAGGGATCAAAGTAGAATACATTCCCGTTATGAGAAACGTAAAATGCCACCCAGTGCTGACCAGGTTTAGAGCTTGGATCTGTGTTACTGACGAAACATGTAGAGGGAATTGGTTTTTTAGGACATTGATTACTGGCAAAAGTTCCCAGGTAGAAACGTCTTGTGTGTGGATGGTTTCCCAGTGCACCTGTTATGTCTGAAGTTCTCATTTTTTTCTCAGTTCATGTGGTAGTCTGTGACAGGAAGACAGTCAGCCGTTAGTTGGATGTTGTTGTCGTAGAAGGAACACAAGACGGCAGATATGGCGTGAGTAGTCGGGGCGGCAAACCTAAGGGAAATGCCCAGCTTTCCTTGCTTGATGAGATTTATACGACTGTCTTCAGGTGCTCTGTCTGGGGTGAGGTCGAAAACAAAGAAGGAATATCCATCTTTGAAATCTTCCAAAGTTATGCCACAGTCTTGCCCCAAAGCCGACAGCCCACTGTCTATGAACATTTGACTGTAGGCTCTGATGCAGTTGCCTGTTTCGAAGTCGGTCTTCAACTCAAACTTTTGATCGTCATATCTCATGCATATTTCCTTCACGTTGAAATGCCTGCAGTTGAAAGGATTTTCTGTCTTAGTCCCAGCAGCTGCTGTTTCCTTTATCATACACAAGACTATCCTGGTGGGGATCTGAGTAGTGTCAGGTTGAGTCCAACTGTAGTCTTGTGAGCCACCGTCCAAAGTGTGTTTAGTTACTTTACACCTGGCTATGTGATAGTTGAAAGGGCCCCAATGTGGATTCCTGACACTGCTGACGTGAGTTTTCACCACCTCGTCTTCGACACATTTTTGGAGAAGTGTCATTTCAGCTTTGGTGATTTTGACCCAGTAGTTTTGATCGGCTGCTTGCATCATGTAGTAATTGGGCTGATTTTTTTCGAATATGAACTTGATTTCACAGTTCGGAGGCAGCACCTTGCACTGTTTAATTAAATCCAGGTGCGGCTTCATTACTAAGGCATGCTTGTTGCGGGCACTGAACTCTGCTCTCCGTGCCGTCCATCCAGCATTTTCGCCCGCTCTGGCTTCCATGTGACCACAGGTGTCTTTCATGTACTTTTGACACCCTTTCAACCGAGTCTCTTTGTCTTCTTTGTTGCAACAAATTGTGTCCAAAATGTAGGCCTTGAGACCATAGTCTTCATTGTTGCCGGTGACTTTCTCCCCATTTATCAGCAACTGGCAGGAAGCAAAGAGAGCGTGTGCCAAGTTGTTGACTGGAGCAGCTTCTATGCCTACGGCAAGGTGAGTTGTTCCGTCTGCCGCCACGGCTTCCAGTTCCATGTACAGCTCAGTTTCTGAGAGGTCTGTGTACAGGTTGCTTGGTTCGAAGGTGAAGTCAAATGATTCAGTGTGTGGAGTCAGGGCATTGTTGGTAGTTTTGGTTATTTTTTGACATTTTAATATGTCCTTTTGAGTGACAGGCAAGGCGTGTAGGTCTAGTTCACCTACTGCACATACCTGACCCTTGGGATGAAGGAGACTCATGACTAGAACAAGGTCCTTCCTCTAGCTTGTCCTCTGCCTCTGCCGCGTTGCCCCTTACGTCCTCCGCGCTTGCCGGTTGCTCGTCGTTTGACTGGAGGAGGTTCAGATGTACCTTTTATGTATACTTGAGCAGAAGAAGCAGCCCTTTTGAGTAAGTTCTTCCCTGTAGCTTTACTTCTCCTAACTACACTTTTCTTGAAGCCTTTTCCTGTTACCACGTCGGACAAGACTCCAGCTCCTGTAGTAAGCAAGGCTTTGCCTGCAGATTTGGCAGCTGAGCGTCCTATTTTACTTAAGAGGGGAACAGCTCCTCTCAGTAAACCACCTATTAACGAACCAAGTCCGTGCCCTCTTTGTCTGCCCCTGCCACCGTACGCTGGTAAAGCACCGTTCCCAAACTGTGATTTTCTGTAGTATTCAGCGTACTGACCCCTAGGGGCCAGGTATGGAGGTGTTCCATAGTAGTGAAGCATGGTAATATACTCCTATCCTTGAAGAGGTCTGAAGGCAAGTACCACCGACACTGATCCGCTTTCAAATGGTATAGGTTCCCCAGTCTTGTCTCTTAAGTATATCCCTATCTGTCTGAAGGTGGTTTTAGTGACTGGCAGATATATCAAGTTCTGGAAACTTATGGTCTGCATGTCACCGTTGTAGCGATTTATGTTGATTTGCCTCAGAAGGGGTGCTTTAGAATCACCCACAAGACTGTGCTTGACTATGTCAGAGTACACGAAAGCACATCGACTTTTGTACTGAAGGTCTACCACGTAGGGGCTTTGTGTTTTTCCACTTAGGAAAACACTTCCGTCAAAACCTAATTGTTTCCCTAAGTTTTCTGGGAGTTGCATGACCACACCAGGAGGCAAGGAAACTACACTTTTCATTGTGTATTTGTTGTAGTGAAACACGGTGGCTTTGTTGTTTTTCCTGTAGTTTCTTAGTTTTCTCACCAACATGCTCTGTAGTTTATTTATGGTCCTGTTCAAGTATCCTATCAACTCTGAGTTGCTTTCCAGGTTCACACCTTCTAAGGCAAACATATTGTAGATACTACCTTCCTTGAAGTAATACTTAGACAGGTATCTGCTAATTTCCTTGAAGCGTGTACATATTTTCACAGCCTGTAACTGACTGGGAGAGAGCGGAGAAACATTAGCAGAGTCTGTGAAGACGGCCTTTTCTTCAAAAAAAGAAAGAGACCTTTTTTCCCTGTCATCCATAGACATCACTTCAGCCACAGCCGACGATATTTCCCTTTTCTCTCTGCCTGCCGTGTCACGCTCCCCCTCAGCCTCCTCCTCTTCCTTTTCCTCCTTCTCTGGCGTGGGTTGGTTAGAAGTGAATCCTCCAGATGGCGTCTCAGTCGCAGCAGCAGGAGTTGGTGGACTTTCACTTGCAGGACCAGCAGGAGGAATGGTTTCAGTCGATCCCACAGGGTTGACATGACGTAGGTTTTTTGTTATTTTTACTCCTCTCTTCAAAGCAGATTGGGCTGATAAATTTGATGTAGAGCTTGAAGCTCTACTGAAGACACTATGGGCTCCTGGTTTTTCCAGAGGAAAAAATTCTCTTCTGCGTTTGTTCAATAAAGCTACTACAGAGCGGAGGTTGTTTGTCAGGTCGTTTTCTCCCTGTACCAAGAGAATGGGTTCTTCTTTAACGTTGTACCACGTGGTAGGACAGGTTATTTCTTGAAGAGCACACTCTAACTGAGTAGGAGAGTTAATGTATTCTGCCAAAATTGTATTGTAACTAGTTAAAGTGTTGTCAGGAAAAACGTTCATAGATGAGTTACTAGGTAAAGTTAAGGTAAACGCCATTTGCTTATGTTCTTGACAGGTTCCCAAGAGTTAAACTTGTCTCCATAACCCTTCCACTTGATCAAGGCTTCTCTTTTCTGGCCTTTTCCTCTGTATTTTACTATTTTTTCTATCTTGTAGCGTCTTCCGTGACGGACTTGCACCTTCTGAACTTCAGGTTCGTAGAAGCTTCCTTTTATCTCTTCTCCAAGGAGATCTTTCAGGTGGTACCCTTTGGGCGAAATGTTGTCGACTGTGTATATTTCCTCAGTCCAGTTAGGTTCGTACCCTCTGTTAAATGTTTTCTTTGTTTTCAACATTCGCACTTGATTTTTTCTCTTCAACTAAAGGACAGGAACTTTTTTCTTTTGAGGTTGATCGTACAACCTGTAGAACAAGACTTCAGAGTTGTCTTTATTTATGTCTGAAGGGGCAGCTCCTAAGGATTTGTGGTAAGTCAAATTGTAGGACTTAACCAAGTCGGGCAGCAAGTCAACCCATTTGTAGTTATTGAAATGAGAGAAACATCTCCACATTTTTCCTTGTAAAGTAGAGTTGAATCTTTCGGCTAAGGCACACTTCACGTCGTCGTTCTCTCCTGTGAAAAAATTGATTTTTTGATCTTCACAGTGTTTTTTGAAAATTTTGTTGACAAACTCTTTGCCCTTGTCAGTTTGAATTTGTTGAGGTTTTCTTTCTTTGCTCATTTTTTTGAAAGCCTCTGTCACATCATCAGCTCTCTTACTTTTCACAGGTTGTCCAAAACCATACCTTGAAAAAACATCTATTCCCGCTAGAATGTACTGGTATCCTTTGTTTTCCTTTGAAAATTCTCGCATGTCTATGAGGTCAAGTTGCCACTGTTTGTCTATCCCCCATGTTTGTGTTTTTCTTCTTGGAAATCTTCTCTTGTAAGGTTTGTGTCTGGTGTAAGCGTCTACATCTTCCAAAGCTTGTTCTATGTTTTTTTTCTTTGTTTTCTTGAAGTGATGACGTTGAAGTTTAGATACGCTGGTGAAACTTCCAGGTTGTTTAGGATCTGTGTAAAACCTGAGGACATCTTTTTTCAAAGCCTTGTGCGCCATATAAACTTACGTCCAGTTCCTTTTTGACTTACTTTCCTCTTCTTGATAGGGGAAGCTCTTTTCAAGGGACTGGCAGCAAAGGAAGGACTGTGCCCTGCAAAAGCCGACTTGTTTTTGACAAATTTTAAGGTGGGGTTCAGCCTTTTAACTGCTCTCATGAAAACCTGACTTCCTTTAGGTTGGTCCTTTTTCAAAGACTTTGGTCGGGCAGCAAAAGCTAACAAATCTGTTATGTCAGTTCCAGGCACACGTTCCCCGTTGACATATATTTCTCCGTCTCTGTTCCAATTCAAAATTTGACTTCCGTGACGAGATAATTCTCTGTAGAGATTTTTAGCAGTCGTTCTGTAACTTGCAGGTATTCTTTCTTTTATGTCGGCGTCCATACCCTCTGTGTTGTCTCTTGCACGAGGTTTAAAGCCTTCCTCCCCTTTGAACTCGTCTACACTGTCTCCGTCTGAATCGTCAGGAAGTGGTGGATCGTCTCTAGTCTCTGTGAAAGTGTGGTCATCATCGTCGTCGCCGTCGTCGGTGTCTTCTAAAGAATTGTTTACACCCCCAGCTGCTGCTGCTGCTGCTGCTCCTGCAGGGCCTTGTCCTACTGTTCGACCAGGATAGGGACCTTCCCTACGTTGTCCTAAGGCCTTGGCTTTTTTAGTTAAAATTCCCGACTTTATCATAAGTTGATTGTACTGCCTTAACTTTTCCTTCAGTTTGAGGTTAGGAGAGTTAAGCACCTCATGTGCTTTACTTTGAAGGTGGTTCAGGACTTGAACCAGGCTGGAATAAGGAGTTAAACCTTCTCTTAAAAGTTGAGTGCTGTAGTACTGGTCTTGAACACTAGGTCCAGGCTGGGGAGGAGAGGAAGGACTAACAAAAGAAGGTTTTTTTTCTCGGGGAACAAGATCCGCCCTTACGAGGGCCATCCTTGAATAAGACATGATTTTTTATCGACGTGCTCCTATGAGACCTGTTATCAGGGGTAAGGCGAGGCCCAAAATGGTTCCCAAAAATCCACCCTTTTGCTCAAAGGTTTTCCTCTTCTGCTTAACGGTAGCCTTGTGCCTTGTGACTGACTTGAGTTCTTTCTTGTAGGGTGATAAACGTTTGACTGCGTCGGACTCGTTACGCAACAGGTTTTTGTTCATTACGTTGACGCAAATTTGACTCATCAACCTAATGACCTCATCGCTGAGACCTTTGATAATGTGGGAACACTCTGCCGAGGAACACTTGGATATGTGTTTCAACAAGTGGTAATGTTTCCTAATTGTTTTAAATTTTCCTCCAGAAGGAGATCTTTTGGTCACCATTCTATCTTTTTCTTTTCGAAGCTGAAGCTTGAGGAATGAAAACCAAGGTGTTCCAAGGAGTTGTTATGCTGTTTCTTACCCTAAGCTCATTAGGTGTGCTCTGCTTAAAGTCCAATAGGATGTATGAATGTTTCTCTTTGGTTTCTGAGTTATATACCTCCGTCAAAAAGGATTTCTGTCCTGGAAAGGCCTGTTTGCTTATGTGCCCTATCTGACTCATGTCTCTAGGGTTTTTAAAAACAACTAGGTAGTGTGCATTTAAGCTCAAGGTTCTGAAGGCAGGATTGTTGAAAAACAAGTTTTGAGTAACAAAAATTACACTTAAACTGCGATGGTGAGAGCCCACAGTGAAAAGTTTCATTATGGTGGGAACGTACTCGGGATCCATGAGATCGTCTATTACGACCAGTCCATGTTTAGTCACGTCTCTTTCATCCTCGAACAAAAAGTTTTCTGAAAGAAGACCTTTGTTAAACTTAACCCCCAACTTCGCCATTTCGTCGAATCCATCTTGCCATTGACTGTAGCAGTAGTATATGTCGTGTATTTTTGGAGTAACAAGCTCGTCTACACCTTTAATCAACTTGAAAACAAGTTGACTTTTCCCACAAGAAGTAGGTCCAGCTATGATCATTGTGAAGGGGCTTTGTAGACGTGGGTCAAAAATGATCTCCTTTTCCTTGTGATCCATGTTGGACGATATCTTAAACCAAAGTGACCAAAGGAGCAACCTCGTCCTCTTTTAAACCAGTAGAACCCTTGTTCAAACCTTCCACGTAAAGAGCTACATCAGAAAGTCCCATGTTGTATAGACTGGCTATTAGGCAGCTTGGATGAGATATTTCTCTATATTTCCAAACCATCAGAACTTCGAATACAGGATTTGTGACACCTTTTTTCCCTGGAACAGGGGTGGATATCAGGTTAAGCTCGTGGTCGCTCAATCCAAGTTGAGTTCCCAGTTTCCTCCAGTCAAGCATTTCGAACTTGTCTGCCAGGTTGACGAACAAAGTATCAACTTTCCACTGTTCTGGAGGAATTTCACAATGGTCCACTACGTTGTAATATCCCATGTACCATCTACAATAATCAGTTAGATCGTAACGACCTATGTCACTTAATGCATGTCTCAATACCATCCACTTGCAACGCACGTTCTTTCTGCTCCATGAAATAAGCATTTCTCTCCCCATAGAACGAAGAGACGGTATTTTCTCCATGTAATCCATTAAACTTAGTCTGAGTCCTAAGTAAACCCCTAATCGAGGGTAGTCTTTTTCAGATATTTTTTCACTGACCTTGAATAACAACTCGTCCGAAAGGTGAAACTCCATAGCGTCCAAATAAAAGGCGTTGAGCAAGTAAGGTAGGCAGGTAGGAAGGCAGGTAGGTTATGACAGGCTAGAAAGCATACAGTTGACTTATATAGGGTAGGGTAGGGTAGGGTAGGGTAGGGTAGGGTAGGGTAGGTGGGTAGGTGGTTTAGGTGGGTGGGTGGGTGGGTGGGTTAGGTGGGTTATTTTGGGCGGCCAGCCCTGGCCAACAAGCCCCAAACCCCCCATACTTGAGGGGTGCCCCCACCCCCCCACCCCATAGTTTTTTAAACCCAACCCCACCCTTTCCTACCCTACCCTACCCTACCCTATATTATCCTACCCTATTCTATCCTATTCTATATATCTCTCCCATTCCCTTCCCCCTGTTTAGGTAAGCATGTTACATCGTTCTTCGTTCGTTTAAATTTGTTATGACGTTGAGTGTAAAGCGAGCTGATTGTGGTGAAAACAGTGAGTAAGGGAGATAAGCTGGGTGCACCACATAGCCAGATAAAACCAAACTTTTTCTTTCTCCTCTACACTGAAACGATCCAGGGACGATGATGGGATGTGAAATATGGGGCAGGAGGAAAACAAAGTTTTGGTTTCTAAGCACTCAGCTAGAAGTTCCAAAATAGACATGAAGAAATGAAGACGCTGGTTAAGTAGGCGGGGATTTTCTTTGGCGTGATGCTCTTCTGCCGCTTTCAATGCTTCCAAATGGAAGGGGTTTTTCAGTGGGCCCTTTCCCTTTCTTCCATCCTTCAGGGCATAACCCAAGGTTTCCACCGCTGAAAATTTCGACAAGTTATGACTCAAAACCATTTTCCTCAAGGTTTTTCTGTCTTTGGATGTAAAACTTGATTGCACTGAAGAAAAAACTAAGTATAATTTTTTCCGGTGAAGAACACATTCTTTCAAGTATTTGCACACGTACCTGAAACAAATTGAAGAGCAACATATAATTTCATTTCTTTCCCTCACGTATGTCAGAACTTGAGTGTCGTTGGGGTGACGTTGTTCTAATACACGCTGCAGGGAGTAACGCGACATAGTAGGTCGAAGGTTGTCGTGTCAAATAACGATGGTTTAGTCCCCGTTTAACCTTTATAGGAAACCTGTCAGTCTTTCCTTATCGCACTTTCCTGAAATGATTTATTGCTCAAGGACGAAACAAACGTCAGGGTCAGTGCCTGAGCGTTCTGAAAAGAGGGGAAAACATGTGGAAGGGTGGGTTTGGCCCAGGGGCCTTACCCGGAGGATCATCGTTTATTTTTGTTCAGTTTTATTAGGAGGACCAAAAATTAGATACGGGGTAGGCTGTTACCACCTTCAGCTGACCTTTTTCATGGGAGGTAGTTATTTCAGTTATAACTCTCACAACATGACAGCATCCATGGTAATTGTGTCCAATTTCTGTCCTGAAACCTCTTTCATAGAAAATTTTTGAACCTAAAGAGTGTGTAATTTTGTCTGGGTGAAGTAAAGTGGCTTTAATTAAAGCCTTCACCATAGTAGAATCGATGAAAACTGAATTACCAGGCCCTCCCCCCAAAGGTTGATCCCTTAGAAAAAAGGGTTTTTGTCTGTCTGAAATGAATTTCTTTGAACTTCCAGAGGAAATGGAATGTCTAGACATCAAGTGTACCATGGCACCATGTCCCAAAAGAACACCTGAAAAAAAACTTTCCCCATTTTCTGAGATAAGTTTTTTCACACAGGGTCCACCAGGAACCAATGCAGTGGTTTGGTTGTGCAGAAAGCATTGTTTGAAGTTACAGTTAGGAGGGATGTAAAGATCCCTGTTCAAATTTTCAGGGCAGAATTTCCACACAGCCCACACCTTACCTTCTTCTACGCCCCTCCTGATGTCTGAAATAAACACCTCCTGACGCCTTTTGTGACCTACGGTCAAAGACAAAGGCAAAGGACAAAAGTTAGCCATGTCTGCTTGAGAGAAGCTAGTTCTGATAAATGACGAATGGTCTGCGTTAATTACAGAATGGTAACAACAAGACTCGTTTTACAAGCCTCACCCTGAACGTTGACTGAACGTTATCACGTTTTTTATTTGAGTTAAGCTTTTTACTTTTTTCCAAAACAACACTGACTAAGTGTAAAACATACTATGAATGGAAAAGCACGGTTATCTACGACTCATGGACGTGGTTGTACGTTATCTGAACGACAAGGGAACGTCCCAGCATCGTATCAGGATAGTTACTATAAAGTAGACTTGAGCTGCTCAATCTTCATCAAACCTTTTCTGACGTTTGTCTGCTGTTCGCCGTCCTGCTCCTGCACCTTCCAGCCCTGCCACCCTTTCAGCTTCAAGGAGAACAATGCCTGGTCGCATGAAGACGGGACTTAGTGTCAGGAGAGGAGGAGCTAAAAAACTGGCTCCACTAACTTTTACTACTTCTAAACAGACAGAGGAAAAGGCGTCGGGCATCGCCCCTCCTCCTACCTCTCCAGCCTCACCTGATAAACCACCTGCAACTCCTGCTCGGCTTCCAACTGAAGTGCCTGATGCAGGAGAACAGGAAGCCGCTCTAGCAGCTCTTCATGGCGAAATCACTGATTTCCTGGATCGCGTCCGGGATCGCTCTCCTCAGGAAGCTGGCGACGGCGATTTTGACATCAGGGAATACATCAATCCCCCGGCACCTTTGAACTACCAACCCCCCACTGAAGCACCTACGTCCGGCTCTTACTCACCCGTGACTCCGGAGGAACCTTCTCCCCAGGTCAGTCCAATAAAGGTTATAGACCTTACAACCTCATCACCGGCAGTTAAACCCATAGAAGTGGTGGACTTAACACAAGGGACACCTTCACCTGCTCACCGCGGGGGGTATTCGCAGGTAGAGGTTATAGATTTAACCGGCCCTTCTCCTCTGTACTCTCTCCCGGTTCCGGTAGAGGAGCTGCTTCTTAAAAGCCCGCCGGAAAAAAGAAACTGTTCCAGTGAGAGAGAAGGGGAGCCTAAGAAAAAAAGACAGAAGCGCGCCTACCACAAGAAAACCCCTGTCTCTACCCCTGCTTCAGTTTCCTCAGCGACTTCATCCTATGGTGCCGAGCCAATTGGTTCTGTCCCAGGTGTTCCTTCTCCTAAAGACAAGTCACACAGGCAAAGGTTTGGGGAGGGCACTGCCCCCAGTTCTTCCAGCAAGCTTGTGGGCTTCAGGTCAGTGCCTTTGGTGGTAAAAAAGTGGCCTGCTCGATTTGGTTTCCAAGAAAAGTCACCTGCCCCCAACCAAGTTTTTTATCCGGAAGGGGATAACAACGCCTGCATAGAAATATACAGGGAACCTAGCATCAGGGGAGTATGCTTGAGAACCTACCTGGACAAACCTTACGAGCGGTGCTTGAACCTAGAGGCGCGTGAATTCAGGAACTTAGTGGACCAGATAGAGTGCATCCTAGGAAAGTACAAGGAGTTACACCGCCTAGCTGCCCTTGGAGAGAGGAAGGTGGATAATCTTTTGTTGTCCTTGAACCAAGACTGCACCGACCCCAGTGGAGGCCGGGCTATGGTCCTGGTAAACTTGTACAAGGGAACTCCTAAAGTTCACATAGGAACAACCAGCTACGTGGAGGAAATGAATGCCTCGGTGTCTTCCAGCTTCAGAATGCCCCCCTCAGCCACACACTGCGGACACACTGTGTCCCCCTTCATTCTGGAGGACATAAAATCACGAGTTGGTCCCTTCCTAGAAGAAACGACCGATTTCTACTCTGGGTAAGTGGTCAACTTTGTATAGTGTCTGGTCAACAGCTCCTTGTTCAGTGCTTTTACATTATCATGTATATCAGCTAATTTGTAGTTAAATTTAGATGTACTCCGTTTTTAGTCAACATAGCCCAGCGTAGGTTTAAGTTCCATATGTACTCCATGTATACTTAGGTTAGGTTTTAGTTATAAGTTTGTATATAGAACATAAAGTGAAACAAGAAAAAGAAACCTTAAAAAAAAAAATGCCGCCCAAAAAGGTAAAACAACTTTACACCGTCAACTGTCCAATGTGTAACACCCCTAGACCTCCACGTTTGGTTACTGTAGAAAACAGTGGAAAAACTTTATGTAACTCAGATTCTTGTAGAAGAGAAACTTTTTCCGACAGCTTAGAACTTCCAAAAGAAATAGAAAAAAATTCTTTGCATAAAAGCAGTTACCGTGACAACTTCAAGTCCATAGCTTCAGGTTTGGCTGTGCTTGGTAAGCTTCAGTCCATTTTCAACGTCAGAATGACAAGTTTCAACAAAGACTTGGGAGCCAAACAGGTAATAGAGGCGCTTACCTCTATTCATAGAAATCAAGTTATGGCTTACAAAGTGGCTGTCTCTTTTGGAAGGTTGTTGTCTTCCTCTAAGGAGGAAGAAGAAGAAGAGAAAGTCATGTACTTTCATGCTTCTGCCAACAACTCGTCTTTGTTCTATGACAGTGAAAGTCATAGAGACCCTTACATTTTTATAAGGGACGACAAAGACTTTGCAGAGTGTTTAGATTTAATAGAAAACAACATTAAAGAAGACACTCAAAGACCCTCTACTAAATGGAGTGTAATAGGCAACGTGAACGCCAACATCACACTGATAAGGGCTACGGGAGGAGAATATCTTTTAGGTAAAATGAAAACTGTTCCACCAGGTTTAAGACAAAGAGGAATGCAACACTTTCACAGAGACCCTAAAACCAAAAGGGCGTACAAGGACAACTTGTGTTTCTTTAGATGTCTGTCTTTCTTCCTGTATGAATCTTTAGAAAAAACTCAAGAGCTTTTCCTTGAAGCCTATCCAGGGGTGAACAAGGAGACTTTTGAGGGTGTTAACATAAGAGATTTAGACAGGTTAGAAAAAATGTTTGAAGTTAACATAAGAATCTTTTACCTTCCCTCTTTTGGTAAAAGAAAGGGGCGACCTAAAATTATAAGGTCAAACATGTGTTCATCCAAAGAAATCATTAACTTGAACTTACACAGAAACCATGTAAGTTTAATAACTAACATGGGACTGTATGGTAAAATGTACCCCTGTGAAAAGTGTCATAAAGTTTTCACTCGTAGCTTCCTTTTGAAACAACACAATGGGGTGAAAAAAGATTGCACCAAAGTCAGCTTCAGGTACAAAGGTGGAGCATACAATCCATCCAAAACAGTTTTTCAAGTTTTAGAGGAACTGGGAATAGTTTGTTCACCTGAGAAAAAAATATACCCCTATAAAATTGTTTTTGACTTTGAAAGCTATTTCGTCCAACCTGAAAATTCGTCCCCAGAAAATGCTAACACTGTGATAGAAAAAACTCACATACCCCTTTCTGCCAGTGTAGCTTCTGATTTTCCTGGGCATACAGAACCAGTGTGTTTTGTCAGAAATTCCAACAGGGACGACGATCCTTTGGTTAAAAATGTGTTGGAACACATAAACAACTTGGGGCAGTTGATAGGAGAACAGGTGAAAGAGAATTTTAGAGATGTTTTAGACGAACTAGACTCTCTAGAAGAAAAACAAAAGGAACTAGAACATAAAGCTAGCAAAGTTTTTCCAGCAAAGAACAAAAAAAATCCCCCAAAAAAAATCTCCCATGTTCTTGAAGTGAAGGAAAAACTTCTTACCTACATAGAAAGAGTCCCTGTTCTAGGTTTCAACTCTGGAAAGTATGACATTAATTTGATAAAAAAGGAATTTCATTCTTTTTTTATAGACACAGACAAAACAGAAATGAAAACCATAAAAAAATGCAACAAGTACATAGCAGTGTACACAGACCATCTTCTTTTCCTTGACATGTTTAACTATTTGGCACCAGGTTATTCCTACGCAAACTACCTGAAAGCCTTTCTAAAAGGGAAAGCTGAAAAAGGTTTTTTTCCCTACGAGTGGATGGACAACATAAGAAAACTGAACAACAAAGCTCTTCCTCCACGCCACTGCTTCTACAGTTCTTTGTCGGGTGGTGGAATAAGCAAAGAAGATTATCTTGAATGTAAAAAGGTCTGGAAAGAAAACAAAATGAAAACTATGAAGGACTACTTGATATATTACAACAACCTGGATGTTAAACCCTTTGTTTTAGCCATAAACGAGCACACAAAATTTTTTATAGATCGTGGGGTAGACATGTTCAAAGACGGTTTAACTTTGCCAGGTTTAACCTTAAAGTTTCTTTTCAACAACACTGCACCTAATGCCACTCCTTACATTCTTTTTGGTGAGAAAGAAAAGGATGTTCACTCCTTGCTCAGACGCAACTTAGTAGGGGGTCCCTCTATTATTTTTCACAGACATCACAAAAGTGGAGAAACAAGAATAAGACAAAAAAAATACGGGTCACAAAGCAAAGTATGCAGACACATAGTAGGGGTACATGCTAACAGCTTGTACCTCAAGTGCATGGGTGAAGAGCACTGCACAGGTTATTATGTGGTGCGCAGGAAAGAAAACGACTTTCAAGCTGTTTGCAGTCAACAAATTAGCTACTCAGCCACAGAATGGTTGCGATACAAAACTGTGACAGACAAAGTCAAGATATTACACCAATACAACTACGGGGAAGTAGTATTGGGTTCAAGGAAAATAAAAGTGGACGGTTATAATCCAGCTTCAAAAAAAGTATACCAGTTTCACGGGTGCTACTGGCATGGTCACATATGTCACCTCACTAAATCAGTTTTGAGAGACCCCAATGGAAAGGCATGGTTAGAAGAAAAAAACCAAAATACCATTTTGACTACCCTATATCTTCAATCGTTAGGTTACCAAGTAGAGGAAAAGTTTGAGTGTATGTGGTTGAAAGAAAAAACTGAAAACTTGTGCAGAGAAACAAAAAGTGAATGGGAAATTAAAAGACCGTTGTGCCAAGGCAGAAAAAGTCAGGATGAAATACTGAGAGGGGTTTCTAAAGGAACAACTTTTGGACTTATCCAGGTAGACATAGAAACACCTGAATACTTGAAAGAAAAATTCAGTGAAATGACACCTATTTTCAAAAACTGTTTAGTAGGAAAAAAAGACGTAGGTGAACATATGAAACGTTACCTGGAAGCAGCAGGTAAGCTAAAACAACCGCAACGCCAACTTATAGGCAGCTACCACGCAGAGGGAATTTTGTTGGGAACTCCTCTCTTGAAGTGGTACATGGAGAAAGGTTTGGTAGTTACGACAGTACACCTTCTCGTAGAATACACTCCAGAACAGACTTTTTTACCCTTCATGGACGAAGTAACCAAAGCTAGGAGGAAGGGCGACGAAAATATAGACTGTAAGATTTTGTCAGATCTGTACAAACTTTTGGGAAATGGTTCATACGGAAAAACCATATGCAACAAACAAAACTTTGTTCAAACAAAGTATCTTCACCCCTCTAAGGCAAGACGTTTGGCCATGCACTGGTCAGTGCAAGATGTGCAAGACATAAGTGACAACACGGTAGAACTGTCCTGTTTGCCCACCTCCATCACCTACGATCTCCCAGTTCAAATAGGGTTCATGGTATACCAATATGCCAAACTTAAAATGCTGGCTTTCTATTACGACTTTCTCCTTGAATACATAGACGAGAAAGATTTTGAAATGTGTGAAATGGACACTGACAGTTTTTACTTTGCTTTAAGTGCAGAGAAAATAGAAGACGTAATTATTCCTGAAAAACGTGAAGCTTTCTTCAGAGAACGTCACAAATGGTTGCCCTCTGAATCATGTGACAACAGTCACCACAGAGAGACCTATGTTCAGACCAAAGTATTGGGTGAGCTGTGGCTGCCTCAACCATGTTGTAAGAGCCGTCTGGCGTTTGACAAGAGAACCCCCGGGTTATTCAAAGTGGAGTGGGAAGGTGACGAAATGACTGCCTTGAACTCCAAATGTTACATAGGCACAGGAGTAAATGTGCCCGTTAAAATGAGTTGCAAAGGTGTAATTCAAAAACAAAACCCCCTGACCACTGACAAGTACAAAGAAGTACTGGACAGTGAAAATGTTGTCACGGTAGTCAACAAAGGATTTAAAGTAGTTAACCACAGTACATAAAGAGACAAGTATGTGAAGACGGTGTAAGCACCCTACCCCTTTCTATATAAAAAATGGTTTCTTTTTCTAGTTTCACTTCCAGTTGTACATTTCGTTGAAAGAAAAAAAGTTTTAAACAAATTGTTCAAATGAACAAATTTCCTTCATAGAAAACAGTGTTAAAATGGAAAATGTTCATTTGAAAAATTGTTCAAACGAACATTTGTTCAAATGAACATTTTTCCCCATAGAAAACAGTGTTAAAATGGAAAATGTTCATTTGAACAATTGTTCAAACGAACATTTGTTCAAATGAACATTTTTCCCCATAGAAAACAGTGTTAAAATGGAGAATGTTCATTTGAACAATTGTTCAAACGAACATTTGTTCAAATGAACATTTTTTTCCCATAGAAAACAGTGTTAAACTGGAAAATGTTCATTTGAACAATTGTTCAAACGAACATTTGTTCAAATGAACATTTTTTTCCATAGAAAACAGAAAAATATTTTTTGTTCAAATGAACATTTTTCAAATAAAAAACAAAGGTAAAAAAAATGTGTACTGTATCATGAAAAAAAAAACTAATAAAAAAAGTAAGAAAAGTGAACTGTATCACCCAAAAATAAAAAAAACTTTTCACAAAAGTGAACGCTGTACATGTTCACGACAAAAAATAAAAAATCCGGCGCTGAAGAAATTAAGTTGGAACAGAAAAAAAGTGGTACCAGATTTCTTAACTCATAGCGTCACGTTCACCAGATTATTAGTATCTGGTTAGATTTAAGCAACCATTTTAACATGGAAAGTTTAGAAGCTATGCTTGTGGAGCAAACCACAGAAACTCCACCTTATGACTATTACATGCGTCCAGTTTTACAAAGTGTTGCTTCATATAATCAAGCTTCTTCTATAACACCTGACAATGATATAAGTTCTGTAGCATGTGGATGTTCAGAGAATTTCTTTTGGGAAATAATACCTGCAGAAAACATTGGTTATTTTAGAGGAGCTGAACCAGACACTGTTGACCACTGTATAACTAGTGTTAAAATGTACAAATATTTCTCTTCAGCTTTTTGGGACGCCTACAGAAACTGCATGTACTATTGTCGAGTGAAAAAAGTTAACTTGATAATGCATGATTGGTGTATAGGAGTATATCAATTGCACACTGAACCTGGCTGCCCAAGACACTACACAAGGTACACTTTAGGAAGTGTAAGAAAGTTTGCTCTTACTCTCCAAGAGTTAGAATGTAATCCCATAGTAGGAGTGTTTTGTCAGTGTAATTGTAAACTGGAAGTATCTGCTATTGCTAAAACTATTTGTTTCACATGTCTGCAGGTCTCTCTGGAACTTCATGCCTTAAGTATACCTGGAGTGAAAAATCATTTCTCCTTTGAGGTAAACTTTAAGGATGGTTTTTTATCTGGTCTTTTACCTGGACCCAAAAACAGTCAAACTTACTTCCTGGCCCAGGCTTTGTTCGAGCATGCTATATCTAACATAGCCAAACTTAACAGTTATTGTTTCCACAACACATGGAAAACTAGTCTCACTGGCCAAAGCTGGTATCAAGCAAGTAAATTCACACACAACAAATGTTTTTGTAGTATATGTGCACGCCCCGGAAATGGAAAATCTGTCTTCATCTGTAAATATTGTGTCTAATAAAAAAATATAATCTGTTATGTGAAATAAATGAGTTGTGTTTTATTTTAAGGCATGAAATGAAGAGACATAACAAAATGAGTCATAAGTATTGCGTAAATCCATAATAGTATTGCATCAGAACATTGTGTAAATTCTTACAAGCATTGCGCAATGCACCCTCATACGTAGGTCATACGTTTTTGCAAGTAGGTTAGTAGGTCACTTCCGGTTTGCAAGTAGGTCAGCTCTAGGTATTGCGCAATTCTTTTAATTTATGGAACTAGGTCAGGTCACTAGGTCAAATGGAATCCAGCTCTCTGATTGGTCGAAAAAACTAGGTCATGACCTTATGACGTCACTTCCTGTCAAATCCAGCCCTCTGATTGGTTGAAACTAGGTCACTTCCGGTCTACCAGTAGGTCATGACCTAGTTAGTAGCTAATCCATTGCGCTCAGTTTGCATGTATATACTACTGTGGAGAATGAGTTGTGATCTATAAGTAGAATAATGGTAAGTCTCATAGTTTAAGCCATGCTATTTTGGTATGACTTCTGTTGGATATTGCGACAACTATTTGCTGCTTGATATTTGAATAAAATAACATAATGCAGATTCCTCCAATGTATCTTTTTTTTTTAACACTTAGAAATTCTACAGCTCTATTCATACCCACAACCTCCCCCCATCTCCTGTGTGTAGAAGAATTAGCTATTTATACTAAGAAAAACAGAATTGGAACGGGTGGTCACGCATAACTGATGCAGCCACTACCCTTCTGCATATAAAACTAGGGAAGTCATTGTGTGAAGGTGTTTGACACTCTTGGCAGAGATCATTGGAAATACTGACAGAACGCATTAGCCTATCAGGACATTAACAATCAGGCCTAATCTTCATCTCAACTTGTTCATCCATTGAAATTCAATAATTATGTCTTGCATTTGATAGATAGGTAAGTCATCTGTTTGTCACAATATATATTGTTTGGTTTTGCAACATAAGCCAAATCATTTTTTGGCTTAAACAAGTCATCAATGGTAAGGCATGTGGCAGCCATCTTGGATATTTGTCTACATTGTCCTGTGTCAGACCTCTGTTTAGAATTGCAGGGCAACCGCCATTGAAGACAAAGAAAGAGATTGGCAGAGAGTGATGGAGAAAGAGGGATGACGACTGAGGCAGCCAGAGGGACAGATAGAGACAGAGAGATGGAGACAGACACAATGACAAAAGGGACAGAGAAGAAACAAACTATACGCATTAGTCAGTGTGACTAGGTTTATGATCCTAATCATCACGTATGACTATGATAGTCACTATATGACTAACTTAAAGTAGTCATCAGACTGGACAAAGGTTACCTTAGAGGGATAACCATAAATAGCACCATCACTTGACTAACATATTATGCTAGGCACCTCTGACTAGGAAAGATAATCATATCATTTTTATCAGTGTAGAACTACATTTAGTCTGAGAACCCTACGTCTAGTCATTGTTCTTCAAGTCTAAAGCCCCACCAAAGTCAAAATAGCAATGCATATTTAAATACATTCAATATCGTCAACCATATTGGTCCATTATCATATAGCAAGCCTGTTGTGCTGACTGAAACCTACGGGAAAGTTGCCTAATTTGGACACCCTAAGAAGAACGTTTTCCTGGTTAGTGATTATTTCTACGAATAATTCAAATGTTCGATTTATACAATTTGTCAGAGTATCTTATAGCTTTCTGAATTAGCATTAGTAAATCAATCGATTTATATTGGAAATTTGGTTATAATGAACAGAAATTTCTACAACCATAATGATGCATGTAACAATTGAACGTTTAGTGTTATTTGAAATGATCAAAATTATGATCTTACAAAGTAAGTAACTGATGACAAAGAACAAACCTGCTACCTGTTACAATATCAAGTAATTTATTATGCAGATTATAATACCATCTGATCCATGTCTAATCATTTGCCTTGCTTATGGCCTATGTGCAGCTATTTATTAGACAATTACATGTTTATCTTTAATTGTTGGCTAATCCTGAAAAGCTTATGCTATTTGATGTTATTTGCCAATAAAAAACTTGTTAAACTCAAACTCAACAAAAGGCCACAACATTGTCCACAAGTATCATTACTTGGTTCCCATCGGGTGTCATTAGAGATGCAAGTTTGAAATTCAATATGACTATATCAGTGGTACTGGTGTTCACGATGTCATGTATAATAGGCAGCACCATTTCACACAGGAGGTTTGAATCATGTCTGTTTAGCAGCTCTCAGCTGCCAGTAGTTAGATAATCAGTACTAACCTGAGATCAGAGCCAAAATCACCATTAATACCCGGCAACTATGGTTATCACTCTTTATCATTGCTTTTTTATTTTATTTTTATTATAAAACTACATATGCACCAGGTATTACTGTGTTGTATGGGGAAGTCCTGGCTTTAGGATGTTCCAATGGGTATCCTCAGTGCTGGAGCTGCCCCCTGGGAGCCATGTCTTGATCCAATCTCTGTACTGGGGTACATAGGTGAATACAGAGGGCACAGGTTGATCACACCGCCTAGTCCACCACAAGTTGATACCAGCCAGAACATAGTTTTTACCAACTGGACACACCAACGGCCCTCCTGCATCATACTGGAGTACATGAAAAATATATTGTATAAGAACCTCTCTCCATTGTATGTGAACGAGACTGTACAACCTGGAGCTTAATTCAAAACATCCTGGGATCACGACCCCAGCGATCTTAGGAATAAATCAGCCTTATCCTAATAAGCAATCTTAAGAGTTGACTGGGTTCACATATCCTAGCCAGCACTAAGATCGCATCGATCTTAGCCTCAGCCCTCCTACACTATTCCAAGAAGAACTGACTAGGCACAGGGGTAAGAGTCAGCAAACGTCCTCCCTCCTCTCTTTATGTATGCAGCAGGCTATTCACTCTTTCCATCAGGAGTGTTCCCTGTAAGTGCTCTTGTACTCAGGTGGAACCACTATGCATTTCTTTCTCTAAGATCGCAGTGATCTTAGTGGTGGAAATGGAATAGTGAAGTGATCCCAGGACTAGCTATTCTGGACAGCCCTGCAACCACTGCATTACATAGGGTAGACCAGCCAGGTCTTATGATATGTGCCTACACTAAGATCGCTGGGGTTGGGATCCCAGGATGTTTTGAATTAAGCTCCTGGTGCTGTTCAGTCAGAGGGGGTCATAGCATGGTATAGAATGTCCTACAATGTTTACCATAACTGTAATGATGAGCTTTAAATTGTTTTATCATTTTGAATATTGAGCTATATTGTTGCATTTTGTTGTGCGTTTAAATAGTCACAATGATATAATCTGTATCATATATATGTTAGGCCCTATCTGTATTTTGAAGATTATTCAGTTTCACAATATCGGTTGGAAACATAAACTTATACGATCAGTATCTGATAACAATATTGGTTGTGGCTTGGGGGTCTTTAGACGTTCGTGGTGTCATGGAAATAACATACCAATTAACCTTTCTGATAGACACTACATGATACCCCATGCTAAAAAATGAGAAATAAAATATCAGCACTTACCCTACAAGCACCACCATGCGGTGCCTCAGCAATAGAGGCACAGCGAAGCTTTTTGCTGGCTGTCGGTAAGTATTCAATACACTGACTGGTGGTCCATCCTACTAGATCCTTCTGATGAAGACGATCGGTTTGATCCTGCTCCCCTATATTTTCTGATATATGTGAAAAAAGTCAGGATGGTAGTCATTAAACATGCACAAGAGATGACCTTGGGGGCATTTCTTTAGAGTGTACGATTTAAGGCCTTATTCCACTTCAGGTCAGTGGAATAAGTTTTCCAGTCAAAGTCAAACTTTTCCAGTGAGTTTTTGACTTTTTTCCAAATATTACTTTTTCTTAATATTTCAAAAAGCCAATCAATTTAGTCAGATTTTGTAAGTTTAGGTTTGATTTTTCAGTAAAGTCAGACTTTTCCAGTTAACTTTTTCATTGACTGATGGCCAGTGGAATCAGGTGTACTGACCTTAAGTCAGAGGTGGACTGGAACTGACTGGAAAAGTCTGAAAATCGACTGAAAACGTCTAAAATATTGACTGAATAAGTCAATGTCACCATGGAATCAGGTACTACTTATTCAATCAGACTTTTTCAGTCGACTAATCTGGACTTTGACCTTTACTGACTGAAATGGAATAAGGCCTTTAGGCTGTTCAAGTCATACTAGAGATAACCCAAATGACAAAGTTATGATCCAGTCCTGCTGGAGGTTAATTCCAAACAGCCTACCATCACCCCCTCCCCTCCAGCAATACTTCACATCCATGCATAATGGTAATGTTGGTCAATTTTGTGGATTTTATAAGACCTAGTCATACTCCACTATCCATTTACCTTGTGGTAGCTCAGTGCTATTGGTTTTCCACTGTTCATTTCCTACTGCTACCACAAGGGCCAATGGAAGAGAAATAACACATATTGCCCATATTGGAGTAACCCTGCCACTGTGCACTAAAGTGTATCACATGCTGTGCCATTTCCACTGATTACACCACAGTGGGTATGGAGAACAATGGATTTCACACCGCTTATATATTGCATATAGCCTCTGGTATTTTATTTTGTTTAATTTCTCTTTATTGCCGTCTGTCTGATCAATAGTTGGCAACAGTGTTTGTGTACTTCTGTAGCTCAACCACACTGTAAAGACCTCAGAGCAATTGAAGCAAAATGCATACAAAATGATCAAATGTATTACTTGATACAAGTTCATCATGATATAATTAGTGGGTGAAAAGAAGTTATAAGCTGGTTATTATACTTGGACAGTGTTGAAAGGGGCGACAGCACCCTATAAGGGCCCCTGTGTTATATCGCTTATTATACCACGATTTCGGAACTTCCGGTGGGTTTATATGCAGTTTAGCCGTGCATTATTCTGCATATACCACACTTGTGCATTTTTGAAATTTTTGGTATATACTTTTTCGAGGTCAAGTTGGATATTTTTGGAGACGCTGGCGGACATAGAAATTTGGTCTCGCCATTGTTTCAATGTGAAAAATCGTCCCAACTGGTATGAGGATTGAACCCCGGCCGCAGTGGTGGTAGGCGAAGGCCTTAGCCATTGCGCCACACTGAACGGTGATGAAATCCAATGCGAAGGGAAATAAGTTCTAACCTGCTATGTTTCCAGTCAGTTTTCGTATGGAATCCAACCATAACATGTTATAATATTAAAATCCCAAGAAGTATTCGATCCATAGACGAGGAATGCGTGCTAATTGTCTCCATTTTCTTCAATATAAATAAGAATCCATTGATTTTCCCATGGTAAGCGAGTCGCGGTCCGGCCATTCCCACCCGCCTCCTTGTTCGGCGAAAGTGTGTCAGTGGCCCGGATGTAGATATAGGTCATCCGCTCCCTGTACGAGGAAGACGGCGAAAACTGCGGACCGGTTTGGAAAATCAATGGATTCTTATTTATATTGAAGAAAATGGAGAAAACTAGCACGCATTCCTCGTCTATGGATCGAATACTTCTTGGGATTTTAATATTATAACATGTCATGGCTGGATTCCATACGAAAAGTGAGTGTAAACACGGCGGTACCTCTCCCGGCCAGAACAAAAACAATGGCTTCGCGCAGGGCAGCCACGGGCCGTGTCGCTAGCACTTACAAAATGTCTTCGCCTGGCTATATTCTTTGGATTTCAGGTAAGAAATTAATACAAAATGGAGGAAATGGTGGTATAAACCTATTAGGTCATGGATATTGGAGCCCACGGGGAGTCTATGCTGGATATACCCTCGCCGCTGCGCGGCTCAGGTATATCCAGCATAGACTCCCCTAGGGCTCCAATATCCATGATCTATTAGCTTACAACACTGTCCTTGTACAATAACCCCTACGTAAATGGAAATTGTGTTTCTTACCTGTAGCTCCCCAACCAGTGACCGTGCAGGTTCGATCAGTAATATCAAAATCCTTTGCCGCAATATCAATGGGCTGGATCATTTTACCAATGGTGGCATTCCTTTTCAATACAGCACTTGCGAGGTCATCCTCAAGCGTCTGGGCATTCCACCCGGCCTTCTGAATAAGTAGACGACTTAGATGAGGATTCGATTTGGGAGCTATACCATTCTGTTTGAAACATATCGATTTGATTGCTTTCTTGGATGACAAGTCTTGATATAGATATCTCAGTTGGCAGAGAATTCAAAGAAAATGCTCTTTTTCCACATATCTAAATACGGATTTCGGCCTTCGGTCCTACTTGATTCAGCCTTAGGCATTTAGGATGATGCAATATATTATGGTACAAACATTCTTAGTGATTGAAAGAATTTCCTCTCAATCTTAAAGAACCAGTTTGAATCTGCACTTCAGAAACGTGTACAATTATAATTATAAGACCCACTTTAAAGCCACTAATTGAGTGATTTATCAGTGTGTGAACTTACCACCACGAAGTAAGAAATCTTGATGACTTCAGGTTTCCCGATATTGGCATCACTCTGACTGTACATACCAAGAGCCACTGTTGCATCACCTCTGAAATCGTTATTTTCTTTTGTGAAATAAATGTATAAATGCTGAAATAAACAGCGCATGCCTTGGTGTATAATTACGTTTTAGAAGAAAAAGGTCTGCTCTGTTAACCTTTCTGGGTATGTCAACTTTTGTCACTACTGTTTTATTAAACCTTTATTAAATGAGCCTTGGATGCCAAGAAAAAAAAACTTATACTTATTATGTGTGTTGACAATGTTTGGTCAACACCGTTTAAATCTTGAATCCAATGTTGTCAAGCAACACATGTTATATTGCCTCATTCTAGGTCAATACATTGAAAAGATTATTGATTGAATATTGTTTCTGTTACCATTAAATCACCACTTTCCTTCCAACTTTTGCTTCAGTGTTGATATCTCAACTTTGAATGATTTACCAACCTTGAGACAATATCATTGGCAACGAATGTTAAATTCAGTTTTAAATTATGTTACTAAAGTTACTTGTTTTTTCTTCATTCAAAATCCATTGTCGTCATGAGACCCATAAGTGGAATACTCCAAGTTAGTCATGCGAAAACCATTCATAGTGAACGCAGAAGAGGAACATACTTGGGGAAAACTGAGAAGTAATTACTTAGCTGCTTGATTTGCACACAATGCCGATGTAAGGATAACATTTGTTTTGATGAGAACTCCTCCACAAAGGTGTATGCCATCTTTCTGTGAACAAGATATCAGGCTTGTCTGTTTACACTCTTTGCAAATTCATGATCAAAAGCGATTCTCGGAGAGATATGATATAAGGGAAAGCGTAACGGGTACGATATTGTATTATTTTACTTGTACTTTTACTTTTTTCATGTGTGTGTGTGTGTGTGTGTGTGTGTGTGTGTGTGTGTGTGTGTGTGACCCATCAAGGTAAAACACCCCTCCACGGGGGATTTGTAATTGCCCATCTGGCCATCAGGGGGCATTGGAGGGGCAAAATTATTCTAAAGTCATTAAATATGTCAAGCTAATTTTTGATTCAGAATTCAATGATCTCATTTAAAATGCACCATTTTCAGTAGAAATGGCCCATATGTGGATGGTAAAATGAACATTTTTCATGAAAAATCAACCTATATGCCTGCATGCCTGTGCCTGGTTGCCATGGCAACCATTCCAATTGTTAAAATTTGCAGGTTTTTATGCCAATTTTCGGGGACATTCACCAAAAACCTGAAACTCAAAACAGAAATGGAAAATTCCTTCTAGATCAAAATCTGTGATAGAAATCACCCTATTGTTATGCATTTTCTTTTATGAAAAGGCTGATTTATTGTCATTTAGTCTGTTTCTAGGAAGAGATCCCATCCAGTTTGGCAGGCATATGAGGAAAATGTGCATACTCACCCTTAGACTTGCCATCCATGGCCATGCCCCTACTTTAGCTAACTCTGCATCCACAATGTATGGTGCATACGGCTTTGCAGTGGACAATATCCCAAGGCTTAAAAAAATACTAATAACCATTGTAATTGAACCCATTGTTCTTCCTGTACGTACTTATTGTAGCCTCTTTGATTTTTCCTTTATGCCAATATGGGGTATGTCTGGAACAGATCGGGATGGTGGGTTGATGTTTGAATAGACAGGTCGGTGTCTGGGGTAGGATTTAAGTATTGTTCATCTCTCACAGGGTTGGCCAATGTTGAAATGAAAAATGTTTAGGGTATGTCTTAATCGGGAATGCTCTTTAGTGATGCACTGACCTTGCTCAAACCCATGATAATTGAAGTACTGGGTTATATAAATAGGTCATGAAAAGGTTATCTTCTGTAGTAATGCACATCATATCATGAATTCTTTTCTATCATGCCTCTGTTTATCTGGGTGATAAAAGCTATGTCACCTTGTGTGTGGTTATCATTTTCCCACAAAAGACCAGTATACCAGTGAACCTTAGTGCTTTTTATGTGTTGATCCTCCTTTTTCGAAACCCTTTATTTCTTTTCCCTCCTTTAATTTATATATATATATATATATATATATATTTATATATATATATATGGGACTATATACACCCGTGTATATATATATAATTAATATGTGCAGTGGTTGGATCTACTTTCCTCCAGGGGCGCGCATTGGTATGTGTGACGTCACCGTAAACATCCAGCACCTATATAAGCTGCGGGATCCAAATTAACCGTCAGTTGGCGTGTTTCCTCAGAGCGGCACACACCACGTTGGGTGGTGCCGGGAATTTTAACGGTTTTATCCGTTTTTTCCAAGTTAATACGGTATTTAACCTATCATTATGGGTAGGAAAGGAACAACTAGCGGCATACGAAGGTCCAAGACCAAGAAGTCGCCTAAAAAACCAGGGAATATTGCCAACTCTAGGACATCGAGCAGTGTAGATTCCAATGGGGGTGGTCATGGATCATCTTCCCCAACCGCTACTGGGGGTTCATTGGATTTACCTGTTGACCAGACGTATATCGGGGAGCTGGAGGAGCGTACTACTCGCATGGAGCAACAGCTCGAAGATATCCGGTCTTTATTGGAGAACCAGGCGGTTAATCGAACAAGTACTTCAACAGCGGCTGGCGAGGCTGAGACGGGTCGTGCACGTGGTGGTGTTGATAAACATTCCACAGTCAACATGGTAACCAAGCAACGGGGGCGGGGCCGACAGCGCTCGCCTGACTACCGGGGTCTCCACGGCGACAGGGCAGGTCGTCGCCATCTTGGATCTTCGAGTAGGTCTTCTTCGTACCGTAGTGTTTCAACGGATTCATCGGGTTCTATTGGATCTAATGCCTCAAGGAGTAATCGTCGACATGCTACAAAGTCTAGAGGTACGTTTGACCAGAAAAATTTCTTGAAAAAGGGTGAAAAAATGGACAGTATCGAGAAACTACTGATCGTTAACGTCAGAATGGTTAAGCAATTGTTAGAGGAGGGTGAAGACGTGTTCGATGTGGTTAAGCATATTGAAGTTCTGGTAGAGAAATCTTCTACCAGGATATACACGTTGAAGGCTCTCGTAGCATATGATTCAGCGGTCAAGAATAGAGCCAATGTTGAAGGAATGGTATCATTTGGTGATGTTAAAAGTGAGGATATTCTTAGGCACCTGTCTTATGACGGAACGGTGCAAGCTCAGAAAGCGGGTGGGGCTAAGCCTAAGTCATTCAAATCAAAACAATCTAACCGAACATGTTATGCCTTCAATAGGGCTGAAGGTTGCAGGGAAGACCCGTGCAGGTATCGGCATATTTGTGAGATTTGCAACTTGTCAAGCCATGGCAAAGATAAATGTCAAAAGAACAAAAAAGATTAGGAATTTTCACTTAGGCAAGGTCCTACGTTAGAGTCTGAATTTTTGATGCCTGATTTTAGTGTAGTACATGTGGTAGACCTTCCTGAGCCCCCCGTTTCAATCATTCCGGGTGAAAATAATGAAAATGATGTTAATAGGTCTTGTAGTTTCAACAAGAATCCTTTTATGTCCTATAGTGGCCCAGTACAGGGCGAATTTGAACCACTGTTTACTGTGGAATGTGTTAATAGACCTAGCATCAGGGTCTATGATAGTTGTGTCAATGGTATCTGCGAGTGTGAGCATTTCATTTATGGTAGGAAGGCTCAAATTTTACCGTGCAGACTAGCTAGTTTTCTGAGGCAGTCAGATATTATTAATATAAGTCAGGTGGAATCTGATTTTCTATGGTGTGGTTTTACCGAGGGGTTCAAAATAGTTGACCCAGATTGTAATACAAGTTATGATTGTAAAAATTATAAGTCTATCATAGAGGGTAGATTTTATACCGAAATGTGTGGTATAATTGAGGATGAGTTAGCCCAGGGCTTGGTAACGAGGACAGTTTCAAAACCTAAATGTATTCACTCCTTAGGGGGTGTGGAAAAATCTAATGGTAAACTTCGTCCCATCACCGACTGCAGCATGCCAGCGGATATCTCTATTAATAACTTTATGAGTACAACGTCCAAAAGTTTCTCCTATAATTCCATTAACACTGTTACATGTCAACTTGATAGAGATGACTTTATGTGTGTAGTAGATTTAAAATCTGCTTATAGAAGTATTAATGTTTATGGTCCGCATATAGGCTATCAAGGGTTCAGGTGGAATTTTGGTAATGGTGACGAGTTTTTTGAGAGTAACCGTTTGACATTTGGTCTAAAGTGTGCTCCATATATATTTAGTAGAATATCTGATTTTTTGACTGCTGTAGCTAAATTCTATGGTGTAGATAGGATAGTAAACTACTTGGATGATTTTATTATCATAGCCAAGACAGAGGAGGATTGTTTACGTAAAAGGAACATCCTAATTGAGTGTATGGAATATCTAGGGTTTGTTGTGTCGAAAGAGAAGGTGACCGAACCCAGCCAGGTGTGTATTTTCTTGGGTATAACCATTGATTCTACGGCTATGGAGTTGTCGCTTCCACAGAAGAAGCTAGATAAAATGAGCTCGGCTATAGACGAGTGTTTGGGTAAAAAATTCGTATCTAAGAAGACATTACAAAAGATTGGTGGTTTGATGTCCTTCTGCTCCCAAGTAGTACGTGGTGGCAGAACTTTCAGCAGGAGATTGTTCGATCTTTGTGCTAAAGCCAGGAGTAGGGGTGTTATTAAACTTAATGAGGAAACTCAGAATGACCTGCTGTGGTGGAGGGATTTTTGTAGAATTTTCAATTGTAGGAATATTATTCTAAATGATAATGGATGTACCCCTATGTATTCCGATTCCTCTGTACAGGGCTTTGGGGCCTGGTTCGATAAAGACTATTTTTATGGTACTTGGAATGACTCTAATCCTATGGTAGACTGTACAGGTCATTTCGTTCATGCCCCTAGCCTTGATAATATCAAACTTCACCATAGAAATATAAATGTTTACGAGCTGTATCCTGTAATGGTAGGCCTTAAGCGCTGGGTGAAAAAGTTTTCTAATACCAGAGTTCATTGCATCACGGATAACATGCAAGTCTTGGCCATGTTGAATACGGGTAGGTCCAAGAATAAGTTGTGTATGTCCTGGTTGAGGGAAATTTTTTGGCTATGTTTTATACATAACATTGAAATATATTCTACATATATTAGGTCGGAGGAGAATATTTTAGCTGACCATTTGTCTAGGCTAAATTACAGAGGTGTCCCAAAGAAATGTAGAAATGTTTTAACTGAATATAACATGTGCTGTTATAATTCCAGGCCTGAGGGAGCTAGAGCGGAGAAGGAGAAGGTTTTTGTATAGGGGCGTGGCAGAGTCCACACGTAAGGTTCGCAAACAGCAGTTTAGTAGGTACAAAAAATTTTGTAAAGTCTTTGACCTCTTTCCCCTACCATGTTCTCCTTCTCAAGCCTCTTTGTATAGTGTATACTTAGCAGATAAAATGAAACCTGTATCTGTTCGGAACTATTTGTCCGCGTTATGGTATTATCAGAAATTAAAAGGTTATTCTGATTATAGTGGTAATTTTATTGTAAAAAAGACACTGGATGGTATTGAACGTAATTATAAATGTTCCTCTCTTAAAACTAATCCTTTTACTCCAAGTGATATGCTGAAGATCAAATCTAAGTTGGATTTGTCTGTGTATGAGGATGTAGTCTTCTGGTCAGCTATCCTATTGTGTTATCGAGGTGTGTTCAGGGTGGGTCATGTAGTCGATTCCCCTCATAACTTTAAAGCCAGAGATGTTTCTTTGTCTGTTGATTGCATTCGCATTGATGTTAGATCTTCTAAAACTGACCAATATGGTAGGAAACCTTATGTGGTATATTTGAAGAGAAATGATTATTCTGGTCTATGTCCAGCTAGGTATTTGGAAATTTGTAAAAAATCTAACAGTAAATTATTGTTCACTATAGGTAACAAACCTTTGACTTATAACTATGTTAATACCAGGTTGAAGTCCATTTCTTTAGACTGTGGTATTCCCTACAGAGTTTCAACTCATTCACTCCGACATGGTGGAGCAACTTTGTTAAAAGATTCGGGTTTAAATGTCAATGATATTAAAAAGAGGGCAAATTGGAAATCTAATGTTGTGTATAATTATTTGCATGATTCTAAACAGGACCTGTTAGCTCTGGATGTGATGTTATAGTGTGGAATGGTGTATCCATTGTGTTTGGCGGTTTTTTGGCATGTATAGAATTGGTATTGACCAGATCAATTCTCACCAAACCCACTGTCTCCTTCCTTATTCCACTTGTGATATTATTATAATATTTATTATAATATTTGTTATCATTATTATATACCCAACGAACATTATTAACTTATGGGACTATATACACCCGTGTATATATATATAATTAATATGTGCAGTGGTTGGATCTACTTTCCTCCAGGGGCGCGCATTGGTATGTGTGACGTCACCGTAAACATCCAGCACCTATATAAGCTGCGGGATCCAAATTAACCGTCAGTTGGCGTGTTTCCTCAGAGCGGCACACACCACATTGGGTGGTGCCGGGAATTTTAACTTTTAATCTTAGCTTGTATATATTGTATTTACATTGTTATATTGTATCTATTATTGTATATATTGTATTTATATTGTTATATTGTATTTATGTATTGTATTATTAAATTATTGTCTTATTAATAAAGGCATGTATAGAATTGGTATTGACCAGATCAATTCTCACCAAACCCACTGTCTCCTTCCTTATTCCACTTGTGATATTATTATAATATTTATTATAATATTTGTTATCATTATTATATACCCAACGAACATTATTAACTTATATATATATATATATATATATATATATATATATATAGGGGGTGCATTTCCCTTGATATAGTGCGGGGGAAGGTATCATATCTACTCGTTGGCAATATTGTCAATATTTAACTCCTGTTTGTTTCATAACAACCACTGCACTAGGGCATCATTTTTATAAAAAAAAAAGAGAAGAAAGTGTGTGCATATCTCAACCCACTGGGGTGGCATGATGCTTATATGTACATGGTATATGTATCGCTGACAAGCAAACATCCTAGGCTACATTCATGCATTAAGAATTTGTGTGAGATTATACTTTCAGTGTACTAGTGAAAATTGAAAACACAAGATCACTATAAATTATGCGATTCCCATGTAAGTCAAACCATAAACTGATAAAACCACATGATGATTATGATCTGATGATGATAACACTATCCCAGTCAACAAAAAAAACGTTGCATAACGTCATAAACGTTGCATAACGTCATAAACATTTCCCTATGGATCCTTATCATGGCGTCTTTTTGTTTTGTTGAGTGGGTAGGTTTAATGCCCATAGGCCAGCTCCCACTTAAAAGGTACATTTGTGGTGAAGTACGTAACGTCGGGTCAGTTTACATTTTTGACATGATAGATAGGATAGTCTCACATTGTAACACAAGAGGGCAACTTTGTGCTGTGCGTATGGAGACAATAGCTACGCAATGCTACATGGATCATTCAACTTTTTCACTTTGATATCACCAGGTGGCAGCCCATCTCAGTTGCTTCATCAGGTCTTTTTCCTTTGTCCGCAGGAGGTGATTTCTGATGTTTATATCATATATAGTTCATTGTTAGAAGCTCACTGAATTGTGTATTCAATCATGAAGCATATTTTAAGTAAGTTTGGTTAATGATCCAAAACCATAATTACACTCATTCAACGGGGTATAACCTCAGAGAAAATAACTCCATCGCTTTTATCCACAGACAGAGTACACCATAGAGGCCCATATTTAACACCTGGGTACTGATTGATTTAATCTCCACTCCATCCCCGGCCCTTATACCGGCCCTTATACGAGACAGACACTTATTTGACTACTGCTTTTAGTGCTTAAGATTAATTTCAGATCCCTATATCCCGCCACTTATAATATCTTGAGACTGGTGCTTTTAAATTTGAATCCCTGGCACGTAAACGGGCGATTATGGTAATTGTCATTTTTGGGGTATACTTTGGGCATGCTGATAAGGAATCATGCCTATAGAACAGCATTCGTGCACCCTAAAGAGAAAAAAGGCATGAGATTGCAATATTTATTTGGGTGAAACTTTTGTGAAATATCTTGACTCCTCAGACACTGTTCTCGTTTATCCAATCAATAAATCTGGGGATGTCAGTGAAAATTGCTGGTGCATTTCCTGTATATGCAGCCTTCAAATTTATACTGAGGCCACCCAAGACGTATCCACCATCCTTTGGACATGACAGTGGTCCTCCATAGTCAAGCTTAAAGAACAAGGAAACAGGGGGATTTCGCTTAAGAAGAACAAGGGAGATTCATGGGTATTTTTGGGTCATATTTCAGACTCTAGGGACACTTAATTACTTATCATGTGTGCTGCTGAGAAGCAGATAGAAGTTTTATCAACAGTACTAGATTTACGTAGTCTTCATTCACAGCTCATCAATTTACTATTGCTTTTAAGATGGCTTCTGATATGATTTTTGAAATAAAAAATGAAAAGATATAAATCATACCCTGCAAACACCTGCAGGTTTTGCGCCATCAGCACTTGTTGCACAGAATAGCCTCCTATCTTGATTTCTCCACCAGAGACGGCACACTTCATCAGGCAAGACGAGCAATTCCTTTTGCTGAAGTTCAGACATTAGACCTTTACCTGAAGTAGAGGTTAGGTGAATGTATACAGATTTGGGTGTAAATGTTAATCTATTAGGGCAATGGCGTCTGCTTTATCTAAATGATATGTCATTGGGATGGATTATCTTTAAGAGGATTCTGTGTAAGATGATACAACTGAACCCTCTCAAATCAGAGTCAAAAGGATGCCACACTGCAAAAATGGTGTTTGAATTTTAAAGATGTGTAGGACTTTACTATATACATCTAAATACTTTAAATTTCCCCCTAATGATTCAGACATCTAAACGCACAATTACTTACCAGGAAATACTTAAACACCTAGATTTCGTATCATTTCAGCTAAGCACCTTACTTGCCTTTAGAACCATGCTTAGGAATCTAGTTTGTAGGATTATATCTAGGTTTGCGTTTGATAGGATCTAAACACCAGTTTTACAGTCAACTATTGGTGCTGAACATTGCCTTTAGTCAACCGATTCATGGCATATGAGTCTTGATATCATCTCTCAAGTAACTTTCCAATGTATTTTTTTATTGGAAATAAAACGTAACTGTTGTAGTAGAAACTCAATCAATTTATAATAAAAAAAAGTTTACAGTATTTACCAGGAGTGCCCCAGCCAGTCATCGTGCAGACCCTATTGCTGAGATCATAGTCCTCTTCTGGCAGGGCTATAGGTTTTACAAAAGAGCTATTACTAGCAGGGACTGCAAGTTTAAGGATTGCAATGTTGCCATATCTCTGTGTAACTGTCCAGTCCTCATGCTGGAATGATGTACAGAATGGTGAACAAATCTAAGTTTGTCACATTTAATAGTTTCAAAGAAAATGCTTCTTCTGATGTCTAGTATTGTGTAATACGAATACTTCGGAATCGCATAGATATACAAACTTAAACGTGTGTCAGAAAAAGAAAAGGGGTCATTCTTAAGGCGAGGTTTTCGGTTTCCGAAAAAAGATAGATGGAGGTATTTCCTTTTTACTATAGACTTTGTGAATAGTTTTGGAATCACATTTCATTTATTGCTCCACCATGTAAGTCTAAGTGAGCTGATATTGATACATGCCATAAACCATAGTACATATACCACATTGTCTTGCCCAATCAACTAATGATTCATTTTTGAGGCAGAGCCAATGTGACATTGTTTGATTTATTCTCACAATTATGACACGGTCGATTTTGATAACTTCTGGCTTTCCGATTTTTCCATCTTCCTGGTCATGGAGGCCAAGAACAACATCAGTGTTTAGGCTGTAAGGAAATGAATGGATACATGCTTAATTATGATCTTGGCTATTGAAGTGTAACGAAACAAGAATCAATCATAACATTAAGGGAAATATACACAACTGATCTAAGTATGATATTAAAGGAGATATGACCAAAAGAGTGAAAACAAGTCTAGGGCTACTTTTTTCTGAAGAATCTGATTATGCTATAGCCAAGACCATATTTTCATTCTAAAATGACCCTATTTAGAACCCAAAGAGAAGGTTTTTACTTAATTTAGCACATTTGTTGACATTTGGTTGCCATGGAAACCATAATTTTGTTCTTTTTAGATAAAAATATCTTATTAACCTGTCCATAAGGATTTTATAACTGAAAACAGCATTGGATTATCCCTTCTAAATCCAAAATTATGGATGATTATGTTTAAAAATTGTAATATTTTCCATAATGCTACAATATTTCAATATGCTAGTGAGTTAAGGGCTATTTCGATTTTTCCATGTTGCTGACATCCCATGTGTAAGATCTTATATTTCTGTAGTTATTTGGAGTATTTTATCATGCAAACTCTTAAAATGTAGCTGAAGACATGACTTTGAAAAAAGGATTTCCCTTAAAGTTATCATTTCCCAAGTTTTGTCACAACCCAGCAAATTGTCGTGACTCCTCGTCAACCTGTGTGAAGTGGCTCACACATGTCGCTAGATGGAACACGACGTCGCTATAGCACAAGATCACCAGGAATAGCAATGGTGGTGATCACATGGCCTCACCTCAGATGGCGAGGATGGTGATCACTCAGACTCACCAGGGATGGCGACGCGGGTGATCACTCACCTCGCTAGATGAAACACGCACCTCATCATAGCACATGTTCACCAGGGATGGCGAGGATGGTGATCACTCATCCTCACCAGGGATGGCGACATGAGTGATCACTCATCCTCACCAGGGATGGCGACATGAGTGATCACTCACTTCGCTAGATGAGACGCACACCACGTCATAATACACATTCACCATGGATGGCAAGGATTGTGATGAGTCACCTCGCTAGATAAAATGTGTACCTTGTGATAGCACAGGTTCACCACAGAGGGTGAGGATCTTGATCACCCACACTCACCAGGGATGGCGACACGAGTGATCACTCACCTCGCTAGATGAAACGCGCACCACATCATAGCGCAGGTTCACCATGGATGGCGAGAGTGGTGATCACTCAGACTCACCAGTGATGGCGACGATGGTGATTACTCACCTTGTTAGATGAAAAGCTCATGATCATCAACATTGGTAATCATGCAGCCTCACATCTGCCAGATCAAAGTATGTTTTGCCAGAGAAGGTATTGCCATATGTATCTTCCCTCTAACCACAGACAAGGTGTTCATGTTGATATTTCCCTATGTATTTTTCCTGTAACCAGAGAAAAGGTGTTTATGGATAGTTGCTTTCATTTTAGAGATACCTCTATCTAAATTCAATTGATATTCTCTCTATATAATCTTGTTTGATTCAACTCTGAAGTATTACATGGAAATCAGTGTGAAACAAAGCACATTTGATATGTATAGGACTTATACTTCATGCCCACACTTCCTAGATAGGCTACATGTTGAACAGTGGTGCTGTCTCAACAACTTTGGCAATGGTAGTGATAAGTTGCCACTGTGAGTGAGAGTGAGTGACAGATGATGCAATCCTCAGAGAGCATTGACTTGGAGTGACACAAATTCACGTATTGAGTGAGACCAATGTTGGCAATGGTGGTGATAAGTTGCCATTTTGAGAGAAGATTAACTAGGAGTGATACACACTCATGCAGTGAGTGAGAGCCATGTGGCAATGCAGGTGAAAAGTTGCCATTCTGACTGAGAGTTGACAGGCAGTGGCACATACTCACGCAGTGAGTTAGATCCATGTTGGCGATGGTGGTGATAAGTCACCATGCTTTGTGAGGGATGCCAAGGGGTGGCACATACTCACGCAGTGAGTGAGATCATGTTGGCGACTGTTGTGATAAATTGCCATGCCATGTGAGACTGACACACAGTGGCGAAAGATGACGCAGTGAGTTATCACTCAGAAAGGAGTCACCATTGATGACCAATCATGGCGACAGATAACGACAATTTGCTGGGAAGTATTCATCTTTTCCTATACATTTACCCCATAAGATTTGATCTCTTACTCGAAAAGATTTTTCAAACTCGAGTATTTCAAGTGTGAAATAACTGCTTATGCAATTAGATAATTGCTAATTTGTAGTCTATGAAATATGCTTACGGAGTCAATCTGAGAGCACAGTTAGCTGTTGTCAGGACAACCGAGGGCTTGATAAAAGCTCCTCCACAATAGTGAGTATAGCCCACCTGTAAAGATGATGATAAGGTGTCTATAGAAACCATGTGTCATGTTTATCAGAGCCACCACACTGCAAAAATGGTGATTAGCTTTTAAACCTGTTGAGGTCTGAACATGTTTTAATTCTAAACATTTAGGTCCATCAGGTGCTTAGTGAACCATGTGTTTAGGATTTAAACATTAAAATTCTAAACGCCCACACAGTTACTCTAAACATGTTTACAAATTTAGACCTTAGACAGAAAGAAAACTAGGTGTTTAGCTTTTAAACATGTGAATTTCTAGGTGTGTAGACTTGTAAAATACACCAGGTGGCAGCACACTGATATGGACTTTCTGCAGACAGTTCCCTGTTTTTGATGAGTCATATATGTTAAATCATTACCCTAAAGCACAGTTTCACATAACTGGAACAACCTTCTGACCCAAAACCCATAGCAGGCATAGCTATTTCATGCCACATTTCCTGGCAACGGATGATCATTTTCAGAGGGCCTTAGGGGACTAGAACTAGTAGAAAGATAACAGCAATGCCTGAAAGCCAGGTACTATCTAGGAACTAGCATAGTATGAATCTAAAAAAATCTTTAAAGTATTATCTTTTGAGCCAGCTTTTGGTGTGTAAGGATATTTGAAAAGTATTATTATTATTATTATTAATATCATTATTATTATTATTATTATTATTATTATTATTATTATTATTATTATTATTATTATTATTATTATTATTATTATTATTATCATTATTATTATTATTATTATTATTATTATTATTATTATTATTATTATTATTATTATCTCCTCTTTCCTATCCCATCGGATTGTGTGGTGCACATATGTGCGGGCACTGACACATTCCTCCATGAGATTGTGTAATATAGTTCTCGCCATGAATATGACCTTAGTTGTCGGAATGGCGTTAAACATCTATTACTCACTCACTCACTATTATTATTATTATTATTATTATTATTATTATTATTATTATTATCTGAAAAAGGCCAACCTCCCCTCTGCAGACTGGCAACAGTGACTACAGTAAAAGTACGCTGGGCATCTGCAGTCTGTATAACTACCGCAGGCATAGGGCTCCACCCCCCAACCCCTCTCCCCTTACTTCCTCCTGTGTCAAGGTCAGGTCACAGACAGGGAGAGAGAGCATTATAGAGATATAATCTTGTTATATCAAAGAGATTCTTATCCTAATCCCTTGATTGGGGGTGATTAGTGGATGTTTATTCTGCACTCTGTCTGTCTCAGTCGCATTTCACACTCTCCCCCACATATTCAGATAACCTATCAGTGAAAACATCTGCTGGGAGAGTGTGCTCACTCATGCACATCCAACAGTGTCAAACAAGTTGGCCAAAGCTTCCACCTGCCCCATATGTAGTGGGAGAGTAGCGGGAGCGGAATTCAGGGGCAGTTTTCCAGCCTACAGTAAAAGTTGCACAGCAGGCATACACTGAAAAAAGTCTTCCTGACAAAGTGACATGTATACCCATGTCAACTTGGTTTGACACAGAGAGCACACTTAAAATGCCATGTCATCTGTGAGTTGACTAGGGTCATGGCCATGTCGAAGGCACTTGACATGTGATGGTTTGACATACATAATTGTTCTAGGATATTCCACTAGATGGGGCAAACAACCACTTTGGTACCAGGATTAATCACTACCAAGAGGTACTACCAACACTGGAGGCATTTGATGTATCTGAGTCATTTTGTTTTCATGAAGAATAGATCACTAAAGTTTGTGAATACTATCAATGAATAGTAGTGAATTCTATAATTCATTGTTAAATTTGTATTTGTTATTGAATATCAAAATAGACAGCCACAATCCTGAATTCTTCAACAGGAGAGGCTAGACACCTTATGTGTGGGTCGGTGAAAATACCAAAAGATTGTATGCTAACCCACAATCTATCATCACAATATCTACAGTACATGACGTTGCTATGCACCTCCATGCCCTTGTCTTATGGACTGCATAGAAGTCCTCAGTCAGGTAGAAGATCTGTAGATAGGAAAACGTGCCTTGTTGTTGCAGGCCTGTGGGACTATGATATCCCCTGCCTTCTATTATAGACCTGCCTTGATTGACCCATTCGTACATAGCTATTGACTGCTCTTGACCATTACATAATTGTCTGACAGCAGTATCTAGTACTCAGGTGCATGGATCAGGAATATGTGATGTGTCTTCATTACGCATGTCAAGTGGAGTTGACAAACTAAATGTGAGGGCGTCAACCTCATTCGACATGTCTTCATACATGTCATGTGAGAGAGAAATCGTGACCTGTGCAGTATGTGTCAAAGTGAGCCGTGTTCTTCTCTCTGTGTAGTAAAGTAGGCCTAAAACACTATAACATAGCTATCATCCGTTGCCAGACACCCTATTGACATTCTATGGGCATTGTTAGTTTGGTTGGTTACCATTAGAACAGTGTTCTGATTTAAGATTCCCAACACTGCATATGTTTGACCAAAGATGGCAATTACATATGGGGAAAAAATTTTTTTTCTGCTAAAATATTTTTCTAAAACTCTTTCCTGGCTGAAAATGAAAGGTTTCACAATTATGAGCCATATGCCAATTTTTTAACACTCACCCTGATACTTGCCATCCATGGCCATGCTCCTACTTTAGCGGTCTCCCCTCCTATGACATGAGGCGTGGAGGATTTGGCACAAGTTAAGAGTTCCAGGCTGAATAGCACCACCAACCTGATCAAGAGAGTAAGCCTCGCCATTGTGATACATAAGGATCTATGTCCAAACTATTTCCCTACAGAACAGTTTAGTTTTCCTCTTACATAGATAACTGGGGCTTATCTATATCCACATGCAGTCATGTGCTAATATGCATCTGTCATACTAGATATTCTTTTTTATCAATTCGCTGTTAATGCAGCAGTAATTATTTGGTCCACCATACATTCCATAGGCGTTATCATGATGCATGAATATGGCCCTATAATGGCAAGCTTGCCTTGACTACTAGTATATTGGTGTCTGTTGCATTATGCTGGACCTACAGAATACTATAGATATGTGTGATTATGTTTCCTAGTGGCATATATCTAAAGAGGTGCCTGTACAGGTCGATGGGCGATAAGCTAGTGATCATTTTCTAACAATGGGGACGGGGAGGCTGGTGGGTTGGGGGAGGTCAGAATCGTTTGGACCCTAGACTGGTGTAGGACAAATGTTTTAAAACCCTCTGAGGGGGGAGGGTCAAAAGAACATTACTATAGGTTAAAAGGGTGTGTTTGTATGTGATTTTCATCCCCTATGGAAGGGGAGGCCAAAATGATTGACCCTTGAGAGGGTGGAAGGTCAAAATCCACCCCCCCCCCCTGTTATTTAAAAATGATGAGAATGTATACATAATAACTGCCCCCGATACCCCCGACCATCCACTTTTAACTGTTTATTAGCAGTAGATAGAATGATTCGGCCTACAGTGTCTGATTTCTCGTCAAAATTTGAATGCCATGCAAGGATCATATAAGCCTAGTTTACAAGGTCAGGTACCATTAATTTTATTCATTCCCTCAAGCACTGTTTTCATTTATCCAGTCAAGAAATAGCGGGACGTTGTTGAAGACCGCAGGTCCGAAACCAGTACAGGCGTCCGGAAAATATGAATTGATGCCACCCAAAATGTAACCATCCTTGACCGGACATGACAGAGGTCCTCCTGTGTCATTCTGTAAAGTGGAAAAATCATAAAGAAGTAGTTATAGTGTGTATCTTTCAATATTTCAAAGGCCACATCAATCAAGTATATTGCAACATCATGTGGCAGATAAAATGATTAGCATAGGAAGGGTTGACTAATTTCTAGCAGAATCTATCTTCTACAATTGTGGCCTTTTCGTGATAAAGGGTCAGCCGATATCAAAGGAATCAGTCGTCATCTCCACCACCATTCACTGACCGTTAATATTACATTTTCACAAAAAAAAAGAATTTTCTAGTATAATAGGAATTGGTGATTCGCAAGAAAATAACAGCCTAACAGCAGAAGCTAGGAACTGAAAAAATGACTCAACAGTGCCAATGGCGGTTAATTATAAAACTGGCATATTTTTCTAGCTTTGGTACATGTTTAAGGACCACAACTCACTTTGCTAGTCTTCTGGGTCACCCAGGAGTAGGCATTAGCAAACTCTGCTGCAAGCAACTGTTTAGATGTCATCGCAAAGTGCACTATAATTTGAACTATAGTATGTTCATGGGATGTCTAAATGAAATTACTCCCAGACATCATATATTTCATAGGAACTGTGAGGAAAGTTTCCTAAAGCGTTGGTTCCACAGCCATACAATCGGTCGGAATAGCCCTAATCCGACGATTTATAATATATCAAAAGTATAGAAAAAAATCGGTCGGATTAGTGCTAATCCGATCGATTTAGGTCTGTGGAACCAGCGCTTATAGCTATAGACCGCTACAGCTGACTGTGGACAATGAAATCCAATGGAACCCTGTATTCTCTGTGGCAACCTGTCATAAATCAGCAAAAATAAGGAAACCAATTTCTAACCTCGCAAATTCCAGCGTATTCTGTCCCATCATTATCTCCTGCGCAGATTCTTCTGATATCTATTTGTTGCCACCACTTCCGGCACTCAAGGTCAGTCCAGACCCGAAACTCCTTTTGCTGAAGCTCAGACTGCATTTCCCCTTCATCTGAGATGTACAGGAAGATGGTTATAGGTATCGGGTCTAAACCTGATGTTAAGCTCGGGGTCTGACTGTACACTGGTACATGGAAATGACAAGCTACACTGTCAAGGTGGTTTATGGATGCTGCCCCACAGGAGGGCATTTCAAAAAGCTAGATATATAGATTTCATTTTGAAGCACCCTGCAGAGAAGACACACCATGTGGTACAACTGCCACACACATTTTCCAAGAATACTCATTCAATCATACTCACATGAAAGGCCCCAGCCGGTCATTGTGCAGACCTTATCGGTCAAATCATAGTCCTTCTCTGGCAGGTCTATAGGTTTAACAAAAGAGCTGTTACTAGCTTGGAAGGCGAGTTTAATTACTGCAAGGTCGGCGTATCCTTGTGGCAGTGTCCAATCTGGGTGCTGAAATGATTGTGCACTATTATCTCAAACAGAAACTACCAGAGGGCCAAGACATCGAATAATTATATTTCTATTCATATGGTTCAATCATGATACTGCTGCTACCTTATTACATTTTGATATTGTAAATCCCATGCTCGAAATAATAGAGTGCACAAAAAGCCATGAGAGCTGTGTACAAACTTGACTGAAGTATCAAAACCAGTCTTGATTAATAATTGATGCCATTGTCCTATGGACAACGAATTGATGTCCGAGAACGCTGAGAACGCAGACTTGTTTTTCAATGTAAAGTTCCCAACATACACCTATTTATTTGAATGAATGGTCTACCGTTAAGAACTTGTCACATATTATGCTTAAAGATTAGAACTCTTTAGCTGTTTGCTCACTGTAACAACACTTTCAATTTTGATGGTTTCTGGCTTCCCGACCTTCCCATCATTCTGATCATGGAGTCCAAGGACGACAACAGTGTTGAGCCTGAAAATAGATACATCATAATAAGCCCTAAGAAAATATCGTAGAACACTCCCCTGCTTTTGGATTTGAATATTATTCAGGAGCTGATATATCAGCATTTTACCACCATCAACCAATCAAAATGATGTACATGAGATGATATTATACGTTATAGATGGTTAATTAGATTGATGAAGTAGATACATACGGATTCAATCTGATGCCACAACTAGCTGATGTCAGGACTGCTGAGGGCTTGATGAGGGCTCCTCCACACACATGATTGTTCTCCACCTGTAAAATAATGATTTTCTTTTTCTTTTTACAGCTCGATCAAAAGTTGGAATATGTATATAGAATTTTGCTTTCTCAATTTCTCTGATCAGCTAGTTAACCCATTGGAATATGTGTTCCAATGGGTTGTCCAATACATCTTTTTTCTATTTTGTAAGTTATAGCCATGCTGATTTCCAGGATGCATCTAACATTTTACTTTTTAGCCATGTTGACAACACAAAATTAAACCAGCTCCGTGGCTCCATCTGTCATCAGAGACCTGTTTCAAAAGCATTCTTTTTTTAAGATCGATCTTTCCACTCTAGGAGTGACCACTTATGATCAGTCATTTGGGAATAACTACTAGTGTTTCAGAACAAGCTGTTACTGATATTGGAACTTAAGACTGGTCCTTTAGAAACAGCTGTCAATTAGACATAGGGGCAGTAATCAAGATCAGTTGTAAGGTCACTCATAGGCCTATTATCCAGCTAGTAAGATTGATCACCTAGGTGCAGAACATGGCTTTACTTCATAATTCCATGATAGAAAATGGTATAAAAAGGGGGAATTTCCATTTGATATATATGCCTGACTTCTTGCATTAGAAAATGTTGTGGGATTCCACTTGTTGATAGGATTTTTCACATTTATGTTTACCCTCAACCTTTCCTATAAATCAGCTACTTTATGTTGGTCGTAAGTCACTCTTACATTGACCCTCTACTAGTAAGTTTCACTCCCCATTTACTGTTGAAACACTTCCTCTAAGCCTAAGAAGCCTAAGATCAATCTTAGGATGACCATATGAGTGATCTTGCTCATACACCAATCTTACTCATACATGGTCCTTGTGAAACAGGTCTCTGACTACTCAGTCTTGCCACCTGGGGGGCTTAGTCTATACTCTTTAGCATGACGTTAGTGAACAAGTAATCAATGGATAACTCATGACGCGTGTGTGTTAGTGAAGGATAATGACACGAGGCCATAGGCCGAGTGTTATTAGCCTTTGCTAACACACACAAGTCATGAGTTATCCATTGACTACTTATTTTAGATCACGAAACCAATAAATAATCAATAGAATACCAGTAAATTCAATTTGAAAACAAAAACTATTCCCCCTCCCCGGGACTCGATGCCAGCCATTGTGTGTACACGATCGGTACATACACCTCGGCGCCCAGCAGCGGACAGCGACAGCCCCGGTCTCGGCTAGGCTTAGCAGCGGCACATGGCGAAAAATAGTGTACATACACCTCCTCTCCCGGCAGCGGACAGCGGCAGCGCACACGGCGAAAAAAGACGTGTCTCGCTGTTATGTTTGTGTATAATACACCTCCTCGCCCGGCAGTGGACAGCGACAGCGCACACGGCAAAAAAAGATGCGCCCGGACCGGGGCGTGATCCATGTACCTCTGACGGCTGAGCACCACGTCTCCTCCTCCAAGTGCGTCTCGCTGTTATGTTTCTATACTAAATACACCTCGTCGCCCGGCAGCAGACAGCGACAGCACACACGGCTTTGTATCATATCGAGACGTGGTTCGAACCGAGCATTTCTCGTCAGTCCTTGTGGCGCAGTGCATAAGGAGTTGGATTTGGGATGTGAGACTGGATACATGGATAACAGCACACCTTACATGGATAACAGCACACCTTACAAAATTGATGTTACAGCCTACAGGCTGTGCAATATCGACAGATATGTGGATGGGAATAGCCACCAAAAAGCACTGTGTAACCCAGAAATAGTGGTATAATTGTGGATGGCCCCTTCTATATGGAGTGAAAGGTATCAGAACATAAGAAAATCTCTATACAATCAAGATCGTTACCGTTCTTATATTTATCAATAAATGCTTCTATGTCAAGAATAAAGGCTAAAACAAGCATTTATTTTACCTACAGTTGTCATTTTTCTTTTTGCAAACAGGAAGTAGCTTGATACGGAAATCAATGTAAAGCCCTGTAACTCCTCGTATCAAGCATAAAGTATTTATTGATAACATAATATTATAAAGTTAATCAAACCAATTAAGCAGCTTTTTTTTACTGTCATCAGACATCAACCATGCATTTTATCAACATCACCTACACAACGTGTAGACTTCTAAAAGGTATAGATGCTCACACTTGTTCAGAATACTGCTTATATTATAGTGAGGCTATTGTAATAAGACTAAATGAGATGCTAAATAATCATGGCTGCATGCTTGGGAACACTCATCACAATACAGATATGATGTATAAAATATGTTCATTATAACTTTATTTGACACTCACCTGGATACTTGCCATCCATGGCCATGCTCCTACTCTAGCAGTTTTCCCTCCTACTATATAAGGCGTGTAGGATTTGGCAAAGGTTAACAGGCCTAGGCTCAATAATGTACCCAGCACAACCAATGGTTTCGCCATTGCGCTACCTGAGGAGCTCTGTTAATTCTTTTCTCCAGGTTTGTTTTCCTGATGCATCTAGAGTGTTCCAGTCTATGATCACGGGTTAGTGTGCAGCTGTCAATCCATATCTACTGCTTTATCAGACTGGCGGTATAGCTGACACTTTGGACCTTTTCCCAGTGGGCACAGAACATTGAATCAACGTTGACAACGGGATGATATGTGTTGGTTGTGTTGACCAGCTACTTCCATAATTTTAATGATTCCATTTTAATTTTTCAACCATCATCATTTCAATATCATCATTTGGCATCATTTCCAATAACTAATTGGACATACGATAATTCTTATGATTTCCAACATTTAGTGGGACATGAATAAAGCATCTCCACATTTCTTTTTGATAAGATTTGAGACTTCATTCATATAAAAGTATATTTATGTAATTCTGTTTTCTGGGGTCTTCCTTTTTTTCTTCTTTAAAAATGCAATAAATCTCGCAGCTCTCGCGTTTGTCAAGAATGCATCATTATCATAAAATGCCATCCACATTATAACAATATGCGGTCATATGTTCCTCATATCTAAAGTTTGCATGTCCGCTATCACAGAATGAAATTTGGGAGTTCTCTTCAATTGCCATCTAGACAATATTTCTGCTCCAAAAACAAAGATTACCCATGTCCTGTATTTATTCCTATTATAGTAATAAATTAGGTGTGTCTGATTTCCCATAGAGGGAGCCTGTGTGCTGTGGATGAATTTATAACCAGTCCTATATAATTTCCAAGGTGTACTAAACACTATATCTACTCAAAGCCTGTAAGACTAGCCAAAAGGTAGTACTGTGGTGAGCAGGAATGTCAAGGGCCTTCCAGTGAAGTGTATTGTGTTTTAATTATACAAATCCTTTTGATGCACGTGGGCAAGATTGGAAGAATGTATGCATAGCATAAGAGATGAGCATTTACAAACTATTAAGACGAGTTTTCCAATCTGTCTTTTTAGTGGATATGCCAACTTTGATTGGATAAAACATTAACATGTATCGTTTCTACAGATGGTATATGCTTCTCTGGCAGATAAAAGGTGCTTTATTTATCATTTTGTATCTTTGCAAAATGTAATAAATTCCGTCAAAAATACAATAAATCCACATCAATGATTTCCCCAACTATATATCACCCTGCTCACCAGCAAAGTTGATTTTATGTTGGTATAATAGACTTAATCTACAAAACATATTAATATTATGACATTCAGAAATCCTGCAGGCCAACGCATCTATGTCAAGACGCACCATATAACATTTTCTGAGTGTGTTTACTGCATTTGCCAAAACATTGCAATTAACATAGAAAAAAGAAGAAAGAAAATATATGAAAGGTATAAAAGGTTAAATAGTATAAAAAAAGGAGGAAACAAACACAAAAGCAATTTTTGTCCTGATCTATTGATTTCTTATGTTAACTCTTCTTGTTAGCTCGTACAAAATTAGTATTCATTACGCTTTGGAACTAAAGTTTTAGTAGGTAGTTGTAGCAGATGCAGGGCGGTAAGTCTGATAATATACGAGACCAATGTCTATAGAGATGAGTAAAGGAAAATGAGAGGAATTAGAAGGCCCTTGGTGCAGGACAACTGATAAATAAGCAAAACGCATTGAGATAGTTCTACTATCGAAGAACCAAAAGATAAACACACTCAACATAGCTGTTCAGCTTAAATTATTCTATTATTTATTTCGCTTCTACTATAGTCACTTTTGGGGTAAGTGGATTAATAGGGTGTAGGTATCAGGTATTCTTCCCTTTACCTAAGCTTGAATGTGACCATTGTGGGTCCAAAAGCTAAAGCTGCAATGATTATTTCCAATCACACATTTGATTAGTGCAATAATCCATTATGTGTCCCTCAAAGGTTAATAAATGTTGTCTTGAACACTGTTCTTGGTGATCCAGTCCATGAACATAGGAACGTTGGTGAAAAGAGCCAATGAAGCGCCATCACAGCTACCTTTTGCGGGTACGGCGATACCACCCAAGACGAAGCCTCCCTCGGTAGGACAGGATAGGGGTCCTCCGATATCACGCTTAAAATTGAGATAATTAAGGGTTAGTGGGTTATATTACTTGAAATATAAAATACAAAACGAAGGTGTGTGTTCATTACTATTAGAGGTTTAATAATATTATAACCATACGACCCGGCATCAATCATCCCATCACTACTGCCATTCATAATCCTCGAACTAACTCTCTGCTTTACCCACGCCCCAACCAATGCTTTTTCTTTGGAGGGGGGGGGGCAGGGGCAGGAGGATGGAAATTCTCAACAGAGGATTTTTCTAAGAACTATGATGCTTACCATACAGACACCTATAGGATCAAAAACATCAGGTTCTTCACCGTTTGGGTCGGATGCACATTGCATTCGTTTATCAATATTTTCCCACCATCTCCGGCATGTGATGGTGTTCCGAACCTTTAGTCTCTTTTGTTGTAGTATATCTGTTACGTCACCAGTGCCAAAGATATCTACAACACAAAAGAAGTTATAAGAGGAAGAAGGAGGAGCAGAAGAACTATAACTAATTGTTTTTTATGTTGCTTTTGAATATACAATATCTTTGAATGTACAATGAGCAAATCGTATAAAAAAGGGGCTGGGTTCGCGGGGGGGGGATACCCCTCTCCCTCTCATAGGACAGGGGACCATGTTTCAGATTTGCCAAGACCTAGTGATACCATACACAAGATCCGTGAGTCTTTCACCTCTCACTTCAAAGAAATGAGATAGCGAGGTAGAGGGGAGATTGGATCTGGGTCTGAAATTAGAATTGAAAGCTACCAAAGACCAGCTTCCTATACAGATCCTGTGGGGCCTTTACGCCACAAAATTGCCTGTATGCCAAATAGGGATATTGGAACACCCTGCCTTTAAACCACAAAACCTAGATTGTGATCTAATGTACAAAAAAGATTATTACATCTCACGCCTTTACACCTCCAAACCTAGATATGGTTTTATGTACTGAAGAAGGTTATTGGAGCACCCTGTCTTCATGACTCATAACCTGTTACAGTGGTTTAAAGTACCAAATAAATTAAGACTACTAGGACACCTTGGCTTTACACCTCAAAACCTATATTATAGCATTATGTGGCAAATCAGATCATCTGAACACCCTGCCTTTGTGCCTCAAAACCTATATCATGGTATTATGTGCCAAATAAGGTTATTGGAACATTCTGCCTTTATATCTTAGAAGCTATTTTGTACATGTATTATGTACAAAATAAGCCTATCAGGACACCCTGCCTTTACGCCTCAATACACCTCAAAAAGCTATATAGTTGTATAATGTACTAAATGAGGCCAGTAGAACACCTTAATATGTCATTTGAACCTCCTGCCTTTGTGCCTCAAAATCTATATTATGGTATTATGAGCCAAATAAGGTCATTAAAATACCCTGCCTTTATGCCTCAAAAAACTATATAGTGGTAGTATCTACCAAATAAGACTAGAAAATCACTTCATAGGTTTGAGGCATAAAGGCAGGGTGTTCCAATAAGCTTTTGTGATACATAATACCACTATATAGGTTTTGAAACACAAGGGAAGGATATTCCAATAACCTTATGTGGCAAATAAACCCACTATATAGGTTTGAAGGCATAATAAAGGGTGTTCCCTTCTTTGATACATATAAGACGGCAATTTAGACCACATAAAAATCTTAGTATTTGAGGCATAAAGGCAGGATGTTCCAAAGACCTTTTTTGGTACAAAATAACATTATATAGCTTTTGAGGCATAAAGGCAGGGTGTTGCAATGACCATATAATTTGGTACCTAATATTACCAAATGGGTTTTGAGGCCTAAAGGCAGGGGGTTCCAATGACCTCAATTTGGTATAAAAGGCCACAACTAATGTTTTGATGTGAGAGGCAAGATGATTTGTGGGGTAGAGGATTTGTGGTGTAAAGGCTTTTGTGGCGTAAAGTATTTTGTGGTGTAAAGGCTTTTGTAATGTAAAGGCTTTTGTTGCATAATGTGGTGTAAAGGCCCTGCATCAGCCTTTATGCCACAAAATGATACCTTTTTGTGGTGTAAAGACAATTATTTTGTGGTGTAAAGGCCTGACAGATCTTCTTAGCGGCATGAAAGATATAATCATGAACAATCAAGAATCATTCAATGTGTTTAGGCCTGGCACCCATTCTCAATAAGTTTGCTTTTCACACTTCTGATTGCTACTTCTGATTGCTACCTGTTTGATTCTCATATTACCTGAATTGCCCCATCCAATAATAGTGCAGACTCGGCCTTCTATGTTATAGTCTTTCCCAGGCAGAGCTATGGGTTTTATAAATTCGTTGATACTTGCTGGTTGAGTAAGGTTCAGTATTGCAATATCTGACATCCGTGGTGGACGATTCCAATCTTCATGCTGAAATCATAACAGACCTCAAAATGGATACAAAAAATACTATGGAACAACATTTTGGTAATAACTGTGGAACAAAGCATGGGTATGTACACAATGTCATTCTGCCATGCCTATACTCAATGGTTCCTCAATTTTCACACATCCCGATATGATTGTCATTATAAAGCCCCAAAACACTGTAGCAGGATCTAGCCACCATGATGACTCAAAGTATTATAACTTGACCAATTTCAGTGTTGGTTGAAAACGCCGAAAAGTATTTAAAAGATGCAGCATTTTGTCTTAAACTATATCAATTTTCTATTATTGAACATTGCCCCACAACACTGATGGAGCCATTAATACAGCTTTTAAATAAACACCGTTACCTTTGCATGCTCCCTACCAATTATAAGGAGTAAAGTCTACAGATAAAATGTAAAGGTAGGGTTCCAGGGTAATTCACCTGGACACATTTTCAGTGCAATAGTTATCACAGACCTGTAAGTTGGCATTACATATGATGTACACCAATATAACTGTAGTTGATGTCTTATTCAAATGAGTTCCATTTTATAAGGCTTTGCTATGCATGGAATGAAAATGGAACAAAAATGTTCTTTTTTTAGCTTCTATTTCTTTTAATTGCATTATTGGTTGGAAATATAATAATTATTAGTTGTAACGATTGGAGAATTCATTTCTTGGAGACCTTTCTTTTTATTTTGTCGATATTCCAATTATTAAGTCAGGAGAGCTGTTCAACATTGCCTAGTTACTAAAACAGTGTGTTTTTCACCCATTTTCCATTTTTCCGGTTATTTACCATATTTTAGTAACTAGACAATGTTGAACAGCTCTCCTGACTTAATAATTGGAGTATCTACAAAAAAAAAAGAAAGGTCTCCAGTAAATGACTTCATGATAATTCTCCAATCACCGGATTTGAAAACCATGCTGAATTTCCATCCCATAATGCCTTTCAAAGAAAAACAATCTAAAAAAGAACTTTTTTGTTCCATTTTCATTCCATGCCTAGCAACGCCTTATAAAATGGAACTTATTTGAATGAGAATCAACCATGTAACATGTAATTCCATCATACCTGTAACAAATAATGCACTAAAATGTATTCAGTTGAATTACCCAGGAACCTACCTTAACAGGTAATTGAAAGATTGCCTTTCTTTTAAGACAGAATATTCATATTTTATTGTTGAACTGGTGGTTCCCTCCCAAGAAGGGAGTGTTTTATGTGATGTTTTATGTGGGCGAACTGGCTCCCAAATGTGAGCCTTAATTTGTTTTTTCCTGTACACTGAATAATCATGAATGAGTACATACCAAAATTAAACTGTGAACCTTTATGACCTCTGGCTTTCCCACTGCATTATTTCCCTGGTTATGGAGACCAAGAACTACATCAGCGTGCAGACTGAAGGTAATATAGAAAGGTCACAAATCATAGAAAGTGTGCATATGGGGCCTTACATGTCATTCGCCCAGACATGTGCCCAGAAAAAGAATTCTTATAAGTATGCTTCTTTTACAATAGCAAGGACACATCTGACATAAATGATAATGTGATTTTCTTAATTTACAGGTCAAAAAAGTCTGGACTTGAGATTTTCATGGAGGTATGTTTAAAGATTGTTTCTGTAGGAAATTAAGCCCTCAACATGGCTTGTAACTCAAATGTCATTCTCCCAGACACAATTTCGCCCAGACAATTTTGGGCACATTTTACCCCCCTGGAGCCCAAAATATGCATATGGGACCATCAAAACCCATATGTAACATGAAGATCACATCCAGGCTGACACTTTGAGCCAAAGAAATAGAGGGGGAAACTAAAACTTGAGGAGTAGGGGCTGGAATACCTAAAAATTCGTCATATGCAAACCTTCTATGATTTTCGACCGAAAAGATTTAAAATAGTACATAAAGTATATAGGGTTTTAAATGATGATGTAGGACTGTTAGGACCCAAAGAAAGATTGTTCCGTTCAGATAACATGCTAATAAAATAGAAAAAGTAGACTGGAGGTATTCTTAGTCATAGTGGCTACATCTAGTCCTACCATTTTGGGAAATGCCCTTCTGTAGTGTTTAACAGCTGTTTAAGAAATGTTAGGAAAGACATATAGAAACTGCTTGAATACAGATGACTCATGTTTTGCTATCGAAAGTTTTGTTACAGACCAGAGACAAAGATATAAGAAATAATGCAGCTTATCATATATGAGAAGTTATTGTTTATAATTATTTTGTTATAGAAGATACTAACACATTTAGTCTTGCTGCACAACTTGCCGATGTCAGAACTATTGATGGCCTGATAAGCGTTCCACCACAAAAGTGATGTTTGTCCAGCTGGAAAAAAAAAGAAGACAATACCAGGTGGAACCAGGTCTGATAAAACTGTTCATTTGTGAACAAGCGGGTCGTTTCTTGCAGTTCGATTACAAAACGCCAAAAAACACGCCATTTTGAAAAAAAGGCAAATATTTCATAGACCTACTGTTAAATGTTATAAATAGATTATTTTATTTGAGAAAATATTTGTTCCAGCTATCCAGAGTCTATTTATTAAAGATCACATCATGATAACACTGAAATTTCCTTCAGGGGAGCACTACAAACATGGGTATATGGGAAAATCGCGAATGGATTTGTTCAAATGTTTTTCAATTGCAAACGGGCATTTTGAATTTATTTTTAAATCGCATATATAAAATGTTAATAAAATCTGTTTTGAGAAATATCTTCAGGATTTATCATGGTTACGCTGATTCGTATCATGGTGACATGGCAGACCCATTGGATTTTTTTTTCAAGTAAATCAATGATGTGGCTCTTTCGCGTAATCATGATCTTGTAATACGGCTGCAACACTCACCCTGATGCTTGCCATCCATGGCCATGCCCCCACTTTTGCATCCTCTCCTATTATGTAAGGTGTGAAGGGTTTTGCACTCGTCAACAGCCCCTGGCTCAATAACGTAGCCACCACAAACAACAAAGCACACCTCTTCATTTTACGACGCTTTGCCAAAATCTTAACACTTTCAGCAATGAGATTTGCTTCTCATACAAGCTGTATATATCTATACGCATTGTATAATCTGTAATGTGTATTTACACCTGCCGAGAAAGCCAACAGAAAACAGGCTGTTTCAAGTCTAAAGCTTTAGGACCGAATCTTTCTAATTCAATATATTTTTTTTTTCACTTTGCTTTTCAAAATAACCCGGAAGTAGGCCCTTCTACCGCCGTCAAACAAACTCTTGCGAGTCCAATTTGACAAAAATCAACTTCTGAAGTGGAGGTTATCGGAACCGAATTCTTTTTTTTTCTCCTATGGCCCTATGTTGACGTTGTGTCTGCTTTCTGCCCCGTATATTATATCAGATACTTTATCGGTGTTGGATGTAACCCAGCGAAAGATACATTCTGTTAGTTCTCATGAGTTCCATGAGATCATACACCAATAAAGCATTGTCTTAACCCAATGAAACGACTTAAATCGAGAAAGTTCGACACTTGGGTGAAGATTACAAGAACTGAGAATGTGATTATCTCCTGGGAGTGTGGAGATACCAAAATATATTATACTCAAGAAGGTTCTCAAGTCTAGATCCTTAGATCTCAAGATTCATATTCATGAGCATATCCCTGACCCTCAAGATAATCTAGTGATTTATATAAGATATTTCTAGAGTTTGATTCTCGAGTTATGCCTGTGCTTAACAGAAGACACTGCACAGAACAAAAACCTGAGAGGGTCTTGGTAATTTCTTGAGTAATTACATGTGGTCATATTGTGACCCCATATTATACACAAGTTTATACCATGATCTCTGGCTTACACAGTGCTTTTTGGGGTCTATTCCCATCCACATATCTGTCGATATTGCACACCCTGTAGGCTTTACCATCGATTTTGGAAGGTTATCCATGGAAGGCGTGCGGTTATCCATGGAAGGCGTGCGGTTATCCAGGATAACCGCACGCCTTTCATGTCCTTCCATGTCATATGTTACATGTTAAAGCCCATGATAGACTTGACCAGGGCAGGGCTCGAACCTGCAGCCTAAGATTCCTAGTCAAACTCCCTATGCAGTGCGCCACAGGGACTGACGAGAAAAGCTCGGTTCGAACCACCTCTGGATATGATACAAAGCCGTGTGCGCTGTCGCTGTCCGCTGCCGGGCGAGGAGGTGTATATCTAGTCTAACAGTTAGTAACACGGTCCGAGCGCATCTTTTTTCGCTGTGTACACAAACATAACCGCGAGACGCATTTAAAGCTTTAGCTGTCCGCTGCCGGGCCACGAGGTGTATTATACACAAACATAACAGCGAGACGCATCTTTTTTCGCCGTGTGTGCTGTTGCTGTCCACTGCTGGGTGCAGAAGGAGGAGACGCGGTGGTCTAGCATTTAGCGCCTTGCGCTCAGCCGTGAGAGGTCCGCGGATCGATTCCCGGCCCGGACGTGTCTTTTTTCGCCGTGTGTGCTGTCGCTGTCCGCTGCCGGGCGAGGAGGTGTATTATACACAAACATAACCGTGAGAAGCATCTTTTTTTCGCCGTGTGCCGCTGTCGCTGTCCGCTGCCAGGCTAGGAGGTGTATTTTATACACAAACATAACCGCGAGAAGCATCTTTTCTTCGCCGTGTGCCGCTGCCAAGCCTAGCCGAGACCGGGGCTGCCGCTGTCCGCTGCCGGGCGAGGAGGTGTATGTACCGATCGTGTACACACAATGGCTGGCATCGAGTCCCGGGGAGGGGGAATAATTTTTGTTTTCAACTTGAATTTATTGGTATAATATTGATTATTTATTGGTTTCGTGGTATAAAATAAGTAGTCAATGGATAACTCATGACTTGTGTGGGTTAGCAAAGGCTAATAACACTTGGCCTACGGCCTCGTGTCATTATCCTTCACTAACCCACACGCGTCATGAGTTATCCATTGGTTACTTGTTCACTGATTCCTGAGTATATCCACACGCACCATGTCCCTCCTCTCAATTTAACACTTTCCATGTATACACGTACATTCATTTTCATGTAATTAAGCCATGTTATTGGCGCCCCTAAATTGAATTATGACCACAAGTCCATCCCAATTAAAATGTAGTTACCATAAGGTTCTGAAAAGATGTTGCTCAAGCATTAGTAAAATCCATAATGACTATGACAATTTAATTTTTCTCAAAATAGAAGTCAATTTGACCCACACTTTGAGTATATATATTCTGTCAAAACCTGTGCAGTACATTTAGAACTATAATATTAACATTCAGAGACTTGTACTGCCGAGGGACTTTGGATATTCGAAGGAGCTTGAGACATTTATTTTTTTTCCATTTCTGCAGATAGAAAGTTTCCTAACCCAAGAGGGACAATGGTTGAAATCAAAGTTATACCAATATTTGTTGGTTCAGAGAGCGCAATTATTTCACATAATTCCATTTTCTCTAGAGTTTATGGCATGAAGGGTTCACACTAGAACGGTTGATTCATACTCCATTCCAAAGGATATGGGGATACCTTTGGTTAGCTTATGACGGGAGTTTATACACAGCTAAAAATATTTTTCTTGTTTTAAGAAAATAAGATAAATTATCTTACGTGGCGGACAAAACTACCAGTTTTAAGAAAATTAAAAATCTTAAAACTGGTAGTTTTGTCCATCAGGTAAGATTATTTAAGATTCCAAGAAAATTATTTTTAGCTGTGTAGCCGTTCATTCTCAAACCTCAGTTGTTAACTGAAAATAAGAATTTCTAAATGAAAAAATTACTCTTTTTAACGGCAATCTTATGACTATTTTCACTCTTTTTAAAAGCAGTTTTCACAGCTCCTGCTGACCAAAAGCAGCCTCTTAAAACATAACCAGCCTGCATTCATAAAGGAATTTTAGCATTTAGAGCTACATACTTATGAGAAAGTGACTAGCAAAATGGTTTATTTTTGGTGTGTGTGTCCACATAAATACAAATATGGTTCAGAAAGTCTTAAAGGAGGGCTAGCATGGCTAAGACGTACCCGCTTTAGCAAGTCACAGGACCACCCTTTGACCAATCAGGGCGCCGCATTTTTTCCGCTGGGTGTCGCGAATTTATCAATGATTTTTTATTTGGTACCCTAGACGCCCTTTAATATTGATACCCTTATCAACAATCGTTCCAGGAAATCTAGCCATGCCCTCACTGCTGGATACATTTGAACAAGACAAATTGAAGAATGAAATGGACGTGCATAATCTATCAGAACAAAATTACTGAACAGAGAGGGCTTTGCATTTGTTACAGGGAAAAAAGGGAGATTAATTTTTCCAATGGATTTGCAAGCACTAACAGAAGACATTTACTGGCAGCAATAATTTGAGGTACATTTTGTCTACTGTGACATCAAGGGGGTTCATTTGTTTTCAAACTAGATTCATCAAGGGACAGGTGATGGGTATGTGCTATGACAAATACACACAAATCATAGACTTCATTTACTATCCTTGTCAAGCACTTTATTTGACAGTTTTATTTGCAAAAGTCTGCAATCGATACCTGAATATATAATTCACTGATAGAAATGATATGGTCTGATAGAGTTGTTGATCTTTTTTCGGAGGCAAGCAGACCTTGGCTTAAAAGTTGATTATCAAATGTTATAATTATTTCGAAATAGAAAATAGAAAACAACCAGGTAAAGAGGTTGGTGAACTGCTCAAACACTGTTCTTATTTATCCAATCAATATAACTAGGAATATTAGTGAAAAGAGCTGGGAAAACATTGCCACAGCTGCCTGTCCAAACTACACTGATTCCACCCAAGACATAGCCTCCATCTACTGGACATGACAGAGGTCCACCAGTGTCAAGCTGTTAAAACATGTTCATGAAAATATGATTATTATTAGTAAGATATGTGTGTATAATGTTTGCTGAGTGCACATTAGATCTCATCTAGATTCCAATAGAATATCAAAACAGTATTGTTCAAGAATAATGTTCCCGTTTATTAAGATTAGTACAAATACTTATTTAACTATAGGTTATTGTTACTCAGAAATGGTGCATCTTGTTAATGTACCTTATTATGAAATATGGATCATTTTTTTATAGAAAGTGTGGAAATAACATATATGTACAATTATCAACATACCCTGCAAAGACCTGAGGTTCCGCTCTGGGGTTGTGTCCCACAATTGAGCTGTCCATTTATGTCATTGGCAGGCCATAAGCTGCGACAAACTTCATCAGGCCACACTCTGAACTCCTTTTGTTGAAGCACACTGGTCATTGCTACATCATCTCTAATGTCTGAGTTATAAAAGTATTTGAAGTATTTGTAAAGTTTTCTTACTAGTATTAGATGCCAAAATAACTTATCATGCAGTTTATAGATTGAATAAGAAGCTTTTATCAATCTATTTCCAATCATGATGAAATGCTAAACTGGACATGCTAATGTGATGCTAATGAAATAGTATGATATTAAGTTACCTGAACTGCCCCATCCAGCGAATGTGCAGAGCTTATTTGTCACATCAAATTCTTTCCCAGGTAGAGCTATAGGCTTTATAAAACTGGTGTTGCTAGCAGGGCTGGCCAGTTTAATTATTGCAATGTCATTGTTGCGTGTAATTTCACCCCAGTTTTCATGCTGCGATAAGAAAATGTCTTAATTCACTTGTGTATGTGATGCATTGGATAATATTTGAACAGCTACTATGAACATTCATTGCTGGCAAGTAGACATATCATTTCATACAGTTAGGCAAGTAATCAAGAATTACATTTGGGCAAGTAATTAAGAATTGTTCATCCTTACTACTCCAAAAAATGAAGTGTTTTAGGTTTCCAATTATAACATGTTAGAGATACCGTATACTAGTGATACTCTGAATTCATACTGACACAATGGCTCTTGAATTCATGAATGCACCTTGAATTCATGAATATACCCAAGTAGGTAATGACGAATAGCCAGTTCTTACTTTGACAACACGCTCAATTTTGATAACTTCTGGTTTTCCAATTTTCCCATTGTCTTGATCATGGAGGCCAAGGACGATAACATTGTTTTCCCTCACAAAGGGAAGAATACTTATGGTTAGGCATGACCAAATGCACTGGGTATCATAGTTCAGATTTTGTTAAATGAAAATACCTTTCCACCATATGAGATGTAATTAACATTCTCTACCGTGCTACTGAAACAACACTAGCAGTTTAGAATAAGCTTCATTACATTTATTTTAGATATTGCCTGTATTCAAAATATTTTAGGTGAAATACTTACAACTGTACTATACGGTCAGCACAGTTTGCTGATGTCAGCACTATTTTTGGTTTGATGAGAACTCCACCACAAAGATGACGTCCATTCTTCTGTAAAATGACATTTTGACTACTTATGACACTGGTGTTGTATTGATGATATTTGTGGATCAACATGGTAATAGGTACGCCCGGTAGGGGGTGCACGGGTGTACGTTTCACCGTGTTGATCCACATTTATCTAGGAACATGAAAATGTGGCAGACAAAATCATGTGGATTTCATTTTGATAATCAAGGATACAGGATATTGAAAATCACCAAAACAGCTTGATCAGTTGTTCATACTTCAAATTGACCTAAAATACTCACATTGATGCTTGCCATCCATGGCCATGCTCCAACTTTAGCATCCTGTCCTCCTATTATATAAGGTGTGTGGGACTTGGCATATGTTGACAGCCTCAGGCTAAACAAAATAACCAAGAGCAAAATACTCCTCATCATTGTGAGGTAAAAAGTTACTGAATCACTGATTCTGATGGAGAATTGCCTTCTGTTGGTTTAAAATACCCCGCTAGAGAACACCAGTGTTGGACTGGGGGAGGCTGACTTATATCTGTCTTAACCTCTCCCATGTATATATGTGTATAGGTGTATCTTTTTCTCTGGATCTTTATCTCTTTGCTGTTATCATAAGTTATTCAATGCAGTCAGATCTGTGACATGCAAAATGCTGCCAGTGACAGGTCCTTTTGATGTGTTGCATACCACTTTTACTCTGTCACACTAAGAAATATTATGGGTTCATAATGATAGTTCAAATCCTATTTCATGCTTGGTTCGAAAAGGCAATGGATCTAATTTGGAAGTTTTGAAATCCTTGAGTCTTGGTTCATAGAATTAGTGATTTAATTCTCAAATCAATATTATAATCACAAAAAAGTTTTTCTTCTATGTTTGACCATCCCCATTTACTTGGACATAGTTGAAACATGTATGAGCACACTGTAGAAAAAAAACTGATCCTTGTATAACTGAAAAGTGAACCACCGTAATCATATTGCAGTGCAGCTTTTACAAGAAGCCCCAGTTGGCAGTACGGTAGTACAAGGAATCTCTGTGAGAAAAAACGGATCTTTGGCAATTTTGGACAAGGATTCCCCTTTTTTTACATATCTTTTTATACGGTGTACTGATGCTTCTTTCACAGATAAAAGATACTTTATCATTTTTTTTTTACTTTGCAAAGTGCAAACCAAAACACAACAAATGCACTTTTTTCCCAGAATGCAATAAGTCTACAGCAATGGTCCTCACATTTATATACATCATCCTCCTTACCAGCAAAGGTTTGTCATCGGAAATTACATTACAAGGCTGACAGAACAAAATTCTTTGACAGTAAAGAGGAATACTGCAAGCCATAAAAAGCAAAATGCAGCTCAGGGTCCCAAGATTACAGCAATGAGGACACACATCACCCGCCTCTAGCTCGCCAGTGATCGCAAAATCACCTGCTAATGGCGGGGGATGATGAACTGATTTCCTTCTTGGGAGCAGTGATGGTGGAGAGCCTTGCTCTGGGTTCAATTGGGTAAGGACGTCATGACATCACAGCGGCGATGGCGGCGCCCGCCGGCTGCAGTGATAATGTAATTTAAAAGATTTGGGATGACTTGTGAACCAAATAATCATACTGCAAGCTCTAATAGAACTAGAAAGCCAGGAAGGGCTAAGGATACTCTCCCTACGTCGTCCATCAATGACTGATGTCAGTCAGCTTTCTGTTCGTTTTAGATTCTCCACCGTTGCTGCCCTCAAGCAGGTAATCAGTCACAAAATCACCCACCTCCAAGCAGGTGATTTCACGAACACTGGTGAGCTAGAAGCAGGTTACTAAGTGTCTGGAGGGGATGCAATGCATTTGGTCCTGCAGGCTGGCAATTTCTGCACACCCAACAGCAATTTTGGTGGCAAAAGCTGGTGTCCCGCAACTTTTTGTATTGACTGATTATAGTACAAATGAAAACATTAAGGAGAAAATGATGAAGGCTGCTTCTTCTGTATGAGAAATACAAAGACATCATAGGAAAGACTTCATTTATCAGAATTGCTAGTTGGTTTATTTAAAACTAATAGTCCTGAATTATCCGACACATTACCACAAAGTCAAACAATAGCTTTTGTATCAGTTTGCAGCTGATATCTGAATTTGATATGTAGGACAGCATGCATTATCTACTGCTCTGAACATCCATTTCTTAATAGTAACTTGTAATATTGTAATATTCATGATCTGCCGTTGTCGTTGATCGATTTCCAGGTCTCTCAGGGCTTGGTTTCAAAGCTGATTATCATCCTATGTATTGGCCGTGAGAAAATAGTAAACGCAACTGGTTGAAGTCAACCTATCATCACATATTTTTATATTTACCCATTACATGTGTTCATCTGGTTTTATGGTGCAGGGAATACAAACTGAACCGTTGTGTTTTCGTGACTTGAAGTAATCTATCCATAGAGGGAGTATAGTGCTACCAATAAAAAGTCGTATAATGTAATGCTGAGTTTGTCGTCCCAACCCCCCCCCCCCCAAGAGAAATGTACATAATTGAGCAGATCCAGCCACCATGGAAGCTGGTTTCAGGCCAGTGCCCTCCTCAAGCGCTATTCTTGTTGATCCAGTCTATGTAGCTAGGTATATTAGTGAAAAGAGCAGGGGAAGCTTCGGCGCAACTGGCTGTCAAAACTACACTGATTCCACCCAAGACATAGTCTCCATCTACTGGACATGACAGAGGTCCACCAGTGTCAAGCTGTAAAGACATGTTCATGAAAATATGATTATTTTGATTATATATAAGATACACACACACATATATAATATATATATATATATATATATATATATATATATATATATATATATATATATATATACACATGTACATGTATACTGAGTGCAAATTAAAAAATCCTCTAATACCCATATATCTCAAACCGATATTGCTACATTTTTTTTTTTTAGAAAAAAAGGACATTCCAGTCTATCAAGAACAGTAAGGATTCAGAGAATGATGGTAAATATTGGCATTATACCCTAGTATGAAATTTGAACTGAATTGCTGTTATGAAAAATGTGTAAATTTACATACCCTGCAAACACCTGAGGATCCAGTTTTAGGATTTGATCCACAATTGAGCTGTCCATTTATGTCATTGGCAGGCCATAAGCTGCGGCATATTTCATCAGGCCACACTTTGAGTGCCTTTTCCTGGAGTACAGGTGTCAGTGCTACTTGATCTGTAATGTCTGAGTTACAAAAGGAAGTAATGAGTCAGATGAGCACCACCCTCTGTACTATGTAGAGGAGTTAATAGGGTCTACCTTTGGTCCATAAGTCACAATTACTAGACAGTTCAAGCAAGATACAGCAATTTCCTTGTAAATAGGTTTCAAAATTTTGAAGAAAATTCTCGTTTATCTATCACAATATCAATTCAATGATTTTGTGACGTGACTGCCATTTTTGTAGTGTATTATGGGGAAATCATCAATGGCAATTTCTTTATTTCATGCAAGTTTTGGAGTTAGTTGCATTCAGATTATATTGCAATGAATTCATTACATAGACATTCTTTTCATTCATTGCCAAAATTAATTGGAAATTAGATTTTCAAAATAAAGTTCTGGTGGCTGTTCTGCCCTCCGTTCCCAGATATCAAAATTTTCACATACATGTGCAGATTGTTCTATTTAAATCAAGACCTGAAATTGTCACTGATGGAATTTCCCATAGCGTTCAGGTCCCATAGCGTGTCAGTTCTTGTGTGCTAGAGGTGCGCAACTAAACAGGGGGACTTGACATGGTGCCGTCCAGATTTATCATGATATTGTCAAACCTTTAAAATGTACTTTGAGTTACCTGAACTGCCCCATCCAGCGAATGTGCAGACCTTATTTGTCAAATCTAACTCTTTTCCAGGTAGAGCAATAGGCTTTATGAAACTGGAGTTGCTAGCAGGTCGGGTCAGTTTTAAGATTGCAATGTCATTGTTCAGTGTAATTTCACCCCAGTTTTCATGCTGTAATATAAGATGATTTTTATTCATAAAAAAATTACAAACTGATTCCTACACTTTGAATTTATTCTGATACAATGAATCTTGAATCTAAGAATGCACACATGTGGCCACAGTAGAATTGTAATTGTTAAAGTGTTCTTACTTTGATAACAGCCTCCAGTTTGATAACCTCTGGCTTTCCAACATTTGCATCCAATTGATCATGTAGTCCCAGGACTACAACAGTGTTTGGACTTCACAAAGCGGAGAGAATTATAGTTTATATATGATTGGATGAGCTGGATATGATACATCATATTTGATGAAGTCAGCATAAAAACAGGCGCCTCTTCATAAAGTCACTACCATTGTCTGACAAATGGATTGTGAATAGCTATATAGCAGTAATATGCAAGGGGTAAATTGCATCTATAACTGGCAGGGTATTTTTCTCGATGATATGTGGACCAACACAGTAAAAGGTATGCCCGTGTACCCCCTCGTGGGCCTACCTTTTACCGTATTCATCCACATATATTTTACATTGTATTTCATAATTCGTATTTCTGCATCTCATAATTCAAGATATATTTGGAAAATACTTACAGTGATCTTATACGGTCAGCACAGTTTGCGGACGTCAGCACAATTTTTGGTTTAATGAGAACTCCACCACAAAGATGACGTCCAAGCTTCTGTAAATTATCTTTTGACAGGTAATGGCACTGGCACTATACAAGTGTTCATAACATGACTTGTCATAAGAAACAGGAGTTGGTTATGCTGTTATAGTCTAGAAGGATCAAAATATTGGGTTGACATCCTATGTGGGACATTGTATTTATTGAAATGGTTTCCATGTCTCTGAGCAGACAGAATATACTCACATTGATGCTTGCCATCCATGGCCATGCTCCAACTTTAGCATCCTGTCCTCCTATTACATGAGGTGTGTACGGCTTGGCACAAGTCAACAGCCCCAGGCTCAGTAACATAACCAGAGACAACAAAGTACTCCTCACCATTATGAGGCAGAAAAATTCCAATTTCTACTTGATGGATAATTGTCTTTTGCTGATTAAGAATACCAAGCCCCCAGCGATGCACCAATGTTTGGTTGAAAGTGGGCAACCTGCATATGTCTGAGACTCTGGCATTTATTATGTATAAATAGATTATCTGGACCTTTATCTGTTTACTACTACCTCTTTCATAATTTCTTGCTGTTAGGAAACAATGTATGGATAAGCTAGCATACAGGATGGTTATCCATGGCTAAGGCAGGAGGCAAAGGATAATCATCAGGAGTCCCCACTTATCCATGCATTATTCAGATTACACCCTAGTTTTATGAATAAAGGTTATTTTGATGAGTTGAACTTCCCATGGTATATCGGTTCGATGTCATAACAGTGTGATTATCCAATTCTAAGGCAGAATCCACTAAAGCAAACACATGCATCTGCAGCCGGTATCAGGATTATGAAATTTGCTATAAGGGTATGACGATAGATATAGTGATGGGACACCTGGACAGATAACAGCTTTTTCTCAGCTCAGTACATCAAGGATCATTGATACTATCTCGAAATCGTATGGAAAACTCATTAGACTTCTTACAGGTCATCTACAGTTCATATCCAGTCCCCAAACCAAAGATGGATAAGATTGACCATGTGACAATCTTTAAGTAGGAAATTACAGTGTTATATACCTATTACATGATATTTTCTAATTAGTACTGCATTGAAGCTAACCAATTTAAGTTACTCTCATTGTAGGGTAATATCCCTTTTACAATATATCACAGAAACAGTTAGGGTTGTCATAGAATTTCTTTGATAAAACTACTTCCAAAATCCGGTGATCTGAACAGCATTAAAAACTAAAGACCAATAAGCATCTTACTGTTTCTTTCTTTCCTAGCTTTACATATTGTAAAAGAATTGGTTATTTCATCATCATCAAATACAAATAACCCATATTTCATACTGTTCATTATAGAAATGTTCTTATGATGGCAGGCAGCAAACTTACCAGTTATGTATCCTGTTTGACATATTGTAACAGTAAATCACCTTGTCTAGCTACAATAAATGCCTATCAAAGAAAGATGTACCTTCCCTTGAGGTTCCCTTTACTGTAGCCATGGACCATTGACTGCTATAATGGTACACCTTTCTAGCACCTGCCTGGTTGTGGCTGTTGGTGAGGTAAAAAGAGGGGCTGTTGATTGAATTCCTTGGCACTATAATCCCAATACTATGTCCAGAGAACCTTACTTTAATGGAAGAGGGCCCCGAAAGTGGGGTGGGGTTGTTCCCTGACGTTTTGGAAATAGGGAGAGTAGAACCGGTTGGAGAAGGGTATCTAAGGTGACTTTGGGGTCTGTATATCAACACTCCCTCCAGTCACTTTCGTGCATTTAAGAGGGGATACTGATTCAAGTACATTCTCTTTCCCCTTTTTAGAAATAGTCAAGCTATAAAGCTATGGTAGAATTCAGTTGGGGAAAATGACCGATGGGGATGGATGACCAGAGCTAGTGCAGTAAGAAATATATAATTACACACCAGAGGGCAGCAACCGGCCACTAAACTACTATGATCTGGGTGTCTGGGCTACCAATTTCATTGCTTTTTTAGATTGAAGTAGTCCTAGGTAGGATTTTATTGCCCCAGGACTAGGACTGTAAACTTCCCCTAGGACTAGATACGTTTAAGATTGTAAAGATTGATTAACCTAGTAGTCCATTGCATTGCTGTATCTTTATAAATATGACGATCATGAATACTTTTTATTTAGTTTACAAAGAATTCAATGTCTATAAAAATGTTTTGAGAGGCAGTTCGCGGTCCCGGTCAAAATCCTCCCTTTATGCTCTTTACTGGAGTCAAATTGTAAAAGAATGCATAATTTTGTCAAGCCGAAAACTCGGAATTGAAAGAAAAAAGACAAAAAGAAAACCCACTTGTCACTGATATGTAAGTATGTCTCCTTTGCGTCACACTCACACATCATGTTGCTTTAGTACCTCTTCAGAGAGCTGTTTCACAATGGCTATATATGAGTGACATAGGCTTACGAGCAAGATCACTCATAAGGTGGAGTTAAGATCGATCGTAGGTTTCTTAGGGTTAGGGGAAGTGTTTCAAAAGTAGATGGGGAGCGAAGCTTACAAGTAAAGGGTCAATATAAGAGTAACCTATGACCAACATAAAGTAGCTGATTTATGTGGAAGGTTAAGGGTACACATAAATGTGAAAAATCATAACAATAAGTGGAATTCCACAAATCTTTTTAATGCATGATATCAGGCATATATAAAAAAGAAATACCCTTTTATAATACCCTTTTCTATCATGAAATTGCAAGGCAAAGACATATTCTAAACTGGGTGATCGATCTTACAAGCTGTCTCAGCAAATTGTCATGAGTCCTCGTCACCCTGTGTGAAGTGCCTCACACATGTCGCTAGATGGAACACGATGTCGTTATAGCAAAAGATCACCAGGAATAGCAATTGCTATGCCACATGAGTCTCACACACAGTGGAAAAAGATGTTGGAATGAGATATCACTTAAAAAGGAGTCACCATTGATGACCAATCATGGCGACAGATGACGACAATTTGCTGGGTGTATGATTGGCCTGTGAGTGACCTTACAACAGATCTTGATTAGTGCTCCTATGTCTAATTGACCAGTCTTATGTTCTGATATGAGTAACAGCTTGTTCTGAAACAGTTGTAGTCATTCCCAAATGACTGATCTTAAATGGTCACTCATATAGCCCAAAGATCGATCTTAATTCCAGTCTCCTTGTGAAACAGCTCTCTGAGGCTACAGCTGTACCTGAGTAATGGAGAGTCCTTCAGCTAATTGGGTCTCTAATGGATTAGCTGCATCCAACACAACATACTGACACTATAATTATAAGTAGGACTTACCATACCCTGTATAAATCTAGTGGTTTATCTACTTGCCATGGAAACTACATATCACAGCTGTTTCTATTGATTGGAATATTTTTGGTATATATTTTCACCCCAAATAAGCCAAAAGAGGCCCTTTATAAATGAGGCCAGGTGAGTAACTAATCAGAATTCTAGTCATATGTCAATTGATATGAAGACACTATGGTACATTAAATCAGTGTAAAGAGTCAAAAATTTACATTCTTATTCTGTCATAATTATCATTTTGATGCAATCCTTAATTAACAATTAAAGAGACGGGCGGGCAGTACCTAAACAGATATCCCTCTATGGTCCACCTTTCCTGGTTCTCCTATTTGATCGTCATCTAATTCTGTGGTCACGCTCCTCTTACAACAAACCTTCTAAGCTGTTGCTTCTGCAATCAGGGCTGTCCCTAATTAGGTTTACCATACAAAGTGCAAAGTTCCACCAAGATTGACTCTGCTGAGGTTCTCATTGGCTACCAGTAAATCGTATTTAAAAAAAAAGAAAAAAAAAGAGATCTGCAGTCCCTCCTCCTCTCTCTCTCTCTCTCTCTCTCTCTCTCTCTCTCTCTCTCTCTCTCTCTCTTTCATGAGATATCCGTTTGAAGTCGTAACAAAACTACTGAACTAATTATAACAGATATCATCATATATTTTGATTGTCTGGTGGTTGCTGCACATCAGGTTGATGGCATGATAAAACGTGCTTCTGATTCTTTTGTCTCAAATTATTCCTTTAGGAGAAATGTAGTGGTGTTTGTATACCAATGACGTAAATCAACCTTGAATGTTAGAGGTTATTAAAGGCAATTAAAAAGGTTATGATGAAATTGAGGACAATATCATTTAAAAGGGTTTTGTGCTCAGTTCTAGCACCAGGTTATAAATAGCACCCCATGTTAAATGACGAATGCAAAGTGAATAAATTGGCTTCGACTGCAAGTGGTATGACGAGAGCAAAGAATTCATTTAAAATAATGTCACTTTGAGGAACTCCAGTAAAAATGCCATTGGCTGTAAAATTGAAGGAGACTTCACTTGAAAGTATGGAACAATAGTTTCCAAATGGACTCTAAATGTAATCAGCAGTGATTGATGAATCAATGGTATTTCGTCTTTGCTGTATAATTTAAAGAATGCCCTATCAATTTGAATATTGAGCTTCAGGCCTGGAAAGAACCACTGACACGTGAACACAATGGTAGCTATTTGCCTCAGGGGACTGTTACACAAATGATGCTTGTTAATTTGTGCTCTAACTAAAAAGGTGTTGAAAATAAAGAGCATGAAGGAGAGTAAGAAATAATTGTGTTTCATAAAGTGTACCCGTCCAGAAGAATACCACACTGGGCCCACACTTTATTTGGTGTGGCTTCAGATGTGGGCCGCAATGGGCTAACCGATGGGCTGCTGATAATTTCTGTCCTCAGTGAGGTGTGTGGGTCACACTGGGCTAACCAATATGGGCACAGACCAGTCTGAGAGTGGGTTTGGGTTCAACATGGGTTTTTGGTGTGGCTGAAAGTGAGCTACCCACTTAGATCACATGGCACCAGCTGGTCAAAATTGATCATTTTGGAGTCAACATGGGTTTTCGGTGTGGCTGAAAGTGGGCTGACCACTTTGATCAGGTGGCTCCATCTAGGATAGATATTACAGAAAATCTATTTTTTCCTCATTTTCTAAAGTTTTGAACCCTGAAAATGCTCTGCTAGCCTTCAGGTGCTAGCCCCTCCCCTTGGCCTCCATAGTGGGAAGGAGACTATACATACTGTATTACTCTTCCCATCATCATAATGCAGTAGAATCATCAAACTTAGTTGGCCAAGTCATGTCAACCGGACCTAGTCCAGTAACATGCTAGCCTTCAAGTTCATAGTGCCTCCCAATGTGTAGCATACTTCAATATAAAATGATTACCACAGGAATGGTGTAGTCACAGTAAAAACTGCTGACATCACCTAACTTTGCACATTTCAAATGAATTTTGCAAGTAGATACAGACTCTGAGAAACTTTGTGTACTGTTATGATTTAAATGATTCATTAGCCTATTTATATTATATCATACTAAAGAAAATCAATACTGACTTGGGAGGGAAGCTGTACATCAGACATAGTGGGGTCATTTAGTGTCAGAGTTTAGAACTCCCAGCTCAGTATACCTTGTGCAAACCCATCCTCAGCCCTGTCTGGGAATTATGCCTGATTTAGGGTGCCCACTTTGAAACCAATCTGTGCACAAACTGTTTGGTCATTTTGAAGCTGCTCTGTGCCTAAATCAGTTAGCCTGATGTGGCCCATACAACTTGCTGAGGACAAAAACTGTCGGGAGCCCAATAGTCTTAGTTCAGTTTGCCCTATTAGGGAAACCCAATGTGGCCCTGACTGGAAACCCCCCATTTGCCCAACCTAAAACCATGAATAGTATTCTGCCCGCTTTGAACCAGCTTATCTGAGCTAAAACTGAATTGGCCCTAAGCGGGCTTGCTACATGGGAAGATCATTGATAAATCAATATTGCAAATAATGCCTTCTCACTTTGCCTTTACATGGTGGGCTTCTTTCCGGGTGCAGCATGTTACAACAAACTTCTTAAGCTCAATTAATCAACAAGATTGTTAATCATCTGGTCTTTGAATGAGCACCAGTCTGAAATAAGTGATGGGACAGTCATTTTACATCTAAAATTGACAGTATAAACGATTTCTTGAACAAGCAAAAGTGAAAGCTTATACAAGCCACGTTGGTAGCTCTTTCTTGATTTGAAGGTGTGCCTTATACGTGGGGCACAGATTGTGCTTCCCACATATGTCATGATGATTATGTCCTTTATACAATCACGCATAGTCAAAACCATCTTTTTCTTGAAACATGTTTGGCCAGAATCGTATGAAATCATGTCCTCTCTTACAATTCCCATGTGCCGAGCTGCCAACTATATTTCCACACCAGCTCAGATTGAGTCACTGCCACTCATGCTAAGTTGCTCTCTCATGGCCCCACTTTGTCAGTAGGAGTTAGTGACAACTGTGGCTGTTAGAGTAATGGAGAGTCCCTCAGCCTATTGGGTGTCTAATGGATTGACTACATCCAGTAAGAGCCATACAGCAGTGGGGTGAGGAGTACTTTCACACTGTACATGAAACAAAGTTTAGCTGATTGTGATGTTCGGCAAGCTCATGTAATGTGTCCTTTAACAGAAACAACCATCCTATTTTCATGTCACTATATTTCAATGGTATTTGTGCTAATCGGAAAGATTCTGGTATACATAGTAAGGAGATTCCTCTAATGTATTGAATGACATCACAATTGACCAAATGTAGCAAGTGCTGCATTAATCAAGAATGGGGACTTCTGGAAAATATGTTGTCAAATAAAAGAGTGCCCTGTCCCCATAATGATATTTTACAGGTACCCATACTTTTTGGTTTAGTTACACCACTGAAGAGTCAGCATGATTCACTAATGCAGTGCCATTTAATAGACTCATCAGCACTACATTTGTGTGTCAAGATGACAAAGGAACAAACCCAAGACAGCCATGTTGTACTGAAGCAAACTACGATCATTAGCAATTTTCATTGGTTCTTTTCTCTTATATGACCCACTATATTCTACCCCACCAACAAGCTGATACCATCCGGAAGTTCCCCCTAATTAAATAAATAATGGTTATTGGATGTAAAATTGAAGAGAACCTAACTTGAAAGTATTGCAAAATAGTTTCCAAATTGGCTCTAAATGTAATCAGCAGTGACTCATGAATCAATTGTCTTCGCCATATAATCTATTAGAATGACTTATCAATTTGAACATTGAGCTTCTGGCCTGGAAACAATTACTGATAAATACTTTGAATGTATTCAATTTGATGAAAATGTAATAGGAAAATGATTCAATCAGTTGTACACTCTAAAATTTTGATAGTCCTTTCAGAAATAGCAAACTAATCGTATTAAGATAAACGATAAATCAATACTGCAAATAATTTCTTTTCTCATTGCCTCTGCATGGTGTCCATTGTGCATGTCATGCTCATTATGCATTTGATGGTATGTACTTTTATACAATCGTCAAACTGCCCTTTTCTTGAACCATGTTTGGCCAGAATTGTATGAACCCATGTCCTGTCTTAGAAATCCCATGTCTTGAGCTGCCAACTCTATCTCCACACCGGCTCAGATTGAGTCACTGCCACTCATTCTGAGCTGCTCTCTCACTGCCCCACATTGTCATTAAGGCTTGGTCACAACTGTGGCTGTTAGAGTAATGGAGAGTCCCTCAGCCTATTGGGTGTCTAATGGATTAGCTGCATCCAGCAATAGACATATACCATGAGTGTGAGTGGGGCTTTCACACTGTACAAGAAACAAGGTTTGTCTGATTGTGGTGTTAGACAACCAGATGTAATATATCCTTTAACGTTATATGATAAGCATTACCACACCTCATTTCAAAATACATGTAAACTTTGTTACACCTATAGATTTGGGCTGATGCACAACGTCACAGAGATAATAAACGTATTGGAGCTAAAGCCCCATAGAAGGGCTCTCATACATGGACTCCCTCCTGCAGTGGGGTGGTAGGCCAGGGCAGTGGCCCACTATATATAGCTATGTCACAGGGTGGTTACCTGTTGGCAAACATTTTTTACAAACATTTGCGAAGCCACAGGGATTAATAACAACTCACATACATACTTTTTATATAAATGTATATATATATATATATATATATATATATATATATATATATATATATATATATATATATTTTCACATGGATGTTGCAAAAAGAGGGCACAAGCACAAGTTTCTGAGCAATTTAAGGAAATCTGACTTTCTCTGCTTACTATATTTTGTAGCTCAGTTTTGGTTAAATTCTTCTCAAAAACAAGTATACTAATATGATGCCATAGACCTTATCTCATTGGGAAAAATGATTGTTATAACCTATGACATCACATAGAAACCCCAGGTGACGTGACAGGATTTGAAGGGAATATCTGAGAGGGGAGTGTGGTAATGCTAGTTATATACATCATGATAATTGGTTGATTTTCTTGTCACGGTGTAGGAATCCTGGCTCAGAGAGTCAGATGCAGTCCTGGTTGATCTTTTTGGGTTTGTGCATCACTGCAGGGTTAGCATGATTCACTAATGCAGTGCTGCTTACATTTCCTTGTATTGGTACATCGGAATGACAGAAGAACAAACCCAAGGGAACCTATGGAAATAGACTACGATTATTGTATTATTAGCAATTTCCAATAGGTCTTGTCTCTTCGGTCACCCCCTATAGAACCAGCCACAGGCCGATATCAACCCTCAGGATACAGAGCATTAAAAGCGCAATTCTGAAATGCTTATAGGGATGAATTGTTATTTTCATTTCATAGTTCACACCAGTAATCATACAACGCATGAAGAAGGTGAGGAAATACACAGTCCAAGCCCATATCCAAAGTCAAAGTATATATACACATATTCTTTCACATTACTATGCCTGCCTGCTCCTTGACTAATTCTATATAATTATCGCTTACAATCAACCCCCTCCCCTTCTAAAGCTGTTGTTACTGCAATCAAGATCGTCCCTAATGAGGTTTACAAAAGCTAAGTGAGTGGAAAGTTCCACCAAAACTCAAACTTCAGCTCTAGGTTCTTTTTTTTAAGCTACCAACAGGCCAGTTGTCTGTGTGAGTTGTGTTAAAAAAATTGAGTTATTTCTAATCACGTCCTTGCTCAAACATTACATGATTCTCTAGCTGTAGTTTTTGTCATTTTTATAAGTCACCTTTTTGCGGGTATTACTAGCTGAATCCTGTGGCGCATACAGAGAATTTATTATAGTAGCGCTCATTGATTTCTCCATTACAAGTTCACATAGGTTAATGACTTATCTGATCAAATCCCAACCATGCTGAATGTGAAAAGCGTGTTTATGGTATATGCTTATAGTAGCATATCTACCAATTCATTTACTAAATCTAAGTCTGTGGCCTTTTTTGTCAATTGATCAGTGCTTGCTGGAGAAGAAATGTAGTTCTTGCCTATTGTGATATGTGTATCCTAGTGAAATCATTTTCTGCCACTTCAATATAATATTTTGATAATGATAGCCAAACAATATTATGGGCTGATACATTGTCCAACAAAGCAATCATCTGTTGCACTATTACCTATTGACTGTAACTTAGAACTAACTTCAGCACACTTTCGTTTAGCCCTAAACACTTTGTTCTAATTGATTCTCTTCTTTATCGTGCTGATTGCCTACAGAGTGGCTAAATTAGCTCAGTCGGAAGATCCGACTCGGGCCTGTGAGACAGACACAAGCAAAACAACGCTGTTAAACCATTATCATGGAATTTCTCTTTTTAAGAAACCAAGGTTTGCTTCAGCATGATCGTGGTAGAAACTTGAAATAGGTGATTTGCTGAAAATTTGAAGGGGCCTCTGCTTGAAAGAATTGGACAATGGTTCCAAATTTGGGTCCAAATGTAATCAGTTGTCATTGAGAAATCAGTGGTGTTCATTCTTTGCTGTATGGTGTAGCACAATACCCTATTAATTTGAATTGTTCTACTCGAACATTGAGAGCAGCGATGCAATTCACGTGCCTTTGGGCTTCCAATGAAGAAGGAAGAAAAAGCCATAATAGAAAGAAAACAGTACGAGAATACTCTGAAGATTTATACTCTATCTCATAAGAGAATTTAGATAATGATGTAGTCAATGTCTCACTTTAACCATTGAAAATAGAAGTAAATTGAACTGCGATCATCGATTAATCAATAGAGAAATTAGTTCTTCCTCGTTTCCTCTGTGTTCTGTCCTTCTCTAATGGCAGTCCCACCCAATTGTGACTTGGCTAATCAGCATTACAAGCCCAAAATAAAGAAGCCAGGAATAAACATGTGTACAAATAACCCGTTGTGTCATTGAACATGTCTTTGGAACAGATTATTTGCGACCAAATCTAACAGTCAACTAAGCCTAGCCTTAGTCTTTTGATTAAGTAGCCCTGCATAAATGATAAATTACTTCTTAAAAACTTTCAAATGTTTTGGCACTTCTCATTTATATGATCATCAAAGTGTATGTATTATGTTTTCATTTATCTATATCACAGTTCTAATGGTATATTACTTAGGTTCTCGTGTATGTCAACAAAATCCCATATAATACCAAACAACTACTACATACACTCGCGTACCTCCAAATAAAATAATTCTATTTCAGCCACTGCCTTTTCATTGTGTTCGGGGGGGGGCAGGTCCAACAGTGATAAATTACTGATTAAAAAGTGAGATGTTGAACTTTCGAATCATGTATTTATTCTCTTTTCAAACTTTTGTCTGACCACTTAAGAGATATTCATTATAACTGTCATAAGTATGCATTTACCTCACCATCTTTCCCCTTTGCCTCATAGCTTTTGACCTAGACAATTTTAAAGGATTTAGAATGGGATTGGCATCAAATAGCTGAATCAAATATTAAAGATTCCGCACTTGGTTAAGCCAATGGCAGTTTGCGTCTGATAACGTGAGTCTTTAGAAAGTGCAATGATTGGATACTGAGAATTTTATGTTGAAAATGACCCAGATGACTACTTCAACAGAACCTTCAGTAGTCATCACAGGGGGCAGCAGAATCGGGAGAACCTGTTCAGTCCTGTGAGAATACAGTTAATCCGGTTCACCATAATCCACATGTCCAGGCCCTCTCTCACAAACCCCACATGCCGAGCTGCCCCCATCCACACCAGCTCAGATTAAGTTCTTGTCAGTAATCCTGAGGTGCTCCCCGCTACCCAAAGCCTCAGCAGAGGTTGGTGACAGTTGTAGAGTAATGTAGAGTCCCTCAGCCTATTGGGTGTCTAAGAGGAGCACACCATGAGTATGAGTAGTATAATCTATTTGTGTACAGGATTTGGCCTTTTAGGGCTCCACAGAACATTAATTATATGGTGGACTATACCATTGATGATAGCCTTGTCCACCATAGCCAGTCGGGAAAATCTATATTCAATTCTTGGATAGAAAATGACCTAATCAATCTTTCACTTTCCACTTTCCTCATTCAATGGAGCTCCAGAAATAACAGACAGCTTTTAAGACAATTACCCGTGAATCAATAGCGCACATTCTTTCTTCTGTCTCTTATTGAACATGCTGGCCTACTCCAATGCAAAATAAATGAAGAACCTTCCTGAATTCAATAAATCATCAGAAAAGATTCAGAATCATTCAATTGTTCCAATACCAAAACAAGTCCAATACCAAAACAAGTATATCAAATCCTGACTTTGGCTGTTTCTGATCAAGGAACACTTGAATATAAGAGAAAGAGTTCATTGCACTCTCCAAAAACCTTTCTATGATTAAGTGTTTCAGCAGAACTGGGAGGAACCTCTGGGGGAACCTCCTTACACAATTTTAAGTTCTAAGTATAGATCACTCGGAGTGGAACTAGAAAGATCAACTTGTGTCTGCTCCAAATTCTAGATCTGCCCAGAGATAGTTTAGACTGAACATCCTGGTCAGTCCTGTGAGAATACAGGCAGATGTCCAGGCCCTTTCTCACAAACCCAGCATTCCGAGCTGCTCGTTCCCCATCCACACCAGCTCGGATTAAGTTCAGGTCACTCATCCTGAGCTGCTCCCACTACCCAAAGCCTCAGCAGAGGTTGGTTACAGCTGTAGCTGTTATAGTAATGGAGAGTCCCTCAGCCTATTGGGTGTCTAATGGATTAGCTGCATCCAGTAAGAGGAACACACCACAAGTATGTATCGTGACCGAGAATGTGATTTGTGCTCAGTGGTAGAAAATTGATGGCCACCTCTTTTACAAAAAGTAGTTCAGATTTCCCCTGGAAAAATAAATAGGAAACAAATGTTACTTTTATGGCAGAGTCTACCCAACTTTCCCTAAAAAGGTAAATGACACCAACACAAATGGACCTGGTTCTACTGCCAGTTGGGAAAATCTATATTCAATTCTTGGATAGAAAATGACGTAATCAATTTTTCACTTTCCTTATCCAATGGAGCTCCAGAAATAACAGACAATCATAGGATTCCAAATCATTCAATTGTTCCCTAGGTCCAATACCAAAACAAATATATTGAATCCTGACTGGAGACACTTGAATATAACAAAAAGAGTTCATTGCACCCTCCTAAATCTTTCTATTATTAAGCGTTTCATTTATCAGTCCATCTAATTCTTAAAACTGAATAATTATCCCGACTTGCCTATGATGGTACACCCATACCTGAAATTATAACTACCATAATTATCATACCTGCAAAAAAAAAATAGGTATCTCCTTGCCCGACCCATCATTAGTCCTGTACAATGCTTTGATACTTAGGGTAAGGTGGTTGCCATGCAACCCATTATTAAAGAGATCATATATTTTTGCCCCCGCCCTATTTGTCAGCTTTACATATTACACATTATCATTTTTCACTACTTGATATGTTTATATCCATCATCATAGGCCAAGGCAATAATATATGAGTGTTCCAAAGGAAAATAATTATCTAAACCTGGGTACTGTTTTCGTGGAACCAGGTATTAGTCTACACTTTTTAAGCCAAACAGACAAAGACCAAAACTGGATTACACTGTAAGTGAAAATTACGAATTCTGTGATTTTGAAAACCTCGTTTCTCTAAGCCTCCTTTTGACTACCTGCTCCTCTACAAATTATGCGAACCATCAATGGAACCGTGCTGAGCAATTGACAGGGTTCATCCCTGATTTGCTCAGTAGGCCCTACAACTTGTCAAAGTCCAAAGCGGCTGACACTATACATTAGGCATTATATCCAGCTGGTTTGACTCCTATGGAGAGGTACAAATCTTGTGTTGATCCTCTCCTTATAAATGAGGACATGTTGAGTAGAGTGTGACACAACCTACTAAACTACTACCATAGCCTCTTTAACACAGTCGATTACAATATTAAGGAATTTCCCACAATATAATCCCCTTTTCTCTTGCCAAGCATGTATCCATATGTCGTGGTGATTTTAATAATTGAATTTCTACACTCTCTAAGAATTGGCATGATGTATCATTGCAGGGGTGGTGGGAAGACTCAGTGCTCAGCACTGCATACATGTGGTCTTTCAAGTGTTAAACTATGGTAGTCGTCTGTGGTGACTGAGCTGCTCCCCACACCCTGGGCTGCTCCTAGTGGTTGTATACGAGCTGCTCCCCTGTCTACCTGTCCCTCTGGGGAAGCTTTCCCCTCTGACTAGCCCTCTGTGAGCACCCAATGTTGCTGGGCCCAGGCAGACATAATGTCGTTAGTGAGCAAGTATTATAGCCATGCAGGAAGATTTTAATACTCATTTAGTTGTGAAGCTTGACAGGTTACAATCTTATTGTTTCGTATATGTTTCTCATTGACGTAAAGGGTTGCTCAGGTATAGCAGGAACCTATCTAGGGCAAGGGTGTCTGTTGTGTGGGTGTCTGCCTTCAGATAAGCCACCTGGGTATACTTAATAAGGTCCTCCTGCAACCCTTGTAGACCCTCTCCTGACATCCTAGTTCAGAGGAACGCCTTGTCTGATAAGTAGAGAACTCGACCGCTTTTACCATTAATATATTGTACATTATACCATTCATACGACATCCAGTATCCCTTACCATGCTATACTCGCTTATAATGTATGCAGTAGTACCACAACCTGTCACTAGGGGTGGTACACCAGATGGTCATTCATGTATATACAGCCAGGTGCTAGTACACCTGCCAGCATTACCAACTAGCTACTTGCTGAGTTAACATCGCTTCAGCATGTACTTTGTACAATAAAGAAACAGGAACAATAAAGAAACAGGAACATACCCGCCCCCGCCGGCTCCCATCCATTTACTTTCACACACAAATCACAATGGTTAAGATAATCGGCTAAGTCTGTGTTGCCATCATATTTAGTGGGCTTCACTACCAGTTTGTTCTTCACACAGGGTTCTCTGTTGGCCCATCCCCTTCATACGGCTCTTGTCCTGACGTACTGGGTACCTGCTTCCCTGCAGGCGGCTGTCCTCCCACCCTCTGGCAGCTCCTCTCTCCTCAATTGCTCCAACACTGTTACCAGTGGCTCCTCCAAGGGTTGTCATTCTCTCCATCTTTATCTCCTTATCTAGCCCCCTTGTTTCCCACAACAACTTCTACTCCTTCCCAGTTTGCCATTCTACTCTCCGACGGTCACTGTTTGCTGTTGGAAACATGCCACTCTTCCTTATCTCTCCCTTTGTATCTTTCCGCTTTGCCTTGTGATGACCCTCCTTGTCAGCTCTTTCCAACGGCCATCTATACTGGTCCTCTTTGTCTTGACCACTGGTTTCTACCCTCTCGAGAGCTAACTAGGGAGATTATCTCTTTTGGCTGGCTCCACCTGGCATTCTGGGTTATTCTCGGCCACTCGGCCAGCTCCTTCATGCCTGCACATAATTTCCTTGTCCACAACCTCCAGGACAGTACCTTCTTCCTCCACAGGGCAGCCATCCTTCTTGAAATCACCGCTGTCAGCAATGTAGCACTTTTCGGTTATCACCCTAGGAGAAATGACCATGACTCAGTCTACTTGAATATCAACACTGTTTATTGCCTGGCTTTCTCTGCCACACCAGCTAATAGTAGGAGAGTATCACCTTTTCGTCTTCTATTCTGGAGGCAAGCCTAGCTATGTATCTCGACCAGCACTGGATCTGAACTGATCGGAGAAAAACATAGCTGCTGTATATAAGCTTGCTGTTCCTCCGATGCTAGCACCACTTGGCACGGTGCCAACATTGGTAAAACATCTCCCCAGTCACTGACTAGTGGTGTACCAGACCCTGACATTCATCTGAGGTTGGTGTCTTCCCAACCCTATGCCAGGATGGTTTTGTTCCACCACCATCCTCTAGGTCTACGCCACAACATATATGGCCAAAATAGCAAAATAATGATAAACGAATGTATAATTTGTACTTCAGTGGTAAACTGTGCACTACATAAATGTAGAAACATCAATCCTGGCCTGAAAGCCATGAGTTTCATCTTTCATTTGCGTAAATTGGGTAATTTTTGGCTAAACTACAGCAATTCTTAATGAAAATTCAGGGAAAAGTTAACTTTCTGCATCAAGCTATAGATTGAGCCTATCTGACCTTGAAATTTGACCAAGGTCAAAGTCATTCAAATCTAGGATACCATAAATGATGTGTCCCTTTGAGGTAGTCATTAAAAGTTTGTGCTAGATTCCATGTCGTGTACATAAAAACTTTGAAGAGTCATTTAATAGCATATTCTAGAAGATTAGAAACCTGTATATGCTGATTGTTGTGGTAATTTTGCATAATTTGACCTTCAATGATATGACCTTGACCTTGAGCAAGGTCACCCCCCATATATTTTCAGATTGGCAAACACCCATTTATTTATAAACATTTGGAAGTGGGGAGTACTCTCACTTTAAGTTAAGTCTTTGATTAAACAAGATATTATCTTTCCTCCATTTTTCCTATGTTTTTCTTGTTGACAAGGAAACATTCCATTTTAGCCTAAATTCCACTGCCTGTCCAAGTCCAGTATAAAGAATCCCTAAACATAGATATATAGCTTTTGAAAGAAAGAAAGAAAGAAAGAAAACATGCCCACATAGACATAGATGCCTAGAAGTGTTAACTAGAATAATCAAAGTGCAACATGTCTCCAATTTGGTATTTTTCCAAGTATCTGAACATTTTGGTGGTTGCCATGGGAACGGGCCAGTTCTAGGCTTAAGGTACCAGATATGCAAGTCTACCTCATATTTTGAGATGCCCCAATATATGTTAGCTATAAAAAAATATGGTTGGAATTATTCACCCAGATTGGCAGTCAGGTCCATTTTTTTGGGGGTTTGGCTCATGGACTAATATGGGGAAGACACTGTTAAAACATGTGCGGCAGGGCCTTACGTGTATAATAAACGCCAACATGGATTAACCCATATTTCCATGCAAAATGGAACATGGATGTCATTACGTTCTTGGCCATCCTTAACTCTAAAAAAACATGTTTACAAAAGGGAAAAGAACAACTTTTATTGATTTGGAATTGCTGAGTGCTCACCTGACTCATGACTAAGTAGCATGTTTTTCACTTGCCTCTTTGATACAAAGCATTTTTCTTAATTATTTTCACACTTCCTCGAAGCTGCTGTCAGTCAGGTATGCCTGTGATCAGAAAGCTTGTAAACACCTTGACTAATGGTTATTAATATAGACAAGGCTTTTAGGAACAACTGCATGCAAGATCGTGCAACAATAACCCTATAGGCCTTGATTTAGGATAAGTGCTTTAACCCTCCAAATACCATCTATACGACATTGATGCTTTGGTTCCATTTGAAACATAAACAGCCCTGGTAAGTAACTCATAGGCGCTGCATTTACGCATCAAGTCTTGCAACAGGACCAATGCAATAATGCAGTGTTGCATTGCTGCATCATGTCAGAAAAGGAGCATGGACCTAAAAACATTATGCTGTCCTTAAAAGACTTGGTGTGCTATGTGGGAGCAGCTCGTAAACATGTAAGCGGCTCGTGTGGACAAAGTTATCACCGGGGTGATAGTGTTGAAGCCAATGTGCACCATCCAGTAACCAGTCATTAACATGTCCTCTGGTGTCTCAGTTCTGATAAATGGTGCTAATAGATATAGATAATTGTTGGATGTTTTTGTACTTGCAATCTATTTTGATGCTGAAGCTTCAGAAAGTGAAGACTAATAAGAATTAGCTACAGTAACCAAAATCAACAACACAGTGTTTTTCAATCAAATTTCTTCTGGTGTACTATTACGCATTTTACAGTTGCCTCATTATAATGTAACGTTAGAGCGAACCCGGGGAAGTAAGAGACAGAGACTAGCCACGTATGGTTGTGGGAATAACCCGTATATTATGAAACCAACAGTACAACCAGGGCACCTGAGGCCAAGAGCTTATATGTGATGCAATAACCCTTCGTCGTTCCTTCAGTCAGGCTCTGCGGGGAGGGCTGGCAGTCTGCACTCGACCAGACACAGAGATAGACTGACTCCGGCCGCCCCCGCAGCGCAATATATAGGCGCTGCGGACGGCGCGCCCCCTAGTGGTGCGGGGACGTACCAGCCTTCCCCGCCGATCCCCGCCGATCCCCGCAACAGCATAGCGCTGTCGCTACACTTTCCCCTCCTCAATTTAACCTTATACATAAATGTTAAGAGGGAGTGTACCCTGACGTATTTACAGTAACGAGTAACCAGACTCTCTAGGGTAATAATGACAGAGATAACAGTTAGTAAATGGCACCCCCTTTTCGTGCCCAACTACCTAGATCAGGGGCTACGTAGAATACTGATATGTAACATGAATAATGAGAGTCCATGATCCTATGGGATCAGCTGCATCCAGTCTTAGTCCTAGTTGACGGCACAAAGGGGGACCACGGGGTCCAAGAAGAACAGCAACAGTAACGGGGGCACACGGCCCCAACTCCTGGGGGGAGGGAGGCTCGGCCTCGACCCCCCCCCTACCAGGCTCACCGCCTGCCCGGGCTCCGCGCCCTCCCGGCTGGCTCCGTGCACAGCCCCCGGAGGATCCCACTCCAGCCGCGACTTACTGACCACCCCCGTGGCCATGCGGTGCCTGCAATGACAACACGACATTATGTTAGCCCTGAAGCATTAGCCCCCCTGGAGAGGTTCCCTCCACCCGCTCCCGTCCCCCCGGGAGGCACTTAAGGTCCTTCCCGGTCCTTCCCGGTACTCTATGGACACTCTAGAAGAATTACGCAGCTCGGCTGTACTTGATTCTGTTATGCGGATATCCGTGCTTCTCAAACCCTTAGCATGGGGGAGATTAACAATGTGGTAGGGAGGGAACACTCACCGGAGCTGGAGGATCCTCCTGCGGCGGCTGGTCCTGGGCGACGTGCGGTGGCGGGGCCTGGGGGAGACGGCGCCAAGTGGTGGTGACGGTATGCGCTATCTCATAGGTATCTTCTGAGATAACCCGCATGTTTGTGGAGATGTAAGAAGGCGCCACCGCCCCGTAGTGAGGGCCCAGGTCCCGTGGCGGCACCAGGTACGCAGAGAACCGCTCTAGTGGATCGGGGGCCCGACCCTGCACATGCCACCAGGGCATGGCCAGGTAGGGGGGAAATGTTGGTGGCCGCTGATCCGAGGGTGCCGCCGGCCGGGGGGGAACGGGGGCCCTCCTCCGGCGGCGACTGCTGGGGGGGGTCCGGTGATAGGAGGACCACTGCGCCTGCTGCGGTGCGGTTGCAGTTTGGTGGCCCACCCCAGAGATTGCCGAGCCCGCTGTCGCACGGGGCACAGCCGGGGCGGGTCGGGAGGTTCCTGGTCGGTGGGCAGCGGTGTCTCTTGACGACCCTGCCGCCGCTGAAGGGGCCACCCGGGGTTGGGGGGCGCTCTCCCTCTGCTGCCCCGCGAGCGGTCCACTGTTGGCAGCTTCCTGAGGTGCCCTTGAAGGCTGTCGCCCGTGTGGGCGCTGGCGTGGTGGCCTGACTGGGGACTGCCACTCATCCGGCAGGGGCGGCCCCCCCTCCTCGTCGGACACACAGAGGACATTTGCAGGGGTGCTGTCCCCTACCGCCTCCAGGGCCTCCCTTTCGGCCGGCAGGACAGGTCCCCCAGGCCAAGGACGGCAGGTGGCTCCCCGCGGGACTGGGGGGAGCGTCTCCGTCACCTCCCTGGGCCTGAACAGTGTAATAGGGCTGACCTGATCCCATACTGAGTTCAGCAGCCTCATCTCCTCCGCGGGGATGCTGATGGCCTCGATGCTGTCCGAGGTCTGCGCGCCCGGATCCCCTACCATCTGTGCCGCCAGCAGGCCCTCCACTGCCTGCGCGGCCTCCCCATCTAGGTCCCGGGTATGCTCCCTGGTGCCTTCACTTGTCTGTTCCGCTGCCTCTGGGCGGCCTTCCCCCTCACCGGGTCTGGTGTACCCCTCCTCCTCCTCATTCCTAACCACAGAGTCACTATCTCTATCCGCTACACCTTCACCCCCCCTCTCCTCCGACTCTGATTCCGACTCAGGGGCCGGTACGGGAATGACCTCCGGGCCGCCGAGAAGGAAGGCGTTGGGTGGGGGCACCGTGGGAGGAGGATGCAGCTGTATTACACATTCAGCCCGAGGACCTACTGGCAAGGAGACCTGACTTCCACCGGGCTGAGGAAGCTGCCGTGTGCCAGTGGGAGTGTTCCGTGTCACCGCACCCACTTCGTCCCCTGCCAGGTCACTCTGCCGAGAGGGATGGGGGGCAGGCGTCACCCCAGTATGGGGCCCCTGGTTGACCCTCTCCGACCCCTGTGGCGAGCTAAAGGTGACGCTGACAGACGGGGACTCCCCTGCCTCCCCCGGGTCGGTGAGCCTTCGCCGGTCGGCCGCGGGGGTACCAGAGGAAATCTCCGAGGCGGAGGGGGGGGTCGCGAGCGCTGCCTGCGTAGTAGGCCCCTCCTCCAGACCTCCCTCCTGCGCCTCCTCTTCCGAGCTACAGAGCACTGGGGTATATTCCACCGGAACCGGGGCGGTGGAGGTGCTGACAGGCGGGGACTCCCCTGCCTCCCCCGGGACGGTGAGCTCCTGCGAGTCGGCCGCGGGGGTACCAGAGGAAATCCCTGAGGCCGGGGGGGAAGTAGCGAGCGCTGCCTGCGTAGTAGGCCCCTCCGCAAGACCTCCCTCCTGCGCCTCCTCCTCCAAGCTACAGAGCACTGGGGTATGCTCTACCGGAACCGGGGTGGTGCCGGCAGGCTGGGAGAGAGTAGTACGGGCAGCCACAGTAGTTGGCCCCACGCTGACTCTTTTGTCTCCCACCTCCTGCCCCTCGTCCGCGCCGAGCATGGAGACCAGTTCCTGCGCAGCAGCGGCCATCTCCTCCCGGCTCCCTCCCTGAGAGATGTAGGAGGCCATAAAAGACCCCATGGTTTCCCGTGTGAGAGGCTCCGGCTTCCCTGTCCTGGCTGGGTCCGGACCCCAAGCCACCAGCATGGGAGTGGACCCCATGGTGGTTGCGGGGACTGTCTCCCCGCCCTGAGTGGTAGCGGAGAGGGTCCCAGACTGGCCGGCGTGACGGGGACCCGATGGCAGTGCATGGGACTCAACCTTGGCGAAGGACAACCGGGCCGGGGTCCCAGCCCTGGCCTCTGGGGGGTGCACCCTGGCCTTGACACCATCCTCCGGCGAATGACGGCGCACCTTCTTATCCGTCGAGGAGGGGCCTCCTTGTTGAGTTCTGGGCCCGGGGGATTTACTGAGGACATCCCTCTTCCGCTTTACGCGGTCCCTTGACCGGCGGGTGGTAGGTACCTCCAGGACGATGCTGGGTGAGGACCCAAGGTCTACGGGTGTCCCCGAAGACTGATCCCCGGCCGCCTTCCTATCGGCACGGTCAGTACTACCGGGCCCTGCCGCAGGGGACTGGTGCCCGGTGACCTTTCTCCCGGGGGGAGGGGGCCTCCTGCGAGGGGTAGACAGGGGGACGTCGTCATCCCCTGAACTAGAAGAGCTGAAGGGAAGGGTGGGGGATGTCGCCCGGCTCCCTCGGTTGGCATCCATCTCCAGCTGGGGGGAAGGACCCCCCGAGGAGGAGGAGGCGCGAGAGGAGGTAGGTCCAGGTCTGGCTGACCCGCTCCTCTCCCTCAGCTGCCCTGCCCTCGGCATCTTCTTGGGATTGCGGACCCAGGGGTGGCAGTCTCCCCCTTCCGCCCGGTGTATGGTGCGCAGGTGGCGCCGCAAGTCCTCCGCCCTGTCACTATCATGGTCGCACTCTAGTATGGGGCACACCCAACCCATGCGGGGACCCGTACTGTGGGCCCGAGCCATGTGTCGGGTGAGGCCCCCTTTCTTCGCAAAAGTCTGGGCGCACTGGCCACATGGCACCCGGGAGTCGGCCATCACCCCATGCACACAGGTCCTTATGGCTAGCTGAGATGGGCTGCTGTCTGAATGCAGCCTTAACCTCCTTCTCTGTGGCAGCGGGGAAGGCTGCAGGGAGGGCGATGACACCTGTCCTGGCAGCGGGGAAGACTGCGGGGAAATAGAGGAGATAGAGGACGTTGAAGATGAACGCCCTCTGTCCCACTTATCTGCCTGTGGGGATGGGCACCTGTCTTCCCTGTCTCCTTCCTCTGCTGTTGTATTGGGTGCAGAATGTCCTACCCCGCCGTGAGAGAGTATTCCCCGCTGTTTCTCTTCCGATCGTTCAAGATGGCGTCGGGAAAGCGGGGAAGGGGCTGTTCCGTTTTCCTCCCCCTCGCGCCGCGGCGGAGAATGTTTTCGCCTGCCGCTCGGCGGGGAGCTGGCTGCTCTGTTTTCCTCCCTGCTGCGGCCCCGCGGCGGAGAATGTCTTCGTTTGCCGCTCGGCGGGGAGTTGGCTGTTCTGTTTTCCTCCCCCTCGCGCCGCGGCGGAGAATGTTTTCGCCTGCCGCTCGGCGGGGCGCGGGCTGTTCCGTTTTCCTCCCTGCTGCTCCGCGGCGGAGAATGTCTTTGTTTTCCGCTCGGCGGGGATTTGGCTGTTCTGTTTTCCTCCCCCTCGCGCCGCGGCGGAGAATGTTTTCGCCTGCCGCTCGGCGGGGCGCGGGCTGTTCCGTTTTCCTCCCTGCTGCTCCGCGGCGGAGAATGTCTTTGTTTTCCGCTAGGCGGGGAGCTGGCTGCTCTGTTTTCCTCCCTGCTGCGGCCCCGCGGCGGAGAATGTTTTCGTTTTCCGCTCGGCGGGGTGCGGGCTCTTCTGTTTTCCTCCCCGCTGCTCCGCGGCGGAGAATGTCTTTGTTTTCCGCTCGGCGGGGAGCTGGCTGTTCTGTTTTCCTCCCCCCTGCGCCGCCATGTGCTGCTCCGCGGCGGAGAATGTCTTTGTTTTCCGCTAGGCGGGGAGCTGGCTGCTCTGTTTTCCTCCCTGCTGCGGCCCCGCGGCGGAGAATGTTTTCGTTTTCCGCTCGGCGGGGTGCGGGCTCTTCTGTTTTCCTCCCCGCTGCTCCGCGGCGGAGAATGTCTTTGTTTTCCGCTCGGCGGGGAGCTGGCTGTTCTGTTTTCCTCCCCCCTGCGCCGCCATGTGCTGCTCCGCGGCGGAGAATGTTTTCGCCTGCCGCTCGGCGGGGCGCGGGCTGTTCCGTTTTCCTCCCTGCTGCTCCGCGGCGGAGAATGTCTTTGTTTTCCGCTCGGCGGGGAGCTGGCTGTTCTGTTTTCCTCCCTGCTGCGGCCCCGCGGCGGAGAATGTTTTCGTTTTCCGCTCGGCGGGGTGCGGGCTCTTCTGTTTTCCTCCCCGCTGCAGCTCCGCGGCGGAGAATGTCCTTGTTTACCGCGTGGCGGGGAACGAGAACGTGGATTTTCTTTGCCTCGTGGCGGGGAGCGGGCTGCTCTGCGGGCACGACCCCCAGGAGATGTTTCCTCCTCCTTTTCACTGTCACTGTTGGAAGAAGAATGCCTCACCTTCCTTCTGCGATTCCCCCCCCTTCCCTGAGCCTCCTTTAGCCTTCTGGCTAGAGAGGAGACTGGGGCGGGGTGAGGGGAGCCCTTCCCTTTTGCCCCGCTGGAGCCGGCCCAGCAGTCGCTCCTTGGACCTGGACGTTCTGGTGAAAGGCTACGTGTTGCACCCTGGGGACTGCGGGACCGGCCTCTTCGTGGTGAAAGGCTTCCCCCCTTCTTGGAGGACCCCCTCCCCCTCTCCGGGGAGAAGGTCCCCGGCCTCCTTGGGCTCTGTCCCCGAAGGTCAATCGTCCCTCCCCTTCCTGCCCTTGGCCCCGGCTGGAGAAAAGGTGGCTGTTGCCTTTGCCCCCTCCCCCTTCCCCGGCCTCTCCCCTTCCTACCTCTTTTTCTAGTCCCTCTTCCAGCCTGGGGGGTTCCCTGTCCAGTTGCCTGGTAGCCGACCTTAGGAATGACATAAGATCTTGGAGGAGGTCTTTTTCCAAACATCTTCTCTTCTCCCTGTGGCTCCCCTAACCTCTGCCAGACAGACATTGTCGGCTGCAGACAACGCTGCAGACGCTGTGACGTGAGTGTTCCGTTACCGCCTTCCCCGCATTTCCCGCATTTCCCGCATTTCCCGCATTTCCCGCCCCCAGGCAGGTTCCCCGCCGGGGACCCAGCGAAGGAGGTTTCTCCCTGGGGAGGGGAAACAGCCGCGAAAGCGGGTGTCCCCTTCTGGCGGGGAACAATGGAGGTGAAGGCGGGCAACCGAGGACGGGTTTTGGAAACAATCCTGACCATAGCTTCCCCCCCGCCCCCCTCCCCCTCCCCGGCTTCCAGGACCGGAGGGACCTGGAGCTCGGCTGCTGGGGGGAGGGGGTTCACGGCAGGGGGAGGGGGAGGGACTACCTTCAAGGAGTCACTATGGACTATCTTTTTGCTGCGCCCCCTTCTTATCTCAAACACCGAACCTGCCACATGGGTAGTCACCTCCCATGGACCCGTCCACAGGCTCTGCATCTTCGGTGATACCCCTTTATGGCGGATCGGGTGGAGGTAGTAAACGGTATCCCCTACCTCTATCTTCCTCTCCTGGGCATGTAGATTGTAGTTTCTCTGCTGTCTAGCCACAGAGGTGCCGATGGTGTCCAGAGCCAACATATGCGCGCGCTCCATAGAGCGCCGCAGGCCCGCCACATAACCTGCCACCCCCTCCCCGACCTGTCCCTCCCCCTCCGGGTAGAGAATAGTAAGTGGAGTCATGGTCTCCCTCCCTAACATCATCATGTTGGGGGAGACACCGGTGGAGGAGTGCACCGAGGCCCGGTATGCTGCCAAGGCAAAGGGTAGCTGCAGGTCCCAGTCAGACTGGTCTTGGGCCACCGTTGCGGCCAGCAGCGCCTCGATGGTACGGTTGGCCCTCTCCACCAACCCATCCGACTTGGGGTTGAAGGCACATGTCCTGGTCTGGCGGATCCCCATCAGCGCCACCACTTCCCGGAAAAGCCGGCTCTGGAAGTTCCGGCCCTGGTCTGAATGAAGAGAGGCTGGCGGGCCCAGCCGGCAAACCACTGTCTCTACGAAGGCCCTTGCCACCGTGGCTGCTTCCTGGTCTGGGATAGCTACCGCCTCCGCCCATTTTGTCATATAATCTACCATGACCACGATGTACTTGTGGAGACGTGCTGTGGGGGGCAAGGGACCCATTACGTCAATGGCCATTCTCTCTAAGGGGAGAGAGACCGGGATGTGCCCCATCCGCGCGCGATGTGGGGCAGGCGGGGGCTTCCTAGCCAGGCACTCCGGGCATGTGGCCACCCAGTATGTCAGGTCGCGTCGGTGCTCCGGCCAGTACCATCGCTCGGCACATTTCCTTATGGTGCGGGTGACTCCAAAGTGGCCTATGACACCGCCCCCATGAGACGACTCCCATACCTCCCGACGCCTCTTTTCCGGAACCAGGATTTGAAAGTGACGGGTGGTGCCGGGCGTAAACCACCACCGTCCCAGGAGGCCCTCCTTTATCTCCAACCGTGGGAGCTGGGATACCAGTGTACGTAGCGGGTAGGATTCCCCCCTCAATTCCTCCGGAGAGGGAGGCGCTTTCTCCTCCACCCACTGGTATACCCGGCTCAGCAGGGGGTCTTCCTTCTGATCCTTCTGCCACTCCTTGCGGACCTCCTCCACTATGTCCGGGTCGGCGGACGCTCTTCGCGTGAGAGCGCACGCATAAGAGGTGGAGGCCCCTGCAACCGAAGCATCCGCTTCCGACTCTGGGGGGGACCCCTCATTCCCTCTGCCACATTGCCGGCATGGAATCCGAGAGAGACCGTCCGCATTGCCATGTCGCACACCCGGTCGGTGTTCCACCGAGAAATCGAAGGTATCCATTATCTGTAACCACCTGGCGATTTGTCCCTCAGGCTCCCGGAAAGCCATCACCCACTTGAGAGCGGCGTGGTCGGTCCTTATCAGGACGTGCCGCCCCAAGAGGTAATGGCGGAATTTCTTGAGTCCGAAGACCACAGCCAGAAGTTCCCGCCGCGTGACGCAATAATTGCGTTCCGGTTTGGTTAAGGTGCGGCTCCCGTAGGAGAGGACTACCTCTCTTTCCTCTTGGACTTGGGAGAGGACGGCCCCCAGTCCCGTGTCTGAGGCGTCTGTGTCCAAAACGATGCGTCCCTCCTCCCGGGGGTAACCCAGAATAGGGGACTGTGTGAGAAGCCGTTTTATCTCGTAGAAGGATTTCTGACAATCCTCCCCCCAGTGGAAGCGTTTGCCCTTGTCGGCCATGGTGGACAATGGTTTGGCAATTGTTGCAAAGTCGGGCAGAAAGGACCGGTAGTATCCTGCCAACCCGAGGAAACTCCGCACCTCTGTGAGGGAGGCGGGTGTGGGCCACTGGCGGACTGATTCTACCTTAGCCGGGTCGGTGGCGATACCCTCCTTGCTGACCACATGGCCCAGAAAGGCGACCTTCCGGCGGGCCAGCCGGCATTTGGAGGGCTTCACCTTAAGTCCCGCACCTTCCAGACGCGTTAGCACCTCCCCCAGCCGGGCCAGGTGGTCCCCAAAAGAACGCGAGAATACCACGATGTCGTCGAGGTATACCAAGCAGGAACTCCACTGGAGCCCCCGCAAGGCTACCTCCATCAGCCGCTCGAAGGTTCCGGGGGCGTTGCACAGCCCAAAAGGCATCACCCTGAACTGATACAGCCCCCTGTGGGTGGTGAAGGCGGTCTTCTCGCGATCCTCCGGGGCCATGGCTACCTGCCAGTAGCCGCTCACCAAATCCATAGTGGAGAACCACTCCGACCCTGCCAGGGTGTCCAAACTGTCGTCAATGCGCGGAAGGGGGTAGGCGTCTTTCACCGTCGCCTTGTTAAGGCGACGGTAATCGACGCAGAACCTCATGGTGCCATCCTTCTTGCGGACCAGCACCACCGGCGAGGCCCAGGGTCCCTCGGCCGGCTCTATTGTCCCTGTTGCTATCATTTTGTCCACTTCTTCGTCCACCAGCGCTCTACGATGGGGCGCTAGGCGACGGGGGGGTTGCTTGATGGGAGGATGATCGTCTGTCCGTATCCGGTGCTCCACCCAGGTGGCTCGGCCGATATCCCCCGGCTCTAGCTGGAAAGCCTCCGCGTGCCGGCGGATGAGGGCAGCCAGTTGTTCCTTCTCCTCCCCCTTTGCTTCCACGGTGAGGCTCTCCACCACCGCGTCCACTCTGGGATCTGCCGGGCTGACGACACGGCATCTTTGATCCTGGCCAAGTCCGACCGCGGCCCCGTCGTCAGGGGGATCCCCCACCTCTTCTACCGTGGCCAGCTCCATGTCTCGGTAGAGGATAACAGGGTCCTGCCCCGGGTTAAACACTCGTAGAGGAGCATGGCCCTTCGTAGGGTCTATTAACCCCCTCCCGACTAGGACGCCTCTCTTCTTCTCCTTCTCTCGAATGCCCTCCACTAGTCCAAGACGATCACTCTCCCAGCGACCGACCACGTACCCCTCGACTACAGCTTCTGTCCCGGGGGCGAGCACAGCGGTCCTGCTGCTCACTATACGGCAGGAGACACTGGCCATGGAGGGAGTCCCAACCCCCCTCCGTACCAATAGGCGCTCCCCCGCGAGGTCCACCATTAGTTTGGCCTCCCTTAAAAAGGTGGACCCTATGATAGCCTCAGACGGGATGTCTGCTATCTGGAATACGACTGGCCACGCCTCCTCGCCGAAGACCAGTGCCGTATCCAACCGACCACTAAGTTGGAGAGGACGTCCTTCCACCGAGAAGACCCGCTCCTGGGAGGGGGGGAGCTCCCTCTCCCCCCCACAGCGGCGCCACCAGGCCAGGGACAGTAGGTTGACCGTCGCGCCCGTGTCCACCAAACACTGCGCCGCCCGGCCCTCTATACTTCCCTCCACTAGTAGACCCGCCCCGCCTAGCTCTAGTCTTCCTCGGATTTCCTTGTCCCTCTCTTCCATCTTATTCCCGGTCCTGTCTGGGGAGGTAGGCAGGACCGGTTTTAGTTTCCCGACGGTTCCGGTGCAGAGGTCTGAGACTCCCCGGAAGACGGCTTTCCTTTTAGGTCCGGGCACTCCCGCTTGAAGTGGCCCTCCCTACCGCAGTGATAGCATCCCGAACCCTGTTGATTACGTGAACGCCCCCCTCTCTGCGTAGCCGAGGCGCCCATCTTCTGCAGGCGGGCATCTGTGCGTGCCATCCTCTCCTCCATGGATTGCCGCAAGGAGGCCACTTCCTCCGCCACTGTCGAAGCAGTGGCCCGGGCCACGGCAGCCGGTTTGTGAGCTGTCCCCGACTTCAGGCAAGCCTCCGCGTGGAGGGCCACTTGGACGGCATCCTGCAGCTTATCGGGGTCGGCCTGATACGCCCAGTTACGGACCGTTTCGTCGGTGAGACTCTCTATGAAGTGATCACGTGACATTACGTCCACTGTAGCTGGGTCCGCTCGGGGGTACGCCAATCGCATGTAGCGCTGGATGTCTTCCGCGTGAGCCTGAAGACAGGCGCCCTGGGCCCGCACCATGCCACGCAGCTTGGCCTTGTAAACCGCACTCTGGTTGGGTGGCAAGAATCGGTTCATGAGCGCCGCGCGGAGGTTCTCGTACCCCGTATGCGCTCCCGGGTCAATGCCGGTCAACAGCCTCCGCGCAAGGCCTGTGAGGCTTAAGCCGAGGAAAACACCGGCTTCCTGGCTGGACCACCCGTTCGCCCTCCTGCACAGGTCGAAATGAGAGAGATATTCTGGCAAATGACCCGTGCCATCGTATTTGCCTGGCATGAAGATTGGTTTCGCCATCTTCTCCCTGGGGGCCCACTCCTGCCTCGAGTCCCCTGCTCCCCCTCCCGGGAGCGGGGTTGACGGCGCCGGGGATCCAGCCATGCCGCCCCTCGCCCTGTCCAGGAGTATCGGGGTACCGCTCCCTACTCCTGAGACGTCGCCTTCCGACCTAGAGGGGGCCCGTGCCTGCACCCCAGGGGCGGGAGCCGGGCCCCGCTCTTCTGCTGCCCTGATGCACGGAAGGTCCCCTCCTCCTGTCTCTAAGGGGTGAATGGTCTGAACCGGGTAACCTTCTTCTGCCCGAGCTGTAGCGAGCCTCTCCTCCGGCAGGGGATTATACTCCCGGGGAAGTGGGCATGCCCGCCTCTCCGGTGGGGGCAGTGGCCATGAAGGGGGAGGGGTCGCACGCGGAGCTTGCCCCGCCCCTATATGGCCATTGGCCTCTGCCCTCCCTTCCTGCTGGGGGGACCTGTGACAAGGCTCCCTCTCTTCCCATCTCTGTGACCAGTCCACGTGGGGGGTCCGAACCCCATCCGTGGGGACCGGGAGAGAGGGGGTGGGCGAAGCCTGTAACCCCACGCTAGGTACCAGCTGTCCCCATGGGGAGGCGGACCAGGACGAGCCCGGGAAAGCAGTGACCGACTCTCCTGCCCCCCTGCCCTGGAGCCCAGGGGGTGGTCCCGGAGGTAGCTGGATCGCAGCGTCACTCTTTCTTCCCATATAACCGGGGTCCTCCAGGAGCGATCCCCTGACTTGATTGTAGTCCCGCAAGGCCGAGGGTGCAGGGGGCGCGGCCGTCATCGTCATCGCTGGAACACTCTGAGGTGTCCCGAGGATGGGTCTCCGTCCGCTCTCAGGTGATCCACCCTCCCTGCTCCAACGAGCAGGGGGTACCAGATCATGTGCCCTCCCAGGCACCCTGTGAGGACGGCCCTCCTGTGCCTCCCCCCCTTCCCCCGCTGCTGCCGCTGCCCCGGCTAGCGATCCTGCGGGGACTGCGGGTACTGCGGGTACTGCGGGTATTGCGGGGTCGGCGGGTACTGCGGGTATTGCGGGGTCGGCGGGTACTGCGGGTATTGCGGGGTCGGCGGGGAATGCGGGGATTGCGGGGAACCCAGTGTCTCCTGGCCTGACCCGCAAGAAGACCTCCTCCTCTGCCTCCACCAATGTCCCCCGCACCCCTGCCATCATCTCTTGCCTTTCCTCTGGAGACAACTCCGCTGTGCTTGCTCGAGAGCTCATCTTTACTGTGCAGCTATTCTCGCCCTATTACTTTCCCCCTACCTTCGCGGGGCTGGTTCTCTAGTTACCGCTGTCACCACTGTAACGTTAGAGCGAACCCGGGGAAGTAAGAGACAGAGACTAGCCACGTATGGTTGTGGGAATAACCCGTATATTATGAAACCAACAGTACAACCAGGGCACCTGAGGCCAAGAGCTTATATGTGATGCAATAACCCTTCGTCGTTCCTTCAGTCAGGCTCTGCGGGGAGGGCTGGCAGTCTGCACTCGACCAGACACAGAGATAGACTGACTCCGGCCGCCCCCGCAGCGCAATATATAGGCGCTGCGGACGGCGCGCCCCCTAGTGGTGCGGGGACGTACCAGCCTTCCCCGCCGATCCCCGCCGATCCCCGCAACAGCATAGCGCTGTCGCTACAATAATCTCTGTCTCCGTCTCTGTCCCTCTTTCTCTCTCTCTCTCTCTCTCTCTCTCCCTCTCTCTCCCTTCTCTCGAACGGATAATCAATTGCTCCTCTTCTATATGATGGGAATAGGTAATAAATGTGTGATTTATTATTGAAATAGTTTAGTTCTTTTAACTTTAGATACTGCACTGAGAAAGGTAGGCAGAAAATAAAAAGAATATTCTGGTCAATGTCAGACTAAAATGAAGACCAATTAGGGACATAGTTATGTGCCAGATGATGACTTGATATCTCTTCACATCTCCGCACTAGATGCATTTCCCTGCCAAAATCTGAAGTAGTTTTTTTAAGGTGAGTGACCTCCGTTACCATGATTAAGCACGTATAATTAAGGTGGAAACAAAAATAACCGATACTAGTCCAAAGGTAATGAAAAAAGGAAACTGTATACCAAAAATCAGATTGATTGATGGTATATCTAATTTTCTAGAGAGGAAATACTGTAAAAAAGTGACCTCCGTTACCGGTGACCTCTGTTACCGCCCACCCCCATTTTCAGTTACCTCCATTTCCATAGCCTGCTCACCCACCTGAGTCAAGCCACAATGTCAGCTTTAATATCCTAAGTTGGTCAACTCATTTTTGACACACCTTGAAATCCAAATATTAGCTACACCTTGGGTAAAAGGTCATGACACATTTGACCTTGGCCAAGGTCAAGATCACCCTTTTCAAGGTCAAACACCTAAATCTGGCAGAAATTAGGTAGGAAAACATGTTTATGGATAAAAAATTGGATTTAATTAACTTTTTGCCATGCTGTAAAGTATAACAATGGCCACATCTTTGAGTCCTTTTTCATGGTTCCAACAATAATTGACCTTAGACAAGATCAAGGTCATCTTTTTCAAGGTCAAAAATCATTGAAATCAGCTGGGAAATTAAATTTATGTCCATAAAATTGGTTTAAATTCACTTTATGTTATGCTTTGAAATACTAGAGTGGTCTACTTGTTGAGTGCCTTTTCAAGATCATAACATGGTTGACCTTGGCCAAGGTCAAGGCCATCCTTTTCAAGGTCAAACACCCTCAATTCAGCTGAAATTAGCAAAAGAATCGTGTTTATGGCCATAAATTTGGCTTAAATTAATTTTTTAACACCCATCTGAAAACCTAAAATGGTTTTCTCTTTAAATACTTTTTCAAGGTTCTAACATTGTTTACCTTAGCCTAGGGCAAGCTCATCATCTTCAAGGTCAAACACCTAAATCTGTTTGAAATCAGGCAGGTAACTAAACGCTGAGTGTCTTTTCAAGGTCATGACATGGTTGACCTTTGCCTCGGTCAAGGCCATCCTTTTCGTGGTCAAACACCTGAATTCGGCTGAATTTCTCAAGGGAATTATCTTTATGGCTATGAAATAGACTTTCCATCTGTGGGTTTCCCAAATACAGTGCTATAGTGATGCATTTATGCAGTACAGGCAGTTTAAGGGTTTTGAAATCCTTTAAAAAATTAAAGTGGTCTGCTTGACTAATTTTTTCCCCTATCTTTTGTATTGTTCCGGGGAAGCATAGGAAAAAAAATCCCCACCTGTTCAGTTCTCTGACAAATAATGTCTACCTTTAAAAACTTAAAATGGTCAACTCTTTGGGTCCTTTTTCAAGGTCCTATCATTATTGACCCTAGCCAAGATCATCCTTTTCAAAGTCAAAACAGCAAGGGGATAAAAGTTATGGTCATAAAATTGGTTTAAATTCACTTTCTGACATGCTTTAAAATTCTAAAATGGTTTACTTTCTGATTACCTTTTCATGGTCATAACATGGTTGACATGGTCAAGGTCCTCCTTTGAAAGGTCAAACACCTTATTTTGGATAAAAGCAGCAAGGAAATTGCATTTATGACCATAAAATTAAGTTAAATTCAATTTATGGCATGCTTTAAAAATACTAATGTGGTCTACTCCAAGACCAAGGAAGGCCATAATGTGGTAGATCGTGCTCAAGTTCAATGTTATCACTGGTTATCCTTTCCAGGTCAAACACTAAGGTATTTTAGTCATTAAGGGAATCATATTTACAACTACAAAATTGGTTTATATAAACTTTTTAACATGCTTGGAATTCTAAAGTTGACATGGTTGACCTAGGTAAATAGGTCAAAGTTGTGTTCCACAAGGTCAAGGACACTTAAAATTTAATGTGACTGACTATAGTATTTGGTGGAAGATGGATTTTTAGCCAGACCCTGGGTTCTCTGTAACTGTTACAATATCAACTATGAATGAAATTGAGATAATCAAGATGGCTGCTAGAATTAGATCAAAATCTTGGAACAATAGGGTGTTTTAAAAAAATGACTACTCGATCCCTAATCAAAATAGAAAGACAAAATAAAATTAGTACTAAAAGGACATTACTGAAGTCCAGGAATCTATTCATGACATTTAGAACCATGTATAATTTATGGCAGCCATTTTGAACTATTAATGAGTGTTACCCTGTATATTGTTAAAGATATATTAAAGAATTACCATTTCTGCTTCAAACAAATATAAAGGCACAAATCACAGGTTAAAAATTCAGAGATGTTACCAAAGGTGTTCACAAAGGATGATCTTGTCCTAGGCTAAGGTCAACAATGTTAGAACTTTGAAAAAGTATTAATTAAACAAAAAGAAGACCATTTTGACCAATCCTTTAAACTAAGGGATAGGCCTCAGAGAAAAGAGTATTTAAAAAAAGGTCATCAAGAGGTTTCATTTCATATAATACACATTAATAAGAGCATGGGAAGTATATTGAAACCATTGTTGAAAGATATCATGCCAAATAATTATCTTAAACTGTAAAATGCCTCATAAAGGCTCTGGTCATATATTCACAAAACCAATCAATTTCAGGAAAATTAATCAGTAACTATACTGTAATCACAATGATATACTCTCTGAACATACTGTTTTGATAGTTCACATTACATCTTCTGAAAGCTGTTGGAGTGGCATTTTCAATACAAATTTAAAGAAAATTCAAAATTTGATTACCATGGCAACCTGAAATACTCTGTTGTCATTAGTTAATATCCCCCACCTATATCAGCATATTAATCCCATCCAGCAGGATCTATGATGATTTTACACTATTCAGAGTGGGAATCTACCTAAAAATGTTTGATTCAGTTAAATTGACATCCATTCTAATAAAATTACCATAACTCATTTTTGGACAAAACAGCATTTTTACCTTTAAATGGCCTGTTTCTGTGTTCTCAAAAGTGTAAATTTTCTCCCATTTTTTTTAGGATGAGCTGCTAATAACCAGCCAATTTGAGGTGTTTAACCTTGAAAAGGATGGCTTTGACTTTGGCCAAGGTCAACTGTGTTATGACCCTGAAAATGCACTCAAAAAGTAGACCAAGTATTTCAAAGCATGGCATAAAGTAAATTCAAACCAATGTTATGGTCATAAATTTAATTTCCCAGCTGATTTCAATGATGTTTGACCTTGAATAGGATGACCTTGACCTTGTCTAAGGTCAAAATTGTTGGAACTATGAAAAAGGACTCAAAGATGTGGCCATTTTAGTATTTTACAGCATGCCAAAAAACTAATTAAAGCCAATTTTATAGCCATAAACATGATTTCCTTGCTAATTTTTGCCAAATTTAGGTGTTTGACATTGAACAGGGTGACCTTGACCTTGGCCAAGGTTAAATGTGTCATGACCTTGTGCTCAAGGAGTAGCTAATTTTTGGATTTCAAGGTGTGTCAAAAATGAGTTGACCAACTTAGGATTTTAAAGCTAGACATTGTGGCTTGACTCGTAACGGAGGACACCGGTAACGGAGGTCACTTTTTCACAGTACTTTCTCCCTAAAAAAAAATTAGATATACCATCAATCAATCTGATTTTTGCAATACAGTTTCCTTTTTTCATTTTCTTTGGACTAGTACTAGTTATTTTTGTTTCCACTTTAATAATACATGCTTAGTCATGGTAACAGAAGTCACTCACCCAGAGCTCTCAACTCTCATGCATCTGGCGTGAGTCTCATGCATTTGGGGCTCATCTCACGCACTCACGCAGAGCAGGCTATTTCTCACGCATTTTAGGCTTAAAAAAATCAGTATATGCTTGTAGAGTGAACTTTGCCCTTTCCTCACTGTTTGGTGTAGGAAAGTCAGCCAAATTGTCTTTATTTTTTCAAAATTTTCTGGGGGGCCAGGCCCCCCAAACCCCCCAATTTTACCTAAATTGTGACAATTCCCCAAATGTTTGGAAATTTCTGAGCGCCCCGGCAAAGTCTCACTCTTTGGCTTCATCAAAACTTGAGAGCTCTGCTCACCTTAAAAAAAACTACTTCAGATTTTGCCAGGGAAATGCATCTAGTCCAGAGATGTCAGGAGATATCAAGTCCTAATCTGGCACATAACTATGTTCCTAATTGATCTTCATTTTAGTCTGGTATTAACCAGAATATTCTTTTTATTTTCTGCCCAGGGCCACTAAAGGCTGATAGTAACGGAGGTCACCCTAAAATACTGGACACTGGTATAAAGAGGTCCAATCCTTCAGCTTTTCCTTGCTAATTTCTGCCAGATTTAGGCATTTGACCTTGAAAAGGGTGACTTTGACCTTGGCCAAGGTTAAATGTGTCATGACCTTGTACTCAAGGAGTAGCAAATTTTTGGATTTCAAGGTGTGTCAAAAAATGAGTTGACCAACCTAGATGTGGCCATTTCTAGTAAAAAGTAACTTAAGGAGTGGACTATCTTATCATCTTAAAGCATGTCAAATAGTGAATTTGAACCAAATTTATGGCCAAAAATTTAATTCTCATATAAATTTCTAGAGGTTTGACCTTAAGAAGGATGACCTTGACCTAAGATAAGGTCAATTATGTTGGAACCTTGAAAAAGGACTCAAAGACTTGACCATTTTAGGATTTTAAAACATGTCAAAAAGTGAATTTAATCCAATTTTATGGCCATAAATATGATGTCCTTGCTAATTTCTGCCAAATTTTAGTGTTTGACCTTGAAAAGGGTGACCTTGACCTTGGTCAAGGTCAACATGTCATAACCTTGAAAAGGTACTCAAGGAGTAGATTTTTTTTTTTTAAAGTTCAAATTGTGTTAAAAATGAATTTAAACCAATGCTATGGCTCAATATGTGATATCTTCGATTTCTCATTTTGTTTGAGCTGGTTGCCATGGCAACCAGGTTGCCATGCCAACAGGCCTTTCCAGAAAAAAAGTATGCCAATTTTTAAGATGGGTCCCATTTTGCACAAATAGTTAAGAAACAACCTAGGGGCCATTGACAGATGCAATTTTTTATTCTAAAAAGGGATTTTTTGATAAAAGTGGAGAAAATAATTGCATAGGAAAAATGTCCAATCTCCATGGCAGTTGGCTGGGGGGGGGGCTGAAATTGGATTGTGCAACCTGTATTCGAGGGGTAATATTTTGATAACCAGGAAACATTTATGTTCACTTCTTTTTTTGGAAGTATCAGGATGACTTCAAGTTTTTGTTGGTACCTCACACTTACCTCTGTGAATATATCCAATTTTAGACATTTTCTTTCCCTATTTGCAAGACTTAACTTGGAATGTGCCGTTTTTGGTTTGGAGCTTAACAAGTTCTCTCTAATGATATGTACTTTATATTGAAGGAGTGGGTCTTACTCAGCTTTTCCCAGAGAATCCAAATCTGCCTGGGGCCATTTTGTATTTTGCATTTTAAGGCCCCTAATTTGCATATTTAATTGGATAGGCAAAATTACCTCATCAAACCTCAGAAGGACATCGAACATGACAACAATTATTCCAAAATGGTTAGATTTCAATAAAACAGGTACTATGGCCACCTTGTTTCAATATGGCTACTAGCGAAATCTTCTAAAAACTGTATTTTTTAATCTAATTCACTTACAAACACAAATAAAAATGCTAGGAGTACTATTTTGAGGTCATGGAATTGAATGTGACCATTTTTGAGACTCTCTTGGGCAGCCATCTTGGATTAAGATCACTTTTTTCTCAAAAACCAAGATTTCAATTCTACAAGAATATGAATGATTCTTAATGAATGCATTATTCTTGATAGTAACCATCAGAAATATGGTGCAATCTAGCAGTTTAGTGCAATATATGATGCAGTTTGGCAGCTATCATGAGTCTGTTCCTGAAGTCCTGCAGTTCACGTTCTGTATTAGCTCCTAAATTATATTCTCCCTTTGGAGTGGGACCTTTGGGCTAGGTGCACGAAGAAGCAGACTACCCTCATTGGGGCCTTCCATAGTAGCAATCGATATACTAGAATTATGAAAGGCAAGTTTTCTTGGAATTTTCTGTACGTACATTGGCACCATGTGACCTTATGTATGGGCCATCACTGAGTCTAAATGCTGTTTATGTGCCATGGGATTCCTCCTCAATGAACCATGACTTAGTGATCAAGGACTATGGGTTGACTGATTTGTAAATTCCTCAAGATTTGGTCCAGTATCCATTGACTACCTTTATTGTATTGTCATAGTATTCCGGTTATCAGATTGTATTGGAGTTTGGTTTTACCTTCATTAATACTGCAGTCAGGTTATGATAATCCAGTGGCTGCCATCACCCTTATATTACCACGGGAAGCCTATCAAGCCTAATTTCAGTGTCATAACAATGGCCCCATAGAAAATATCACTGGAAGTTAAATCACCAGATTGTTACCCACAGGCCGGGTTATCACTGCCTGACTCTACTTAAAAGTTAGCAGATTAGAGCCTAATATAAAAAGTATAATCAACTCAGAATGTGTTACTTAACCAACACTATACATGTGTAGTAACTCATAGCTTGATATCCTACCAGTCATAGCTAACTGTAAACCCAGGAACATAGTCTGAAGGTGCACACTACTTGGAGTGTTGATACAGCAACAGTGCAATGGGGCCTGTAGGCACACATACAATAGCCATGACTCCAGTACTTTCACAGTTGTTAGATAATGATTGATAGATGTTAAAGCTGAAGAAAACTCAATTTTGCCAAAATGTCAGTTACAACCTTCTTGCACTAAGGCAATTATTTGTACAGGTCATCACTCACCATCACGCTTATAGATGTATCAAGGTTCGGGCTGGAAATTGGGCCAGAATGGTGGAAATAATGCAGTTAGGGCTTGCATCACTTGCATGCTGGGGATTGTCACTTTCCGGGCCAGAAAGGGAGCAATCGGGAGTGTAATGAGTTTTAGAGCTCTGCATCTTAGACCACTTCTTTAGCAGCATCATCTAGTATTACATTGTATATATGTCATATCACCTTTGTTTTTATGTAGAACCAAGTTGTGTTAATCCAAAGCCACAACATTTTTGTGATAAAATGTATACCAGCATGAGACAATGATGCCCTCAGGCCACAGCCATGGAACTATCAAGGACATACTAAGTGTTGTCCTCCCAAAAGTTAAATCTCCCCTGTATCACAAAAGACCCGCCTGAATCCACATGGCAATTTTGAAGATAATCCTGAGGTACTCAACACAGCCTGTGAGTACTTACCAAGCTAGGCAATAGGCAATTGCACTCGAGGCTTGACACACCACAATCAACCATCCTGGGCAATCATAGGGCAATTCATGACTGAGACCACCAGAACTGAGTGTGCTGTGTATTTGACTGCCTATGGATCATGTAAATTCAAAGAAGCAATATGAATTAGAAAGTTGTGTTTACACTGGAAAGAGAGGAGACTTCCGGAATGACCAAACCTGATTACAGAACACAACAATTATGAGCTTGGAATCTCAGTTCTGGCACATGCCTCAGACAAAAACTGTTTTTCAACGGTATTTGGAAAGCAGACTGAGGGCAACAGTAGTATTAATATCCCAAACACCATCAAAACTCAAAGCACTAATAAATTATGATCACTTTACTTTGGTTCTTGAGACACCATTTTAGATATGAGAAAACATTTAACAAACAGAAAACTGAAAGAAATTGTAAATGAATCTATACAAAATGCACCTGATTGTAGAAGGAGGGAATGAATTAGCTGGCCACATTTAGCTTGAGCATGCTAAGTTGATCCTGTGACTTAGGTTATGGATAATTTGCATAGCCCATTTGTATAGGTAATTAGCGTGCGCTAAACATAATCTTATTACAAGAACCTGTTTCATTGAAATCTAACCATTTTGGAATAATTGTTGTCATGTTTGATATCCCTCTGAGGCTTAACGAGGTAATTTTGCCTATCTAATTAAATAACGAAATTAGGGGCCTTAATATGCAAAATACAAAATTGCTCCAGGCAGATTTGGATTCTCTGGAAAAAACTGAGTAGGACCCACTCCTTCAATATAAAGTACATATCATGGTTAGTAGAATACAGATTTTGCCCTGTCTACTTATGTACCAACCACCAAAAGGCTCATGTCATGGGCAGCTTAAGAGGTCCGTAACGTATTTAGTACAGAAAGAAGGATAAGTAACTGCAAGACAATGTCATAGTTTTGTGTTCTACACTTTATTCTTTAATGCATAAAAATAGGATGCCTCACCTGAATGACAGAAACTCAATTCATCATGCATCAGAATATGCTGCAGAGAAGAACGGAAAGGCTGCACGCTTGGCTGAATTTGCAATGATGAGTGCGAAGTGTACAGGAAAATATCATATGTCCTTCACAGTGAATTCTGCTTATATTCATTGATTGTATTCAAGAACCATCAAGAGAAATCCAGGGATTACTGGAAAACAATAATTGCTATATATTCTTTTTAAATTCTCTGTATCTTCCAAGCAAACAGTGGGTAGTTTGTTCATCCGTCCAGTGGATAAACTGGACTACATGAAGTCACAAATTAACCACAGACAATTGACAAATTACAAGTTCTTTTTGAGCAATGTGATGTACATGTATATACAACTATATAGGGTAAGAGCCCTTCATATGATACTGTAGTGAACGAATTGTGTGATATGCAATGTAATATAAATGTGACGCTTTCTCTGAAAAGGAAGCTTATCGCATGTGGCGGTAGGGTCCCCTTTCTTTTAAGTACAGGTCACAAATGTCACCACATCAAGGAAAGTTCCACATCTTTGTTTGTGCCTCCATATGATAATCCATTGGGATATTTACACAGAAAGTACTGGCGCTTTGCAGGGTTTTTCACACAAATCTGCATACATACTAGTCTAATACATAATCCCCAATCCCCAGAAACCATACATATCAATAATTATATTGATAATCTTCATAGTTTATCAATAGTAATAATCATGATTAAGTCACATCTACTCACATACAAGGACTACTGTTTTACTGCTACGAGTATTGGGCAGGAGTGGGTTGTCTTTGTGGACAACCTTTTATACGCAAGGAAAATTAGTTTGAACTCTAACACATACATATCAATTCATCTTCATATTTAATCAGTGCTTTACTGAGAAATAGTTTTTCATTACATCACATCTACATCTTATTATAAACCACAATAGTGCACAGGGGATGATTAATAGGTAATTTGGGGTGTAGCAATATGAATTGGCATGGTCATCACATTCACAATATGCAAATATTAGGTACTTTTGAGACATCTTCTTTATAGCTGTGTAAAAAATAATGTTGCAGAAATTTGAATGTGTCCCATATCTATCATATTTCTAATCTTAGGTGGCAAACTTGTATTTGTATCAGTGATTGCCTTCCCTTGAATATTCTACATTTTTACATTATGCAAGTGCCATTATAGCAAGCTCACTCCAATGTATGGCAATTTCCCACAATATAAGTAGCTCCATAAGGACAACACAGCTTTAAGTAAAACATAGTACACCTTTTAACAAGTTGATATAAAGTCTAAAGGCAATAGTTATATATGGTTAGGGGATATATATATATATATATATATATATATATATATATATATATATGGGCAATTTTCATTTTAGGGGTCTCAACTTTCACTGCATATGTCACACTGTTATAGAAAATCCCTCATGTCAAATTAATCAGTTCAGAAGTCATAGGTGTACAATAGACATCACAATCTACAAGTGCTTTTTTTTATTTACAGATTTGGATGAGTTTTAGTGGTTTTATCCTTAAAAAATCACTAAAATTTGGACTTTTCACTATGTCACACACCCAAATTTCACGTTTGATCTACCTTGTATCAATACACACTCAAGTTCAGACCCCAGTAATTGTTTTAGTTAATCATATGATGCTGTTAGATGACACAGACAAAATATATGAAATGGGGCTGAAAGCATTTATTTAGATTTTTGATGATTATCACATGTATCTATAAATTTAGGGCAATGTAAGATCCAGCAACTTGGCCATAATTCCTTCAATACTAGTGTAAATTCCATGTAAAATCACCAGTAATTCAATATTCATGGACACTTTGTTCATTTTAATTTTCAAAGAGCTATCCCTATTACCTTGCTTTGTATGGTGCAATACATAGCTCAAAAAATGATGTGGACAATGGACTTGCTGGATCTTACACCTAAAAGACCTTCAGTAAATGTCTCACAGAAGAAATTATGATATAACCTATGTATTAGATCATATGGTTCATGTCATTTTCAGGTCATATTCAGCCATTATGCAAAAATCGATTAGTCTAGCTCAGATACTTTTGTTAGGATGAGGGAACAAAAAGAGGTTGTTTTTACACTATTTTGATGCATCTGATTTGCCTGAAAGTTGAGACCCCTAAAATGAAATTTGCCCATATATATATATATATATATATATATATATATATATATATATATATATATATATATATATATATGTAAACTATAGCTATTATGCTTGATAAAAACAAGTGGGACCCATGATATTTGTAACACAGCTTATTCACAATAACTTCATTAGGTACTAAGTCCTAATTCAAAATTCTAAATGATACTACAAGTTACCATACCCATATATTCCAGCCACATAATAAAAGAATAGATATATACAACTTGGTGATTAGGAATGATTGGATTGATGCAATGAGATGAAATGATTTGTTCAGGTGATATGTAGGATTATAATACATGTTCATGGTTGCTTAGTTTTAAGCCATTCAAATACAAATCTTGCCTTTCCACTCTTAATGTAATAGCCTGGTGATAGAAGCCAATATGTGATGACTGAAAATGATTATATTGATTTATGATTGCTGTGAATGGTCAAGTATCGCATCGTCATGAATGAATATTTGTGACACAGAAATTGATGAAAGAATAATATATATCGACCTTCTCTTTACCACTTATTATCATCACATATCTTCCAGTACCGGTACATATCAAGCAAGATGAAAATTCAATTGATTTAGATATAGTCTTTCCAAAGAAACATATGTACAGACAATATTTGTTGATTAAACGTTGCCATGACAAGTAGAATGCTCCAGTCATTCACTGTCAGGAATATTTCACTGGGCTTTATTCCGAACAATCGACACTGACCAATTGATTTTTGACATAAACAATGTACATGTATATGGTATTTGTAAGTTGACATTTGTAAGTAGATCTATATCGTGTTGAGAATGGCAGTTCCCAGAGTGAAACATAGGCAAACCCAACTGGGCGAAAGAAACTGAATCTCCTTCTTCACGGCCCCATTCTCCCCTGTGACGTCATCAAAATTAGCCTCAACTCCCTTACTGAAATCTTTGAGGGCTCTTTTACATATGAAACAGGAATAGATACAGAGATCTGCTCAAATTTCTTCAATCTGAATGTTCACTCGGTACCCTCAAAGCAGAATTCCACTCGGCGTTGACACATTAAAAACTATTTGATCAACGTTAATCAAACAATCTTCAATGTTATTCTGACGTATTGAAAACATCAAAGGAGCTTGTTGTCCGGATTTATAGGTTAAGAGAGTTTCTCTTGAAGCTGAAAGATGAAATCTATTCACACACTACACTATTGGGAAAATCTGTTATCTTCCAAACTAAAGTGAGTTTTTACATTTGGAAACAAAGGTTGCAATCAAGCTTCGGCATCATGTGCAAAATATTTAAGTAGGCTTCATGGTATGAAATCGCGGAAATGATTTATGATAAATGCCATTACATCAGAGTACTTTCCTCTCAATACTACCAGTTTATTGTTCTTATGTCCGCGCAGTGGGGTCTTATCATGTTTGCGCTCACCATGCCTAGCGGGAGACATTATTAACCGCTGAGAAAATTCCTTTCATTCAGTGCTGACTTCTTAGGGTGCATTACGTAATACCTGGTACCCATCAGCTCGCTGTTATCAGTCCATATCTCGCAAGATATCAGCTACAGCAGGGGTCAGCCCACTAAGGAATCCGCTAACCAGGAATACAGATGCTACCCCGTTGAGTAGCTAGCGGGAGCAGCCAAGCATCCTTCTGACTCTATGGATACAGCGTTGGTTACTTGCTAAGTGCAGTCATTCCAACTTAGTATTTATAAAGGCTTAATATTGTATAGACTTTTAAATCAAATCCACCGGGTAAAGGATTTATATGATAAGACATCACTGTGTGTGCGCGAAGAAGACTGTTTTTGTCCTATTCATCTAGTTCAATCTTTAAAGGGTCAAAATGCTAAAAGATTACAGAAGGAGTCTTACTTATTGCACGTTCTGATATTCTGATAAAATTAAGGATTCATGGCAAGACTGGCACTCTGATAGCTGTTGTGTTTGATAATCAACATACAAGCATGGGTATTTACAAACTCTTGATGTCAGATATATAAGTATAGCGAATGGGGTAAGACTATAATATTAATCAATGAGAAGCAATGTTTCAGCAATACCATGCTAGGTTACCTCATGAAAATCATGGGCACAGTTTTAATTTACTGCAGTGGCCATAAGAAGGGTTAAATCCTAGATACTTTAATAATATTGGTTCTTTTCCAAAACCAACCTTTATTATATTTACCCATTTTATACCAATCTACAGTCGGTATGATTGTGCATAAGACTATAGTGTTTATTATAAGCATTTGGGCAGGCCACTGGAGTAAATGTTAAATAACATTAACACTTATACAGTATTTAAGCATGAATGGTGCTAGTTGATGAAGATGAAGTCAGAGATCTCTGACTCATTGCTGATGTTCATATATGTTACCCAGTACATGAAATTAAAGAGTATGAATGTGGCTGGGAAGAGAATGCGTGAATAGCGGTCTATGACACTGGGTTTACGTAAGCAGTATATGTTCTGGCACGATTGGCATGAATCTTGGGTTTCTTCACTGGTTTCGGCTTCAGGCTGTGGTGTAACCTCCGGAGGCCGAACATGGCTGCCGGATGTAGATCCGCAGCCATTTCCGGAATATCCGCTGCCGCTACCCCCACTATGAGTGATGTACGTGGTTGTGGAGGTCAGACCACGAAGGTCGCACTCGGTGTGTAACTTCCGCAGATTTGTAAGACGAACCTCCTGTATTGATCAATGAAAGTATTTTCTTGATTAGATACTGATATTGCCTTGCTTTGAATGAGCTTTGTGCAAGGAAGTATTGATACACATGTCAATAATCATTTTGCATCAATCAAGTGGTGAATAGGATGGGAGTAAAATCACCAGTTGAAATGCATTTACATTATTGTCCATAGTTAAAAGGTCCATATGGGGAACAGTTCAAAATAAACTTAAGTTAATAGTATACTATTCAAGGATTGCTATTTGGGCCAATAAGCTTTATAGTGCCTAATTATGTGTGGCCAATTTGCACATCAGTATCAGTCCTTGCCTTTAAGCTAAACCCCTATCCATGAGCCTAAATATCAATTACTTAGAGATAGCATGATCCTTAGACATTAGATAGTTTGGCATGGGACTGATAATAAATAATTCTATATTGTCCGTAGTTAACGTATACTTTGTATTTATTGGGAGCCTTAATAATAACTCTCTAGAACATGAAGACAGCTTTCTAACACATTCAGGATCATTGCATATTTTTCACGAATGCATCTTAGTCGCATCACATAATTACCTTCAATTTGAAACCTTTAGCTAAAAAAAGGAGTTGTTAAGCTTTTTAGCTTACAAAGAGATAAAGCTTTTTAGGATCGTGGAATTAAGATTGTAAGTTTTTGTCTTAGATATAGCCTTAGACCTGTCGGATGGCAAACTGAAATTTGAGGCGGTCCTATTAGATAATATCTCTCTGAATGGCCGTTGGATGTTTTCTAGATTTACAAATGTAAATTATCCCCCCCTAAACAAAAATCAAACTTAAAAGTGGTATTCCGCCTTGCAAGGTGTTTTTTTTCCATTGTAGCCTTGAGGGATGCTTTCAATGACAAGATAGGGAGCGTATCCCGTTAACGTCTTTGACAACAAATCCCTGAGTTTGCTTAAAACGATCCTCAAAACCTTCCATTTGTGAGTGTTACCACATCATTCATCCCTCCCAACCCCCTCCCCCTCACTGCCACTGTAACAAGCAAAGGGAGTAGGAAAAATGGAAATCCGAAGAGCCCCGGTGGATAACTATGCCCCGCAATGACGTCACAGTCACTGCATTCAGAGCGAGGCTTGCACGCTATGCAGGGGACGCTGGGAAGAAATTTACCGGAAGAGAATTACTGCCATGTAACCTCGAGCATGCGCACTTGTCATCGTGTGGCAATGTAATGTCAGTAAACGATTTCTCATCAGGGGAAAAAGGAATGAATTAGGGTTCGGGACTATGCAGGCCTAATCCAATAGCGGGCTAAAATCAGCCGCAGTATTTTCTTTTTTTCTTAAGTCGTGTCAAGGGAATCCTTTTCTTGGAAGGAAAGAAGCCACTGAGAGAAAAACCATTTAGGGTGGTTAATGGCATAAAGGATTGAATTCCTATCAACCAATCAGTCAGGTTTTGTGGCTCCTGGGGGTAGCCTAATCAGCTATCGATGAGGCAAATTAGCACTTGTCACTCAGAGAGTGCTCCGACCACAGTGAATACTCAGTGGAAAGCGATTACAAGGAATCACTACTGATCCGATTTGACCAGGAACATGGCCGAGATTGAGGCTAAAATGTGGAGTTGTAATGGACATAAAGGATGGTTGGTAAGTTCAAAGTGGCTCCCAGAAAGGGTGGATTTGTTTTACAAGGGTGAACGATGACACATAAATGTCTATGATGAAATGCGATGATAATCATATACCTTACAATTTCATTACTGCCTATGTGTAAAAACATACTTCAACCCTCGACAGGATTGTATTGAAGTAGTATGGCGATTTTATCATCCTGGTCAGTCTATACACCAGGGTTCATTGGTATATCATGCACCTATATAAGATATACACTCTCTACAAGTCACCATACCACATCAATATAGCACTGCAGGTAAGCTTACAGGCACTGCATTGGTGTGTCCTAATGGCTATCAAGGAATCAAAACTATTTATTCTCATAACACAAAGACAGTACACAATTCTTCACTACGATAGTGCGAAGAAGAACATATTTGGTAATCTAATGAAAAACAACAACTTTCAACCTATTTCTTATAACACACAAGGGACAGCATTATTATGCTATGCTGTTGACAACATAATGTATGGACTCAGCCCCACTGGGTAAATTGCTTTGGTTGCATACAATATCATGTATGTGAACCGCACAGGATTAATAGATTCCAAATAGGGGAAAGCTGAGGAAAGACAACTTTTGTTATAGCTTGGTGATAGGAACCATCTTTTTCGAGGAGAGGGGGAGGCTATAGACTTTGGTATTGTTGGTTTGACCGTTTTAAAGGTCTCAGTTGAGTATGAGGCAGAGCATAAGAGACTCAAGACATTCATGCTTTTTTCCAATGACAATTATTGACATATAATATTTCTCAATATGTCAATATACTGAGACATGTGGACATGACTTGATATAAAATAACAAGCTTATCCTTGAAACAGTGTTTATTGCCTTCATCACCTGTTCAAAATAATAAAACAACACTTCATACTTTTGTAGAGGGGTGCCTAGCTTTGCTAGACGCTACCTCTATGAGCATTTGGGGGACTTTGCATAAGGAAAAACAAACACTTTCAGAAAGATAATCATCCCTGGGTGACTCAAGTTGTCCTAAATCAGACTTAATAAAAAACTGGCCCCTTACATTTGCCAGAGATTAAGTATTGTTAGCCCTATGTGTCATATCAAATACGTTTTAACAGTTCAAATTGTCATATGTGAGCCCATGCAGCTCCATCATTATTAATACAATTGTTGACTGTTAGCACTTACCCCATCAAGTACATTTATAAATAATAGACACTTTAAATAAATTGGTATTTTTAGGTCCCTACATTCTTAGTTCCAAGGCTTTCTATTCTGCAGTTCACAAACTCACCACATTCATATTCTATATGAAAAATAATAAATATATAAAACACAATTATAACGTACCGTAGGTAGCCCCTCTTGTACCTCACAGCTAGGGTGGGTGGGACACCGGACCGCCCCATTCCCTAACAACTTATCAGTTGATGAGTCCACGCATGCACCATAACCACCTCTCCGTAAACGCCTTTTATGTCTGAAAACAATCAGTAAGGTGTAGTTTTATCATTTTGATAATAGACCTGCATAAATGCTAAATGCCCCATCTTAACATCTTAAAAAAGCGATATATAATGCATGATATAACGATCCCTTCCGTCATTACTGATCCCCCTGGAGGGTCTTGCCAAAAGTGAAATGTGAACCAAAAATTAAAACATGCACTTTTTCGTATTGCCAAAAGTATTCTCGTCATATCAAAAAGTGAAACCATGCATGGGTGATTGCTCCTCAAAAAGTGCATGCCTGCTCTAATGTAGTCTTATATGGAGGGATTATTTGGCAATACAATGAAAACGAGTTAGACCATTCTCTTGAAAATCTGCACTCTCTGAAAGATTTTAGCAGGTTCTTCCTCGTTTTCTTTTGGCAAGACCCTCCTGGTATAGAAGATGAAGGCAGACTTGGGTGATAACGTTTATTTTTAATAGTGAATAAACCTTTAAGTTGTGTTTGATAGAGACAACCATAACATATTAACATAATAAAGACAATATTATTACAATGTTGAGTAAGGATAATTGATTGGTATTACAATTGGTTGGATAAAAGTACATTGTCATAGATATGAAATATATGATAAAAGAACGAAGAGAATGATTGAATTTGAGGTGTGGGTGGGTGGTAAACGATATGTGCATGAGGACAAGCTGAGTGGAAATGAGGGTGAGTATGAGAGGTTGTGTGTGGAAGTAGAATGGGGTGGTGTTGAAATTGAACACCAGGTATCAGTAATGATTTTTCCTTACCCCCTACCGGGACAATGAAACACAATTCAAAGTAGATAATTATGACATGGATATATTTGCTGTCTTATGTCTATGAATAAGAGACGTCTCCACAGTAAACGAATCAAGAGAAAGAGAGACGGCCCCATCTCTACAAGTATGGATTTAGTCCTTACTCGTTAGCATAATGTCTCAGATTCCCTGCTCCCAGGTCGTCATGATGTAAACATCTGTACTATATTAATGTATCATGCCAACCCTATGATACTCTATCAACCATTGAGGATCAGCATGATGCATGGAAACAGGTCTGACAAGTCGACCAATGGGTATGCTGCATTATTGTACTATTTGATACTTAAAGTGTTACATCTGTGCCGATTTCGTGATGCAGATTAAATTACTATTGGACTAAAAACTAAACGCACAGGCGGAGCAAGATATGTCAACATAGACGAAAGCTTCAGACAGTGGATTCCCTTCAACAGACATGAACCAAAACTCCAACGTTTGTCTATCCTGTAATAGTATGAAATATTGATCGATTTTCAACTTTCAACTTGCATCTATATGAGGATGCCATTTTCTCGTGGCCACCTCTGTACTGGTGCATCAGGATCAGCCAATAAATGTGCATCAACCTAATTGGGTAAGTCTAATACGCAGATACAGCAGCACTAGTGAATTGCCATGTACATATGCAGGTGCATTCCCCTGATAAAATAATACCTTGTTATCTACCCTACCCTGTATCACACAGACAATTACAGCCTTGCCTTATATGATAACCCTCAGTGGTAACCAATTCGAGTGCACCTTTGTTTATAAGTAGAACATGAAGGCACTCTTTGGAAGTCTATGTTTCTTTGTCAGCACAATTTCCCAGTGTCGTGCTTACATGTCATCGCGCCCTCCTGAAATTCGGCTTCTTGCCGTGGTGGATCGGCCACCTCATACACCACGGTCGTTTAGTTCTATCTATAGGCCAATAGACACACAACATTGTACCACTATGCGGTTCAAACAGAGTAAACCCAATCAGCAATGGAGCATTGGGCCATGCTTATCCATGCTTGGCCCAATATAAGCCGACATTAGCCCAATATAGGCCGACATTGGCCCAATGTATCCTTGCTACCTGGGAAGGTTAATGATACATCAATGACGATAGACTTATAAATTCGAGAAACTGTACTCACCTGTTACCTATGTAGCTGACTGCAGCATATTCTAAAAGTGAAGCAAACACCATGACGAAGCACGTAACTAAGTAGACATCTATACTTTTAAGGTATGAAATCTGAAATACAAAAAGGAATATATGTCACTCATCATCATGAATACAATAAGTAGAGACAGTTCATGAAACTGATTGAGCTAAATATGTTCTCCCTTTTCAGCAATGACAGCCTCTATGCGTCATATGTGGACCATAGGAAACCCTGTAAACACTCTAATATTTATGTATGATACCACCAAGCCTGTGTATGTGCATAATTATGTTCGTATATAAATGGTTTATTTTCAGAATCTGATGTGTCTTAATGCTGATGACAACGTTTTGACACACTGGATTTTATACAGATATATATTGTTATGTTCAAACAGATAATGGTTGGATGGTCATCCTAAATCTGTAGTCCTACAGCACTACAGATTTAGGACAGATAGAGCATAGGTGAAAAAAAATACTCTCCGTGGAATACTCAAATTATATTGCTCCCTTCCTAAATGGCCAAGGCTGATGAAAACGAAGCAGGTCTGAAATGAGTCACTTAGTGGCTGACTTGAGACCTGTGTAGTTTTAATGAAAATCACTAAAATAATGAATGCTTACTTTGGGTAGAGCTGCATTAGTGGAAGAGATGAGTGTAGTCATGGTGAGCACGGTGGTGATCCCTAATGCTACCCGTGCTGGGACAGCGTCTCGCGACAACCAAAAGGACACCCACGACAAGACGACGATCAGCGTGGATGGCACGTATATCTGGATGATGTAGTACCCCAAGCTACGAACAAAGTAAAATTCACACGCCAACCGAGAGTAATTTCCTGTTAGGAGGAACAGAGAATGTGATTTGGTTAGTCCATCTGTTTTGGATGTTGTTTCTTGACACCTCAATAATAAACTGTGCAGTGATGGCTCGTGGACCTCTGTGACAACTAGCACTCTAATAAAGTAAACTAGGGAAATGGCCACTATGACTTTTTTTTCAGAATTGGAGGGGGGAAATGCTATGCTCTCCTCTGTTTTAGTATGGTCGGTAAAACAACTTCTTTTTACATTGTGAATTTTGAAATTGAATATTCATTTTGTGTTTTTTGTTGTTGTTGTTTTTTTTTTAAACTCAATAGAAATTCGCCTTACAATGATTAAGTCATGCTCCTTACCTGTAGTGAGCTCCTGTACCCGCTCCTTGACCCTGTGACCTCTGACCTTGAATTGAGGCAGCTGGACGTTTTTGTCAATGTCCACAGATTTAGCCGTGCCGTCCTTCCATGTGTATTTTATGTCCTTCACAGAGTAACCGTCTGCGGCAGATATATGAAAAAACGGTGTATTAGATAAAGACCGCATTTTCCGTTTTTAAAATGCAGCACTGATGAGAACTTTGCATCAATGTATCAGGTAAACCAATTAATGATAATTATTTGGGTGAATGTTGTGGCTTTTAAGGATTCACCCATTTGAATGGGATCTTGCAAGCAGCTGATCAGAACTGTGATACTTTCTGGTTCAATGGCCAGAGTTGCACCCAAATTAATTCACATTCAAGGAACCCTATCAACCATTATGTGATTGACAGAATCTTGGCATGTAGGATGCACCAATGCAGAGCTGACGAGTTACTCTGCAGTACTGCACGATGACGACCTGGAGGCTTGAACGGGTCAATGGATATGCTATTTGCAAGACAGCTCATCTTCATTGAGTAGGGAAATTGGAAAATTGGAAATGAGAGTAACATGTCGTTCTCATGTCATCAGTGAAAATCATAATACATTTATTCAAAACAGTAATGAATATTTATACCACTTATTTCAGCCCTTCCCAGCGAATATTGCCAAAACCTGCCTGATTCTGCTTTACGTCGCAGTCATCTTTATGATTATTTTGAGAAATAACCATATGGAGAAAAGAAACACTTCAATCTTTTAAATTGGAAATGAGCTCGCATTGATTTAATGATGAAAGAGGATAAATATAATGGGACCACAATGGAAAGGAAACAATTCATTTTTCAATCAAGGCAATGGAGAATACTAATTGACTCAACATAAGCTCGAGTCTGCCTTGTCATTCAGACTACTGTTTCTACTGCACTCGCCAACGGCAGACTAATATCAAAAGTATATAATCATTTCTGAAATCACCTTATTTAAGTTCTCAAATACAACTTGATTGAAACCGAAACCGTCTCAGAAAGTATATGATAAAAGCATTGCTAAAGCACACTGTAAAAATAACTGTTGAATCTGACAGGGATTCTCATGAAAATGAACAGTGAATCACCCTAATGGTAATGCAGTGAACCAGTGTAGTTTTTACAAAAAGCCCCAGGTGGCAGTATGATGGTGCTAAGGATCTCTGTGGTAATATAACAATGGATGTCTGGCAAGTTTGGGACAAGAGTTCCGCTGTATTTCAACAACAATTTTTTACAGTGATATATAGTGATGTGCTCCTTTCTCATTTCAAACAACATACTTACAACTCTCTATTTCTAATGAGCAGATCTGGCTGTCCATTGGGAAGTAGGTAAGATCCATTCTGCACATGGCTGTCACAGTCAGTCTGAAAAAAGAAAACAGAAGATTAGATATTGATAAAATGCTAGTAAAGACATCGGGCCTCCTCACTAAGGATCGCATTTCTTTACTGCGTACCATGGGAAAGTCACTGCTTATTCCATCCTATGCTACAGCACAGGGGGCTGGGGGATGTTAGTGCGTATGCTCCATTGCAGATCACTTTAACAAAGCGATGACCATAATGATGCACATGGGGTTATCATATGATAGTCCTGTGAGATGCCAAACCTTTGTAGTGTGACTATCCCCCCTTCTGCCATCACAGAGATTGATGAGGAGATGACAAAAAGCTAGGGCAGTAGTAATGTGTCCCTCCCTATTATGTAGAGAGCTAACTCATGATTGTTATCATGACCTCCCTCCATATGTCACAGTTTCTGTTCAGCACAGACATGCAAAGGTATAAGTCAATTTGCGGGGTTGAGTCGGATGAGCCGAGCGAGGTGAAAGGTCATACAACACCTGCATTGCCACGAGCATCACTTTATAACACTTTGAGTGCTACAAACTGCTTTTATGCATTTGATAATCAGAAGGGTCTACTAATCATTACTCCCTTTGTGTAAAATCCCCGTTTTTCTTAGCTCACCTCTCAAGGGTAGACCTGACCCATTAATGCAGCCTCAGGGAGCAGCCCCAGCAAGGATACATTCAGTGTGACCAATGACCTGGGCTCCACTAAGAACTGCATTTCCCATTGTGTCTATGTATAACAGACCATCCAAGAGCTGTTACATAGATCAAAAGCTGTTGGTATTTACAAATTCTGTTGGGCATTAATCAATAATCACTGAGAATTTGTTTTAGCAGTGGATCTGCTGCTGCAACTTTCAGTGCGTTTTATCATGTAAAAGAGAAGAAGCCTTTATCGCAGTAGTGGGTCCCACACAATATCGCATATATGTGGCTACTAAGGAGCTAACATGCATTCAGGGCTTAATGTGGTACCTGGATCAATTTACCATTGTTATCACCATGTGTGGGCGTGCATTGAGAGGGCCCATCCTTTATGGAATCATAAAGGATACGTATACGTTTGCATGTCAATAGGGATTGCTGGTGAAAACTGTAGAAGCTGTTAACGTCAGTCAGCTTGAAATCTTACCAATCGAAATCCCCTTTTATGCTTTTGGCTTTCTTTTGAAATTTGCACCTGCTTTGAAATAGAACCTGGCCATATTTGTCTGCGTCCAATACCTGATATCATCATGATATCACTATGATAAGGGGAGGCGGTGTTTCAATAGTTTTAGGGACTTGGCATAGATTGACAATAGTACGCTAAAGACAAAGAGTATGTCTATTAGACAAATGCAATAATGATCCAAGGTGACTTATGGCAGGGTTATCACAAGCATATTGAAAGGTTACATGGTGGATATTGCAATTTTATAGATTAGGTGGTACAGAGATGTTTCTCCTAAAAAAAGGTAAATGGTGGCCTCGGAAAATGTAGGGGCATCATTGCTGGATGTAACATAAGAAGTTACAAAAATTCTGTAACAGAGCAGCTCATATCTACTCATCTGTTGACACATGTTTGATAGTGATTAGGAAATTCTACAACAACACATGACCCTTTCTTATAAAGAAAATTATGCAGCTCCTTACACTATCCTTATAACATAACCCATCCTACCAAGATGCTCGCCAAGTAACCCAATAACTGTCACTTACTATGAGCTGCTCCCTATGCAGCAACCAAACCACAATCCCTTGCCCTGTCTGATAGAAACACTGCTTCGACACCTTTATATTACTATATGGTACCGACAGTTATGAAAGGCGCATTCAAAATGCAGATGTTAGTACCCATGCTCAATAGTTGATTGATTATTGCCTACAGGCTTTAGGTTTGAAACTCTCCACATTTTAGTGGACCATCCATAACCATCGTAGGTGGTGGCCTATTCTATGACTGTTGTACAACATTGTCACTCGTGTAGTAATGGGGTTTGGTAGGGCACTGATTTTAAGCTGAGAATGACACTGCACTAAGAGCTCTCACTAACAATTTAGGGGGATGGGTGGGTCGTAGGTTTTCTAGAAATGACCTCCACGTGCAGTCCGATTGCTTGGCGATTAGACAAGCAGGACACACTAACACTTGGTTTGTAATTGTCCAGTATAATTCTGCCTTGGGAATATCAAAGCTTTGCAGTAATTATCTAATCCGGTATTATATCAAGAACTCATAGCTTGATAAGATAAACTTTTCATTTGATTTCATGTGATTGAAAAATAAACACGCTCATTACCTTCCTTAGATTTTGAGATGAGAGAAAATCATTAATAAGAAGAGGCTTGTGAATATTTGTCGCAGCTTGCACCCCATAGCAACAAGATTTCGTATAGATTGTATTATAAACGTCTAGCCTTTTTACCCAGCTAATAGCACCTTTTTATTGAACAATACTCCCATAGCACCATTAACAGCTTAATGCCATTAATAACCTTTAGAGTACTATGAAGCCTTTCAACTGAATCCGAGACTTGAGAACTAGATATTCCTACAAGTGAAATAATGGTTACCGCAATACTGGCCTAACATCCGAATCACTCAATACTATATATTTTATCATTCCAAAATAAAGGAATTTAAAATGCTGTCCATTATTGAAAGAAGAATATAACATAGATATCACATTGTGTACTGACTATATTCACTATAGTGTAAATGAATATCATATCACATCCTATCTAGTAAAATTGCTTAGGGTGGATTGAAGACAATGTATACTGACAACTGGTACCTTTAATTGAATTCTGAATAGCATAAAAAGGCATATTAAGCAGAATGGGATAAAGCTTGTCAAAAAGACTATAGAATCCTTTCTGTACAGAATAAAGCCATTTTAATAGAATACACACGCTTCTATAGGATGAGTTCTTTGTGAATAGGAATTATCAGTTTATGCACACAAAAGAACTGGAGAAGAACTGTCAACAGCTGTCCAATTAACCCAGCAGACCCACTGGGACCCGTTAGTCCCATATTGTTATCTTCATTGCATTGAAAACATCTGTACCTGAATTATAAGTTTATGTTCTGGGTATCATAACAAGAAATGAGCTGTATCCACTAATCACCTCTGTGGCCTGCTATCTCACAGTGTTCAGTGTAGGAAGGTTTGAGGGGAGGACAATTAGTTTGGTGGTAAATCTACATTGCCAGATGGGTGATTATCTTTGACTCGACCTGCCTGCAATGTTTACGGCTGCTGGATTGATTTAATGGACGTCTTAAGGCAAATGGATGTCTCAGGTTTAATCTTCCTGAACCTATAGAGTTTGCATGATGCATATAGCCTTCACCCATCATAACAATTTTAAGGGATGATGCATTAAAAAAGCAATGGATTAATCGTATGAAAAGTACATCTCTACCAGTCAGAAAAGCTTCCCCCCATTCCATTGAAGGGCCTTACCATAGCCTATGGTGTCTACTTAGAAGGGCAAAGAACAGATGACCCATCATTCTCAATCGACACTGTGCTACCTTTGCTTAAGTTCCTTAAGACTGTTGTCCTAAGAACGATAGTTGCTCTGTGAGGCAAAAGGAGTAAGTTTATTACTTCAGTCTGTTTACTGGAAGTAAAAAGAAATCTCATAGTGAGCATCATTTGATTGTCAGTTATTAAATGGATAGTAGTTCCTGTCTGCAAATATCCCATGTATAGGTTATACCTAGATCTACACAACAAAAGGAAAGTAAGTAAAAGGAGAATATAACTTCAGAGGCCTATACAGGGTTCCCATCATGGTAGTACAGTTTTCCTTGATCACGCACCAACCCCAACATACAAGAATTCCGGTGGGCTATTTGCCTATTCTTTAACTTTACAGTGGTACCAAGACTATGACTTGTATATGTACCCTGAAAAGCATTTCCATCATTATCAATCGATTAGGATCATCAATACGAATCTATTGATGTGCTTGGTTAGTCAATACGACCAATATTAAGGCTTTTACAGCAATATTGGTATTCCTGTAACATTCTGTTACGTAATGCCCTGCGAAACATCTGGAACCAGCGGATTTTGACAGTGCTGCCCCCTGGTGTCAAATCCATGAACTCGCTGATGCATAGCCTGTATTGTTATAGTGACTTGAATGTATCCCCTGCAGACCAAAGCCGTTTTATCTTTAATGTGGTGTGCAAGTTCTGGTAGAATGAATGTTTTGTGAACAGGAACTATCAGATTATTCACACAAATGAGTTGGAGAAAAATCCTCAGCAGATGTCAAATTAGACAAATATACCTACTATTCTCATAATATTATGTTCACCTAACAGAAAACATCTATACTTTAATTATGAATTGTATTCTAGCTAACATTGTAAGAAATGATATCCCTTAATCACTGTGGTGGCTCGAGGACTCCACTGATCTGTGTATTTCCAATTTAGATTCTTTTCATCTTCCAACTTGTATCATTCTTGTTCTTAAGATTATCTTATAATGTCGTAATTAGGCATTTTCTCCTTCATAGTTATCAGCTCCAGAAACACAATATGCTCCTCGGTATGACAGAATTGACAGATATAAGACCTCAGTACATTGGGCATTGTGTAGAAAGGGTCTGTGAGGATAAATGAAAATGTTTGCTTTTTGGTCGCTCAGTGCGATAGATGGCAAGTTTCAGTTGGGTATTCTTTGTACACTATGAGCACTTTGTTGCCAACCTACTGGTATGTAGCACTGTTTAACCTTCTGTTGTAAGTTGTCCCATAGTTATTCATATGCCAACCTACTCGCTAGGTCAAATCGGCATCACTGTATTATGTTGACACTTCAAGGTAGATGCTGTGCAAATTTAAAGCACTCGCACTTGATCGCTCTATTTGTGTATTTCTCCAACCAAAATTTTAATGACAAATCATGATACATCTAGCATTGTGCAGCTCTTCAATGTTTAATGGCAATATACATAAACTATTATTTATGAATACTAGGTGGATCTATAAATCCATAATGCTCAGTGCCCGGTATACACCCCAGCACTTTCCAGTATCAATTGAATATCACTAATGCCATTTTGATATATGCTATCTTTGAGTTGTTGCTAGGATTTAATGGGCACACGTTTTACTGCCTAGCTTATGGTGCTGTTCTAATTATGCTTGTGTAGTTCTGCAGATGATGTTCACCATTGCCATGATAACACCAGTTCCTGATCCTAATTCTCTCAGTGTAGGTAGTCCTATTTACATCTGTGGTTAGAGTTATAGATGTGTACAGTTCTGTATTCATCTCAATTAATTTGAGACACACCATATAGATCTACATTCAGTTTCCCCATTTATAGTGAATTGGAACAACGTACCTGATGATATCAAACAGACAACTACAATAGGATGGGAATAATCAACAGCTGTCCTTTTAGAAACAGAATCAGTTAAAGCACAAAATAAACCTGAATTTTGATGATAAATCTAACAAGATATATGTAACTTATGCAATGTGGTGACTTATGTGGGAAAGTGATGGAATGAATAGAATATTGGTTACTTTTCACCTTTTTCCTCCTTAGAACATGGCGGCTACAATCCAATGATGGTCAGTGTGTCATTCTGATTCCACTTAATTCATGGAGATGCTACAGTGACATAACTTTGATGACCACCAGGGTTAGATAGGGATACACGCAAAAACACACATGGAGGAGTGGGGATCTGCCGTTTGATAACGTTAACTCTATGGGTTATTGTTATCAGCATAAAATAGATTAAGTAGATCGTTTATGGTGCAAAATAGCCAATGCACTTTGATACAAACTTATATGATTTTGGTTACCAAAACCAATACAGCATTTTACAATGCTAGTTCACCTGCCATTAGTTAGCACATAAGCCAGCATTGTACTATCACATTAGAGTGATGAAGGAACAATGGTCTGTAGACAGATAGTACTGACCTTGAATTAAAAGTCCTGATATGATGTAATTTGACTACTACCAGTAAATCTATTATATCAACCATAGACCTGATGACCATTTGCCCTATAATATGCCTGGAAATCTGACTGTTATGTCTAGGTGCCATCCCCAACAATAATGAATAGACTGACGACTAGAAGGGAACTGTACAAATTTCTCTTTAGATTGTAAAAGATCTATTTCACCTTAGTAGAGGAGAACCATTGACACCATGCACTCCATTCATAAATTCTAATTTCTGCTCATCATGCTTGTAGATCACAATGGTGCATCTATTGAAGAGTCCTCCTTCAACGGTAGAGCTCAAGGCACTGGCACATGGGCTCCTGATTTCGAAATCAGAGGACATGCAGATTCTATAGCAGCTTTTTTAAAGAGCCTGTGGTGGTGCTTCAAATAATCCTGTATTTTATGTTCACTGCCCAATAAGAAGCCCTTAAAGCATACATCCTTTCAGAGGACTAATTGTCCACACTGAAAACCTCTGGAAACCAAAACTCGTCAATATTGACGACTTTAGGTCCTCAGGTTGACGAAACCTAAATCTACAGCTTTAGGGTGTCATGGGGTAGTCATAGATGACGACTTTAGGTTGTCACTGATGACCTAAAGTCATCACTATGGCTGCCCTTTAAAGCCAGATCAACCTGAGTAGAAATTATAGATGTTCTAATATTGTCTTTTACAATTTCCCAATTTTCTAATTATATGTTGCCCCCTTACCCACAAATCAGTATTCATTGGCAGTGGGGCGGGGGGGGGGGGTTAGTTGAACATTATTGTAGTGCTGTGTGAGCACACTGTTCTACTCTATGTTAGGCACATTCAATAAATAGCACTAGTCATAAGAGAGGTGTCATTACTCGATTGATCTATCTCCTTTTCTATATTTCTACTAAAACATTCCCATCTTTGTACAAGTATGTTGTATCAAATGATACTTATATTCCCCTTTTTCATAATATAATTTACAATAAGTACAATGTATATACTTGAGCCTGTACACACCCAAGGGATCGTCAAATGTGTTACAGAAATGAATAGTGGGGCCCTCTTCTGGTCTATAGACAGACTAATGGTAAAGCCAGGGTGGTCAGTATGACGACTTAGGGTAGTCATAAAGGCCTGACGACCCTCTGACGACCCTAAACTCATCATATATGACGACTCTCCAATAGTGGCGTGTTTTCAGTGCAGGTAGCTCCCGCCCTCTGCCTCAACTATAGGTGTAGCCTGATTGGCATTGTCCACTGGAAATCTTACACCAAGGACTGAATTGTTTTCTGTATTTTTTGTGTCCATTTTCTTTTTTTTATTTCCCTTCTTCCCAGCTTTCCATTTCTTGTGTTTTGCTTCGCATTTCTTGATTATCTGGTTTTACCCTTCCTCCAAGGGGATTCTCAGATTCCCAGGCTTTTGATCCTTTAAGGGCTTATGCCTCAAGGTGTATGTTTCTTTGTAGTCACTGTGCAAAACTGCAGTGCTGGCCAGTCTATACTGCATCAACGTATCATACTCACCCCTCTGGTGTGAATCAGCCCTATAGAGTAGTCATAGTGCATAGAGCAGGCCCTAAGAAATAGAATTATCATTGCTGCATTCTCAACTAGTCAGCATAATGCATTTTAACACTAGGTGGCACATGAAGGGTTAACAAATAGCTCATGTTGCATGCAAGCCACACAAACCACTTTGTGGTCATATATTATTTTTAGGTCATTGCTTTTAGCCTAGTTTCATCATTGACAATGACATGTTTGCACAGACCTGTAAGGTATATCCAGTTAGTGATCATATCATCTGTTCTTTATCTCAAGTTGAATACGAGAGCCCCATAGGCTTAACCAAGAAACTCTGTATCACACCCCACAGTGTGATAACCCTTCCCCGTATCACACTCCCTGGGAAAACATCCAAAACGGTCAAATAACTGATGATAAAATCATTTCTAATGCCAAATAAATCGAATTTTGAACATATCTGACTAAATTAACTTGAGATAAATACAAAGGAGCACTTGAATTGGTCAGCACTGAGGGTTATCACACTCGGCTTCGCCTCGTGTGATAACCCTCAGTGCTGACCAATTCTCGTGCACCTTTGTCTATTTATCTCACTGGCAAGTGAATAAAATGGTGGTGTGATTTCCCATTCTGTTTTCAAGTCATCAATATTTATATAAGGTAGGAAAGCATTTTATACCAATCCTCCACTCACTGAAGATCCTAATTTCAGTGACTAATGTTTCATCGAGAATTGATACTAGACTACTAGAATGTTAACCGGTGGCCCAAATTATCATAGGCACTAGGGAGGTTAAGACCTGGGCATGCATGACAACGTGCATCTAGGGAATCTAAAGCTTGCAGTATACAACCTGTAGGCTAGACTCTTTAATTTGTAGAGGGTGTTCTACATACACATGAAGGAAGGTGGATATATAAAATAAATAAATTCATTTATCACTGGTATAGGATTGTCAGGTAGGTGTAAGTTGTCCCATAGTTATTCATATGCCAATTCAGTTAGCTCTTGTTTACATCCCCTAGGCTAGTCAGGTGGAACCATATTTACTGCAACACAAATCATGTGGAAATGTACACATATATGTGGAATAACACTGAGTCCGTCATAACAATATGCCCATGACAATTCATTCATTCTGAAACCTGCTTCCCCTAACCTATGGGCAATGCAAAAAGCCAGTAGATGCCGCAGACCTCTATATCACCGCTCTTTCACCAGGTCTCTAGGGCCTCCAGTCAAAGATACATGAATGTGTTGCCTTAATATGCAAATGAACCTAAGGAAAAGTAGAAGTGTTGTTGATGACTAGGGCTATGATAAGGTAAGGCCTGGTCTATATCCTGATATAATTATCTTAGGTTAATGAAGCAGAATACAAACCTACCTATCTTGAGGGAAGTAGTCGTAAAGGTATTCTTTCTCTAAGTAAGTTTATGTACATGTACACACATTGTCATACACATCATCCTGATCTATGTTGATTTTCATATTTCATGTTATTAGCCAAATGACCTTTAGGCTGTTATCAATACTTGCGCTCACTATTTTCCCACTTACCTATCTAGACCCCTTAGCATGGCTCTTCTTATATCCGGGGCAGGTTAGTGAAATACACAAATCTGGTGTGATGCCTAAAAAGGATCACTATACTGTAGCTCATTTCACAAACACCAGTGTTTAATGAAGGTAGCCTGAGCTGTTATGTGTAGTACATAACCATTGTGCAGTTTTTGGCAGACAAAAGTAACCTTTGGGTTTACATGGTTTGATCTGGAAGCAAAATCACCCTGCACTGGTGTTCCTTATAGTATTGCTCGTTATGGAAATGAAGGGTATATCAGTGTTTCTAACATTACTCTTTGCATGATTTCAAATGGTTTGCCAGTGGATGATACTGGATGATTGAACTAGCAAATGTTCGATCCTCTCACAGTCGTTTGGTGTAAAATGCCTATCCTCCTTTTATGAGGAGAGCTACTCATATCATGACCTGCAACCATAAATATATATCACAGTTTTCACTTTCTGTGGCAAACATGCAATCCTATATGGAAAGCTAAAGAGTGAAGTTCATGTGAAGGGCACTATCTAGAACAGGAGGGTCCACATGAACAGTGGTTTCTTTGTATCAATTGATTTAACTGTCCTCATATATCTAGAAAGAAGAGGAATACTGTTCATCACTGCCTTTTATTGAGGGAGAGAAGCATATGGCCTATCATAAGGAGACATTTGGTGGTAGGTATCAACTAAAATATTGACAGCATAGTTCCAGGCAAGTGAGAAGGCATTCACTGCAGTGGGACAACAAATGCAAGCATTGACAAATAATCAACATATATAATAATTAACAGGGGGTTGATATGCACTATGTTGAAATTCAAAGGTAATGATATCTCCATTTCAGATGTACCCTATTTAAAATAGGGTTTCTTGATGGTGAGATATTTCTGCTTTTGCAGGCTATGTCGAGCTTCAACCATATGAGCTTCAACATGATACTGATACCCTCCTGATCATTCAGAACAATGTTAGTAATGTATGCCTATCTGATTTCCATCAATGTCTATTACTTCAGCAATTGTTAGGATCACCTCTCTGGAAGTGATGTGTAGTGTTTGTACTAGACACACTCACCATTTTTCACTTGACTGTAAATTAAAGTCAAAGATGCTTTACTTGCTTAGTATGATAAGGAACTACTTCAATAGCCAGAAAGGAAGTGCATGAACATTAAATAGAGAGCACATAAACCCAGAAACTTCAAAATCAAAAGTTGTTTCTCTCATGGCATTCAGGTCTCTGGGTACCAATCCATTTTTCACTAAAATGATATAGCTCCACAAAAGCCATAATGCAAACAAAGCAAAATAGAGACTATAACTAGGGAACCAGATTATCAGATTGTAGATTACCAAACACTCCTGTGCTCTTTACCCCTTAGCCTGGAACAATTCAAAGGAGCCTGCTTCTGTGTTTGATAGGGCATTCATTGTTTAGTCATGGTGGAATTAATGACCCTGTACCTGGGTTCTACATCCAGCCATCAGCATCTTCAATCTTAATCTGTCCATTGGGCACTTTTCCCTATAACAGTGGCTCATGTAGAAAGAGTACAGACCATAAAACTCCACGTCATGCCTCTTTCACTAGCTCTAATTTTGTATGAAGCTCCATGATAGTGCTGCTTTAATATTCAAAAGGGATCTCAACAAAATGTATGTGACACTGATGACTGAGGCTATAGTCAGCTTCGGTTCTCAATCTTTGATTGAGAGATCAGAGTGCTAATCTGTCTGACCTTTTCTATTTCTTACATCCAAGTGAATTTAAATGGTTTCACATGCCAATAGTCCAGATAAAAGGTTTATATTTTGTACGGTCAATATTCAGTCTATGTCAATAACGATCAATTACATTGCAGGATACATTATTTAATGAGTTTGTTTAACATTTTAAAGCCTTTCAGAGGATTAAGTCATGTTCATTGTCTCAAATGAACTTTCACACCAAATGATTGTACCAAGATGTCCACCTAAGTAACCAGGGAAAAACATAATGATGATACTTGCACTTATTGCACTCCACATATTAGCATGACAGCCATTATCAAGGGGTGGTCAGGCATGTGCCCTAATCTCATGAGACACCTCAGTGACATCACTTCCTGTCTAGTTCAATTACCGACCACCAGGGTTTGGCAAAGATGGCCCAAGCTGTCCATGGATTATGGGCTTTGTTTTTATCAGTAAGGTAGCCATGCATATCATGTGCTGATATGATGTTTTCCATGCTCCCTAAAATTCAGAGGAATATCCTGGTCTGTTTGACAACTCTTACAATATGTGGATCGACATGGTAAAAGGTATGCCCCTGCACCCCCTCAAGGGCATACTTTTTACTGTGTTGATCCACATATATAGTGCACATTAAAACCATTGGGCAATTGAGGGTCCTATACATGATAAAATCCTTGGCAAATGATGCACGACACCTTGTAGGAGCATGCAGTCCTAAAAGTACAAAGGAACTGCTACCTTGTACTCTTAAGTCTGCATTTTGAATTTTGATATCTTTTATTGCAGTTACTCACAGAAAAGGAACATGGTCTTCCGTACTGTGCAACTGTAGGTGGAGAACAGTAGGCCTACTTAGAATGAACCCTTTATATAAGCTGTCGACCAGCTCCCAATGCTGACAATGGGTCTATGAATGGCTACACACAGCATCGACATGTAGAGGTACACCATTTATAGGTGGGCCATGAGAAAATCAACCGGATTAGAAATATTGAAAAATTCACAGAAAGATAATTATGCTAGATGGCTTTGGTGCCATAAAGAGCTGCATAGGCAAAGTAACACTCAGATGTCACATTTTGCAAAGTATCTTTTCTGCCAGCCCAAGCTGGTTCCAGAATGATGACACATCAAAATGGAAGTGGCAAAAAGGTGGCCTGTCTCACTGCCTCTTGGGTTTCCCTTGGGTTTCCCCAGGCGTCAGATAAGAGATTAGCCGATCCACCACGGTGCTGTTTCTATGGCTTACTAGCATCCAACATTTCCACCTCACTCAGTTTTCAAGCTTCATCCTGCCGTTTTTGACGACCCCATTTTGTACGATTTTTACACTGAATGTTGGGTCACGACCCTTTGATCTGTATTTCAACCTTTTCAGAATCAAACTTTACCTTCCCCAAGGCCTCCTGAGGGGGTGTGTTGTTTTCAAGCTGCGGTTGCAACAGTTTGACAGTTTGCGATAGCTCTATGCCCAACCACCGACGTAGTCTATCCACATTACTTTTCTGCAACCTACCTCGAGACGATCGAAGTAGAACTGTTGACTCAGAGAGAACAGAATCTACCACGAATGGCCCGTCCCAGTTGGGGGCTAGCTTCATAGCTGCCTGGGGTATGTGGTAGCTCACCACCTGTTCCCCAACTGAGTATCTTCTCTGTTTCAGCCCATAGTCGTACCCGACTTTTTTGGGGTCCAGCAGATTTTCCCAAATTCTCACTTACCAGGCTATAACTTCCTCTCAATCGACCTCGAAGCTGTTCCATAAATGTAACGGAACAGGGTACCTCGAGTGGGTTCTCGATGGAGCCAAAGATTACATCAGCCGGCATGAGAATTTCTTCCCCGAATACCATCATATTTGGACTGCAACCAGTAGAAATATGTTCAGAGCTATTGTATGCCGAGACTACATATTTGGCCTGTTCATCCCAGTCATCCATATGTTTATCGACCAACATAGTGAAACTCTGAATAAGTGTTCTATTGAACCTTTCCACTTGACCATCACTTTGAGGTCAGTATGGATTAGTTCGCTGTTTTACAATTGTCAACTATTCACACATTTCAGAGAAGAGATGAGACTCGAATTCTCTCCCTTGGTCGGAATGCAGTAACAGCAGGATTCCGAAGGTTAACACCCACTCATCCACAAATGCTTATGTACAGGTCTCTGCAGTGTGATTTGGTAAGGGAATAGCGTGAACATACTTTTTGAAGTAATCCTGGATTAATAACATACAAGTATTCTTATTCAGTGTGGGCTTAAAGCCTGAGATGATATCCATAGCTATTCTCCCAAACCTAACCCAGAACAACTCTTGATGTACAGGTGATTTACCCATACCTTCCCCAAGGCTTTACCAAGCAACAGGTCAGACAGTGTCAAACCCAATGACCTATGTCTTTTCCCATTCCAGGCCAGTATCATCTCCTCTTCACTTTCTCGAGAGTTCTTTTACGACCAAAATGTGCCGCAGTTCGATGTCATAGAGATTATCCCACGGTACTACTAACGTTCTCGTGAGTTCCTGGCAGATTATGGTATGGCTAGCCCCAGAATCTACCAAGAAGTCTAAAGTACATCCCCGAATCTTTACAGGCAGGTACCAACGTTGTCCCTGCTAGCATTTTCAAATCTACATTAGTACTCAGATCCATCCCCTTCTCCCTTAGATAACTGAGAGAGGGATCATCCGAGGGAAGCTCTGTAGCACAGACTCTGGCCAGCTTCCGCTCCAGGGCTTCTCTCCTGGCATTGACTTTCTCTTTCGATTGAGTCGAAGCCTCGACCTCGGAGTTCGGAGCCCGACCGGTGATCAGCCGGTGCAGCTGTGGTAAAAGGCTTAGAGGGCCCTACCAGGACCTTACCTAGCTCCGCAGAATCTACTGATGTCTGCTCGAGAATGCCAGAGGTGTTGATACCCTGGCTTTTTGATGGTCGGGCAGCTCGATTGATACGTCGAGCTGCCCGCCTCAATTTTCCGTCGCGTCAGGTGGTAAACTCTTTATTGGCTCAGGGCATGTCCGCGCAAAATGTCCCTGCCTTTTATAGTTCCAACACTTGGCATCCAACGGAGGGGTGTTCGGCTTCTCCGAACTAGCAGCAGGAACTTTCCCTCCCTCGATAGCTTTGAGTAAATCTTGTAATTGACTCAAGGAGAAGGTCTGTTCCTTTGCCTTTGATTTGGAATTTTTGTTTGACCCCTTCGAATTACCTACTGGTTTCTGGTTTTTCCTTCCCATACTTCCAGTAGCAGGGTTTGAGTAAGCGGCCACATCACCCTGCCCCCCTCGACCAAATCACTTTCAGCCACCGCTGACATTGTATTTGTAGAAGTTGGAATAACTAACCTAGGCAGTAATTGTCGTTTTCTTAACAATTCATCTGCCAAGTCCATAGTTTCCTTAAGAGACATGTATGTGCGTCACTCTCCTAACACTTCCTGCTGCAACTCGGTGTCATACAACCCCCCTATGAACAACTGGTTTACCTTGGTTTCTAGCCATTCAACCGAGAAGTCCACACCTGGATAGACATCGCCAGCAAACCCAAAGGCTGTAATACTTTCCTTCTTGCTCTGGCGTCTCTTTTCTAAAGTGACTATAGGATCTTGGAGGCTCGAAGTCATGGCTTCTGTTACCATATTGACTAACCCTTCCAAGGTTCCATCACCATGTTCCTACGATAGCCACACAGTATCTGAAGCGGGGCCATTCTGAAGTAACATTAAGAGTTGAGCTAATGCCATACTCAAGGTCCACACATTCACTCTATGGACATGATTTAATCCATGGTACCACTGGAGCCAATCATCTTTCCAAGTAAATGGAGGACACTCCACAGCCCTAGTTTGTGTAGGTTCATGCTCTATAGAAGTGTTTTCAAACATTCTGCTCGATCGTCTTACACGATCAAGGGCGAATGTTGTACCTCTTATAGGGATCTGATGGTCCATCCCCATGTTTCTCATAGTCATATCTGCATGACTATAATTAAACCCCGAAGTATTAACAGCTTCGGACACACCTACTGGTGATGCCTCGAATCTGATGTCTTTATACTTTGGTGGTGCAACACGGGTGTGTGTGTGGGAATAGGTGTCAATGACTGATCGATCAACCCCTTAGACCATCGGCACGGGGTATCGATCTCCTTGGTGGGTTTTGACTTGGTCTCGATTCAATTTATGAGATGTTGTCTATCTTACTAACCATTCGATCGATCTCAGCCTGTTGTTTTGAGCATTCTGCCTGTCTGAGTTCCGACGTTAGGAAATCAAGACGGCTTTGGTCAAGTTCTGAGAGATCTCGCTGCTCATTTAAAGCTTCGAGCTGCTTAGCCTCGGCCATAGCGTGGTTAAGCCATTCAACGTAATCAGGGTTATTGACTAGGACCTTCGAGGATTCTGATTAAGCAATGCTGCACCCACTGTTATGTCGTTCCGGCACACACTTTCTTGTCTGTTTGCAGTAGTGTGTTTAACCACTAACAATCCGACACTAGTTGACTAGCTCAGTCAACTAGTGCCTGGTAAAAGCAATCAACATATACCTTCTCTGTGCAGAAGCACAGAAGAGTATCTAACACATGGTAGTCAGGCATCTGATCACCATCTTGTAAGATGGTCCGTCACGACTGGCCTGACCCTGAGGAAGGCCGTACAATGGCCTTATATACGCCAGAGTCGAGGTCCACGTGACCCTAAGGTGAGGTGGCACTGGACTGTGCCCCCAGGCGTCGGGTAAGAGAGGTGGTCTTGACGTCGCCAATGGGGAGCCCCGACATATATCGAAGTTCCTCGAAAGTGACTCGCGACCACCACACTACTAATTCTGGCCACCAGGGGGACACCACTATGGTCCTAAGGGGAAAATTGTTATATACTACTTTTTTATATAGATTGCAATTGTACTAAAGAGAAATTCCCATTTTTGCTTAATTATACATAATCATCTGAGATATCTCGTGACAACTACAAGTTAGACCTTATTTGGGATTTGGATAGGTTAGCAACCATCTAAGTTCATAGAGCTGTAACTCTAAAACTAGCAGAGATATATTCTCATGTAATACATCATTAGAAAGTTCATGGCCTGAATTTAAAAATGGACTTTTCCTCTGGGGGACCCTTTTCACTTGGCTATACACATATAAATATATATTTAAACCACACTTGGCCGTAAAGACAAAAGAACAGCTTTTAGGGACTTGGCATGGATTGACAACAGTGCTTTAAAGACAAAGAGTATGTATATTAGACAAATGCCATTGATCCATGGTGACTTATGGCAGGGCTTTCACAAGCATATCAAAAGGTTACAAGGTGGATATTGCAATTTTATAGATTAAGTGGTACAGAAGGTTTCTCCTAAAAACAGGTACTAATGGCCTCTGTATAAGTAGGGGCATCATTGCTGGCTGTAACAGAAAAGGTTACAGAAAACTATGACAGGGTTGACACCTGTTGACACATGTGTGACAGTGATTAAGACATCCTACAACAATGACATTACCCTTTCTTGTGAATACAATTGCATCCCCTTACATTATCCATAATAACCCGTCCTACTGAACTGCTTGCGAAGTAACCCGATATCTTTCACTTACTATGAGCTGCTCGTAACTATAAACATCTAGTCATTTTGCCCATCTTTTAGAACCTGTTTATTAAGCAATACTCCCTAGCACCATTTACAGCTTAATGTCATTAATAACTATCTAGCTGTTGGCTAAGACCTTTACAGTACCAGGAAGCTGTTCAACTAAATCAGAGACTTGAGACCTAGATATTCCTAAGGGTGAAACAATGGCTACCACAATACTGGCCTAACATCCAAATCACTTTATGCTATATATTTTATCATTCCAAAAAAGAAAAAAGGAATTTTAAATCTTGTCCATTATTGGAAGAAGAAGATAACACATTATGTACTGACTATTCACTATAGTGTAAATGAATAATCATATCACATCCTTTCTAGTAAATTTGCCTAGGGTGGATAAAGACAATGTATAGTGACAACTGGTACCTTTAATTGAATTCTGAATAGCATAAAAAAGGATAATAAGCAGAATGGAATAAAGCTTGTCACAAAGACTAGAATCCTTTTTGTGTAGAACAAAGCCATTTTAATGGGGGTGTACACACTTTATAGGATGAGTTCTTTGTGAAGAGGAATTATCAGATTATCCACAGAATGAAACTAAAGAAGAACTGTCAACAGTTGTTAATTAACCCAAAGTACCCACTGGGACCCTATTGTCCCATGTTATTATCTTCATTGCGTTGAAAACATCTGTACCTGACTTGACCACCCCTACAATGTTTACGGCTCTTGGAATGGATGGACGTCTTAAGGTACACATGGACATCTCAGGGTTAGCCTTCCCTAACCAATAGAGTTTCCCTGATGAAGTTATAGCCTTTGTGATTCGGCTCGCCATACAGGGCTGCAATTCATCCATCATGACAATTTAAAAAGATGATGCAATAAAAAAGCAATGGGTTATTACTATATAGACTTTGCCCCATATTATCACCCATGCATAAGAAAAGTACATTTATGCCAAACAGAACAGCTTCCCCCCATACTATTGAAGGGCCTTACAATAGCCTATAATGTATACTCTGAGGGGCAAAGAACAGAGGACTCATCATTCTCCATAGACACTGTGCTACATTTGCTTATGTTCCTTAAGACTACTGTCCTAAGAATGATATTTTCTATATGAGGTAAAGGAGTAAAGCCTATTACTTACTAGAAGTAAAAGGAAATCCCATAGTGAGCATAATTTGATTGTCAGTTATTAAATGGATAGTAGTTCCTGTCTGCAAAAAATACATGTATAGGTTATACCTAGATGTACACAACAAAAAGAATGTAAGTAAAGAGAGAAAGGGCCTATTGTTATAGTGACTAGAATGTCCCCCTGCAGACCAATGCCATTTCAGATTTAATGTGGTGTGCAAGTTCTGATAGAATGAATGCTTTGTGAAAAGGAATTATCAGATTATTGACACAAAGGAGTTGGAGAGGAATCCTCAACAGATGTTCAATTAGACAAACATACCTACAATTCTCATAACATTATGTTCACCTAACAAAAAAACAATTATGTTTGAATTATGAATTGTGTTCTAGCCTCCATTGTACGAAATGATATCCCTTAATCACTGAGGTGGGTTGAGGACTCCACTGCTCTGTGTATTTCCAATATAGATTCTTTTCATCTTCCCATTTGTATCATTCATGTTCTTAATATTATCTTATCATGTAGTAATTAGGCTCTTTCTCCTTCATTGTTATGAGCTCCAAAAACACAATATGCTCCTCTATAGGACATCGAAGGATTGTGAGTTTCAGTTGGATACACTGTAAAAAAAACTATTGAATCTACCAGGGAACCTTGAAGAACTGAAGATTGAGCCACCGTGGACCAGTGTCGTTTTTACAAGAAGCCCCAGGTTGCATATGGCAGTACAAGGAATCTCTGTGAAAATAATGATAGATCTCTGGTAACTTTGGGATGAGGATTCTGTCATTATTTTTTTTTAACAGTGGGGAGAAAACCCCTGCTTTACTCATTACCTATTGAGTAGGCCGGCATAAACTTTTGCGAGGAAATGATTGTCATCTGGGGCTTGTTTCAGTGAAACTGGCGATACCCTGACAATTAATCTTACTGGATTATTTTCTAAAATCGATCTCTATGTAATCATGTGTATATTGTAGATTTTGGCAGGGCAGTTGAAGCAATGAAATCACTTATGTAGGCCTATCATTACATCCTCTGTTTCTTTTTCAATAAAGCTGATAACCTAAAGATTCACTGACATTTAACTACTGTACTGGAGAAGTAACTTAAGATTGGTCCCTACATAATCGTCTACATAGACAGTGATAGAATTGGGTAGACCTGTCTTAATGTCTCCGCAACCATTATTGTATATTCTAAATCATTTAAGGACCATATAATGCATCTGGGTGCATTTGGTTTTGTCTTTATTATTACATTATCCTTTGTTACCATTATGAAGCGCTGTTTAACCTTCTGTTGTAAGACGTACTTTCCATGTCTAATGAACAGCACTGCATCATGTCAACCCTTCAGAGTAGGCTACATGTTGTGAGTAGATGGCACTGGCATGTGTATTGATATTTTTGTGTATTTTTGCCAACCAAACAACAAAGCATATTAATTTTACTTAATCATTGTGCAGCCTTTCAAAGATATAAATCTATAATGTTTATTATCCAGTATTCACTACAGTGCCTGCCAGTATCATTTTGAATATCACTGATGTCATTTTGCATATTGTATTGTTGCAAGGCATTAAAGGGTACATGTTTTATTTTCTAGGTTTTTGTTCCTAATTCTCTCAATATTGATGTTCTTATTGACATCTGTGGTTAGATTTATACAGTTCTGTGTTCACCTCAACTAATTTGAGACACACCATATAAATTTACGTTCAGTTTACCTTTCTATACATGGTTATTCAAATAAAATAAAGGTACATATTTTTGTAGATTGGTTATGTGGCAGCTATCAAACACAAAGTCTACCTAGTTAATGATATATAGTAGTAGAAATCCCTATTACTTCAAACCATAAAATCAGCGGGAAAGTGTATCATTGTGACAAGCTGTGGAACGAATTAAGATTCACTAGTCGGTGTCACATCATGTGGGACTGAGGAACCAATAAGGGATTTCTCCCCATGTTATTCTCTTTATGAAAAAAAGGTTTAAGGAGCTATAGTACCTATGGATTGTTTAAGACAAGGGAAGTAAGCCAAACACTGGCAGGGTAAATCCCTTGGTTTCCACTAATGGATTGGTTTAGTGTAAATAGATACCTATACCCTGCTCGAGGGTTTTACTAAACCTCTAGGTGTTCCATAATACTCATTTGTGCATTATCTTGTCATCAAAGCAGACCCGGGCTGTAGTTCACCTATGAAAATGAAGGGGAAAATCAGGTTCTTAGCCGTGGTGCGTTTTTTCATCTTCCATCTGCAAGTGAGATTGTGCCAAGAAAAGCCTGCAGGACACAAATTTGACTTATATAAATCAATTTAGGAGAGGGGGTTAGGCTTCTCAAAGTTACAAATGAATGTCAGATTACACTGTACAACGGCCAAAAATGGAGACCAAACAAACCAATTATACCTAATTTGAGGCTGCTGAGTCTAAAATGAGGTTAAAAATACCTACTGGCTCTCAATGCTGCATTATCCATAGGGTGCCATATATGCTGAAAATCCCCCTGAGTGGAATTACTTTACAACGTTCACCTGTGTAGTGCAGTTAAAACCTGTACAACAACCTTCTTATGTCATTCCTGGCATTTGTCTGATTAATACCAATAGATTTAACACTAATTTCACCCAAAGGTGGCTCATAGGCCTCTATCATTCTGGGTGTGAGAACAAGTTTGATGGAATACTGTGTGTTCCATGTTAGCACCATCCATATACATAGTTGAAGCAGTTTCAGTAGCGCAGAAGCTAGAGTCATACTTGGATCATGTCACTAGGGGTCAAGTTGCACATAATATCCAGTACATGAAACCGAGGCTAAAATAGCCTCGGTTTCATGTACATTGCATTACAACCACTGGTTTTGGGGTTATATTACTTCACTTTGGTGCAAGGGCAGCTATCTTAAAAAGACAGCCAAATTTCATTGCTAATATTTTGGAACACTGACTTCTGTATCACTAAGAGTAACCAGCCATAATTTAGGGTGAGTAAGGTTGCATCTTAACATCAGTATTATCCATTATCATGTGATTAAGGTAGACTACATGTATAGTAAATCGAAGCTATGGCTTGCTCTCAAAGCAGTCATAATAGGATTTCTGGGAAACAAAAGGGCTGAGGTTTACATAGAGTGTGTGGACACACTGCTGGCAAATATCAGAAACTCAAATGCAAAATGTCCTTGAAGATCCATTTCCTGCATATGACCTCACATTCTTCCTCCAAAAAAACTGTGGCTCAGTAAGTGACATACATTGGGAGAGATTCCAACAGGACCTCTCAGAGATGGAAAAATGCTACCAAAGATAGTGGTTACCTTCTCCTCTAGCAGGCTAGTAAAGGGGTCTGACATTGTGTACAAGGGACACACACAACAGTCCCAAACAAGTGTCGACTGGCTAACATTTTGAGCTTATTTACTACTTTTACTGCATATTACAGAGTCAAATGATGAGCAATGCATCAAATTTGGGTTTAGAAATTGTTATCTCAGATAAATAAATCATATTTGATGTAAAATATGGTGTTTGTATAGGGTGCACAAATATGAATCTGGCTAACAGGGATGAAAATTGGCAATTGTAGGGTAGTATGGGCATCTCAAAACTGAGAGCCACCAGCAATAAACAGATGTTTTTTTTTAAATTCCCCAGGTCAAAATACATAGGAATTAGTGGGTTTCATCTCCTTTCTTTTTGGAAAGTGAAAATTTGTTGTACAGTGTTATTGTCTGTCATGACAAATATTTGAATTTATAGGACACCGCCTAATCAAATTAGTATCATGTGGCCTATGAGGGGCTAACGTCTGGGTGAAGGGGCTTTACCCTTTTTCATCCTCAGAACATGGCGGCCAGAATCTAATGATGGTCATTGTGTCATTCTAATTCCACCTGATTCATGAAGATGCTACAATGACATAACTTTGATGACCACCAGGGATGAAAAAGAGTGATGTTGTAGCGGTAGGTCTCTCATAAAACTAACAACCAGAAAAGTAATACCCACTTCCTGCACAATAGTGTGCCACTTAACACCAGTATCGGAAAAAATATCAATCATATTACAGATTAAATAGATTGTTTTATAGTGACACATAGCCAATACACTTTAAAACAAACTTATATAATTTTCATTCTCAAAACCCATACAGCACATTATGATGTTAGTTCACCTGTTGTTTGTTAGTAGATAAGCCAGCATTCAAATCCTAGTGATAAAGAAACAAAGGTCTGTAGACTGACCTTAAATGGTCAATGTCCCGGTGTGATGTATAATAGATTGGTATATATGTAATACCAACCATGGAAATCTGTCATGTCTAGGTGCCATCCCCAACAATAATGAATAGACTGACAACTAGCAGGGAACTGTACAAATTTCTTCTCAGATTGTAAAAGGCCTATTTCACCTTAGTAGAGAAAAACCATTGACATCATGCACTCCATTCATGAATTCTAATTTCTATTTATAATGAAATGGAGCATAGGGTTAAGGAAGAGTTTTTATTCAACAGGAGAGTTCAAGGCAATGGCACATGCATTCCTGATTTCCAAATCAGAAGACATGCAAATGTAATAGCAGGTTTTTGCAATGTCAGCATGTAGTGTATAGCTTCAAATAGTTCTGCATTTTATGTTGTTGTTGTTGAAATAATTTTATTTGGCAAATAACAGTCGTACAAATATGCTTTTCATTGTTGCCAAAAGCAGATGTAAATCAGTACCGAGTTATAACATAATTTAACCTGCTCATGTTGGATGCAAGCCACACAAAACTAGTTTGTGGACATTTTTTTTCCCGTTTTTTTAAACATCATCATTTTTAGCTTAGTTTTATCATTAACAATGACCTGCTTGCACTGGCCTGTAAGGCATATGGAATTTGAATTGGTGGTCATTTAAGATGACATCAAAACACCTGGGCTAGATTGCACAGTTAGTTATGATTACACTCTAACTTCAACCACTGTACATTGCTCGAAGGGGCATCACAAAGGTAAAGCTATTGCTATCATTTTATTGGACCCTTAATTATCAGTGGCGAGAATAAAGTGATTTCTACTGCTAATTTCAAGTGAGTCATTCATATTTATCTAAGATAGAAAAATCTTTTAAACTGTAAGAAATGACTGCAAAATCTACCATGAATCCTGATAAAACAGTGGACCACTGTAAATGTATAGCACTGATCCATTGTAGTTTTTGCAAGAAACCCCAAGTACAACGGATCCCAGGCAACTTTGGGGCGAGGATTGCGCCACTATTTTGACAACATTTTTAAAAGTATTACATAGCCCTCCCATGACTTGCTAATGTTTTATTAGACATTGATACAAGACGTACTGAAGAATATTAACCAGTGTCCCAAAATAATGACAGACACTAGGCAGGTGAAGATCTGAATTTGTACGGCAATGTGTGTACAAATGCACTGTTTGCTGGAACGCCATCAGTCACATGAGTGTTCTACACCTACATGATGGAAGGCAAATATATAAAATAAATAGATGCATTTCTGATCCATATAGTATTGTCAAACTAACAAATGTGACTAAATGGTGTAGGTGTAAGTTGTCCCATAGTTATTTATATGCCAATGCAGTTAGCTCTTGTCTACACCCCTTATTAGGTCAGTAAGGATGAAGCATATACTTCAAAACAAATATGGGGAGATGTTCACATATTTGAACAGAATTACCACAGAGCCGGTCATTACGATGTGCTCATGATAACTCATTCATTCTGAAACCTACATCCCCTAACACCAATGGGCAACCCAGAAAACCAGTAGATGCCATAAACCTGATGATTGAAGGTATGGCAGGTTGCAGTTAGAGTTGTGTTTGTCAGCGCGCTCCAGAATTTTCCTCCTAATTAGTATATAATAGTGATCACAGGACTACAAGACTGGGCCACCAAGTGTCTAAAGCAACAGTGCACCTTTAAGGATTGGTTTTGTACGGAGCTAAGTGACTGGAGGAATATTATAGCCATAAATTCACCACCACCAACCAAGCGACAGGCCTACTGGCGGGCAGCCATAGTAACAGTGTGAGTACACATAGGACCGCAAGGCAATAACAACATGGCGTCAGCTGAGCGAGAAGACTCGATTAAAACCATTCAGGAAGCCAGGAAACCAGGAAACCATCCTGAAGCCTTCTCTTCCCAAAGATTGGGTAACACTTTACAAGATTTTCTACATGAAACTGATAGCCTAGCTACCTCCTTAAAGTTCACGCAGGGCCAGCTGTCAACATTGACAGGTGAAAAAGTCAAGTTAGAGAGGGAGGTGAAGTCGCTACAAGTGAGATTAACAGAGAATGAGAGGAAAAGCAGGGTCAATAAAGCCGATATTGAGAAAAACAAAGACATGATTAGCATGGTTGATCATAGCACAAAATGTAGGCACCTTGTAGTTGAAGAACTTACTTACTTTCAAGGTGAATCTGCAAGAGAGGAAGCCTTAAAACTATTGTATGCTATTGATGCCACATTTGACAACTTCAATCTTGACTATGCTTACCGTAAGGGTCCTACAAGTACTAAAAACAGGACACTAATCATAGTGCTAGTAAAAGGTAGTGTCAGGGATGATATCCTCTCCATGAAAGGCAGAGGTTGATATGCAACAACTACAGCACTATGTTGAAATTCAAAGGTAATGATATCCCATTTCAGAGTTACCCTATTTACAATAGGGTTTCTTGATGGTGAGATATTTCTGTTTTTGCAGCTTATGTCGAGCTTCAACCATATGAGACAAGCCAACGTGATAATGATACCCTCCTGATTATTCATAACAATGTTGGTAATGTATGTTTATCTAATTTCCATTCATGTCTATTCCTTCAACAACTGTTAGCATCACCTCTCCATTGGTGATGTGGAAACTTTTGTAATAGACACACTTACCATTTCTCACTTGACTGTATAATTAAAGACAAAGATGCTTTACTTGCTTAGTATGATAAGGAACCACTTCAACGGCCATAAAGTAAGTGCATGCACATAAAATAGAGAGCACATCAGCCCAAAAACTTCAAAAATCAAAAGTTGTTTCTCTCATGCCATTCAGGTCCCTGGGTACCAATCCATTTTTCACTAAGATATGATATAGCTTCACAGGCCATAACACAAACAAAGCTAAATTGTGACCACAACTAAGGAACCAGATTCGATTATCAGATTGTAGATTACCTATCACTCCTGTGCTCTTTACCCCTTAGTTTAGATCAATTCAAAGGAGCCTGCTTTTATGTTTGATAGGGCATTCATTGTTTAGTCATGGTGGAGTTAATGACCCTGTACCTGGCTTCTACATCCAGCCATCAGCACCTTCAATCTTAATCTGTCCGGTGGGCACTTTAACCTATAACAGTAGCTGATCCAGACAGAGTACAGACCATAGGACTCACGTCACGGCTCTTTCACTAGCTCTCTAGGGGCTCCAGTCTCCTATGGTGATCCATGATAGTAATGCTTCAATATTCAAAGGAATCTAAACAAAATTTACGTACCTCTGATGACTAAGGCTATAGTAATTTTAAGCATCTTTGGCTGAGAGAGTGCTAATCTGTGGGGCCTTTTCTTTTTTTGCATTCATATGAATCATATTTAAATGATTATTTGTTGCAGTGTTTTTTTTCCCATGTCAATAGTCCAGATAAAAGACTTATATTTTGTACAGGCAATAGTCAGTCTATGTCAATATCGCTAAATCACATTCCAGGATACATTACTTTTTTAGGTTATTTGATATTTTTAAAGATCTAAGTCCTGTTATTGTCTGAAATAAATGAACTTTCACGCAAAATGTACCAGGATGTCCACCTAAGTAACCAGGGAAAAAAACAGGATTATGATAAATGTATGCACTAACTGCAACCGACCCTAGCAGGATGGTCATTACTAGTTTCTAAGTGTGGTCAGTAATGATCTGTAATCTCATGAGATGCCTCAGTGACATCACTTCCAGTTTAGTTCATTTAACGACCACAAGCGTTTGGTAAAGGTGGCCTAAGCTGCCACGGGACCTCACACACACACATATATATATATATATATATATATATATATATATATATATATATATATATATATATATATATAGGCTTGTTTTATTAGCAAGGTAGTGATAAAGCAATCTTTGCTGACGTGGTGTTTTCCACGCTCCCCAAAAATAAGAAGAATATCTGGGTAGGTATTTCTCAAGATGGTACGACTAGACACGCTTCAAATCATAGTGGGATCTCTCACTTTGAGGACATTACAGCCCTGTAACTAATGGTCACTAATGATTGCACTAGTAGGACTGCCCTACCAAACCCTATGTAAATACTACATTAAGGTCTCATCGTACACACCAGTCGTAGTGCATTACCTACGTCTATTTCTCAGAGTTTCAGATTATAGTGACCATGCTCAGTCATACCATCTTGAGAAATGGCTTACTGGTCTGTTTGATACCTCTCACAATATAATGCTCATTTAAAGTTTTGTTCAATTGAGAGTCCCAAAGTTAATTCATCAGCTGTCTATGTACAATGTAATTCACTTCAATGCACATATTAAGCACTGATTAGTAACTCATATCTGACTTTAAAAATTTCCCATGCATCATCCTAACTATTAATATACTAGCACGTCATCCAGACACTTTGTAGAGGCATGCTGTCCTAAAGGTACACATAAATTGCTTACTTGTACATTACAGACAGAAGCTGTGGGCTATGAAAAATAGAAATATTGCAGACTTGACAGAAAGAAAATTATTGCTAGATGGTTCTGGCACTGAAAAGAGCTGCATCGGAAAAGTATAACATTCAGACATCACATTTTGCAAAGTATCTTTCTGCTAGCCCAAGCTGGTTACAGGATGAGATATCAAAATGGAAGTGGCAAAAAGGTGTTCACTGCCTCTTTGGTTAAAACTCTATTTCCCTTTCCATAGCATAACCTACATCCATATACCTTACATCTTTCACTGATTGTTGTAGACATGAAATCCTATGCGGAGACTAACATCGCTCACTCTAGTGAATTAGGCTCATGAGAAGTATATTTAGAACTACTTTTGGAATGATTTGTTATGAATAAATTTTAGGTTCTATATGAAGCTAGATAGTTTTACCTGGGATGTAGTAATGTCATTGGTATATATATATATATATATATATATATATATATATATATATATATATATATATATATATATATATTCAGGTAAACTACAGGTGGTAAATTAAGACTAGGCTGGAGTTGTTCTAAGGGAACTGTGCTGGATAGGGCATTAACTGTTACCTTAGTCAAGGTTAAATCAATTACCCTAGACCTAGGTTTACAAACACCCATCAACATCTTCAATCTCAATCTATCCAGTGGCTACTTCACCCAACATCAGCGGCTTATGCAGAAAGCCTGGACAGAGTACTGACCTCTACATCACCCTCTTTTTCACCAGCTCTCTGAGGGCCCCAGCCACCTATAATGAATCATGATGGTGAGACTTTAATATGCAAATGGGTCTTAGTACAGTGGAAGTGTTGCAATGACTACACTGTAAAAGATAACTTTTGGATCTCAAAATCTGCAAGGTGGACCACCACAATTGTATAGTATTGAACCAGTGTAGTTTCTAAAAGAAGCCCCAGGTGGCAGTGCAGTAGTATACAAAATTTGCAAGGAATCTGCGAAACTAATGACGGATTTCTGGCAGCCTTGTGATGAGGATTGCGTCGTTATTTCGTCAACATTTTTTTACAGTGTAAGGCCCTGGCCAGTGCTTGTCTGGACTGAATTTGGATGCAGGCTCAGGGATAAGGGTGCCTCTTCATCTAATCTCAGCAACTTAGTTCCTTGTGTGACTTGACGATGCACAGCAAATAGAAACTTTGACCAAAATAGTGCAAGTTGGCATTGAAACTTTGAATTGATCAGGTGTAAAGCACCTACTGCAAAACGCAGACAATGGGACATTTAATCAGGAGGACACTTCACCATTCGATAATGCAGCTTAAGGCCCTCGTAACTTGAAATTCTTTAAATATGACCGTAGACAGGTAGAGTACCACTCTAGAGCTATGGTTGGCCGGAATGTTATCAGCACAACTTAGAGGATTTGGTAGAGTAGCCGTAGCAATACAAGCACTGATCTAACTGTAGTGTCTAGGTCACTATGGAGAGCACATCGCTGCTATATTGTGGCAGCGACATGGTTAGTAGCAAGAGGGTTGTGTCCTCGTTAGTAGGACTCCACTGATGTAGGTCCTGTATATTAGGAACATAGTGATGATCCACTGCAATTTGAAGGAGATCAAGCCTTGTGCAGCTAGGATTCCCACTATTCTAAATCATTAATACGATACATTCAATGTATTTCCTTGCCAAATTCAATTCTTTCTTGGTATGAGCGCTGGTTAAAAATGCCTGGTAATTGCAGGAGGACTGTTTTCATTTGTTTTACTACTTTGAAAGATCTAATAGAAAACCCGACATTATGATAATCAATATTTAAACCTATGACAGTTTAATGAACTTTGATTTACACAAATCTTTTTTATGAACCTTTACGTCTCCTAGATAAATTTGGCCACTGGCTCAATTGATCTTTTAGACAACCTGAGCTTCTCATAAAAGCTTCTCATAAATTAGGAGGCCAACGCAAGTAATCAGGGAAAAGAATTGCCTGTTGATCTTTGAACTCATTTTCCTACCTGACCTACTTCACTCTTTAATTCACCTGCTTAATCAAGCATGTTGGTCTTTATGCAGGGGTGGTCAGTGAGGCAACATAACCCCCTTTGGTGCAGCCATGGTGTAACTTTCACTTTTGTTCACTTAACAACCATCCGTGTGATTTTGCTGAAGACACCCACTGGTCATTAATTACTGTTTGTAGCATCATGAGATGGTTTTCACTCTGAATTATTAAGCTAATAAAAATTATAAATCATTCCGCAGTGTTCTTTCCAACCTTTCCAGAAATCAGTCTCTGTCATACATGCTAGCTGTAGACTATTAATGCAATGGCACATCTCAATATAGGAAAAAGGACCCCCTCGCGGAGGTCCCTTTTCCTGCGTTAATCCAAGACCTGAAGCTTTGAGGCACTCGTTAGAGGGTTCAGGTGAGTTACCTTATTAAGCTGGATTTCTTCCTTTAGAACTGACTGGCTGGATTCTTCACCTCTGTATGGCTTACATGACAGTCTATACCTATACCTATCAGGCAGGCTGTCATAAACTATAATATTATCAGAAATGTTACAGATTGCTATGGGAGGACTGCTTTTGCTGGATAGTTCTGGCACTAAGACCTGCAACTGCAAAGTAATACCAAGGAACTAAACTTTATCAGAATGGCCTTATTCCCCGCCCTCATACCAATGAATAGCTTCCCAGGACGTTCTACAATCTCACACAAATCGGCCTTTTGAATCTACTTTCTAATATAAGACAACAAAGTGGCTTTTGACCCCCTACAGGCTATGAATACAATACCCCAATTTCCCCCAGATTCGAAAAGAGACCCCATATAGCATATCATGAGGAAAAGCCGTCTAGCACACTGGGTGACAATGCCCTTCCTTTCTGACATCTCTTTCTATTCATAGATACTTTGCAATAGTGGTCTGTACCATATGTATCTCAGTGTAAAAAGCGTATCCCCTCTCCATAAAGAGGGCTACCATCCTCATGCCCTGCATCCATATGTTACAGGCCTTACCTGTCAGGGCGGACATGCAATCCTAAAGAGAAACTGCAGAGCTGAGACTGACAAGTGGGGTTGATGTGAAAGGTGGCTTCTAGACAAAACGGTTTTCTATGAACACTAGTTTCTATGAAGAAAAAGAATTTCCCGGTTCCCACCCTGGATTTAGTATCTCTTGGTAGATAGTGCAATGACCTTTACAAGTTACAGTATAGGAATCACAACTGCAACAACTCCAAACACACTTGTCAATTGTCCACTACAATTTCAAGGGCAATTCGGAAAGACCAGGAGGGTGATTTTCTCATTTAAAACCATAACATTTCTATTGCCCCCTTTTCTCCCATTTCTGTATACATGAAAATACATTTATACCTTCTCAGCCGCTCTCACACATATTATTGCACCTTCCCCTCCGTTATCACTCCCAGCACACTAGATGCACCCATTGGTCTTTTTTATATGTAATTATGGTCTATGCCAATGAGAGGAAAATCGTCCACTCAAAATATTCCCTGTCCATACTTTTAAATCCCTGTTAGGGCAACATGGTGCATACAGTATTACGTACTGCCTTGATACAACTGACCATGGCTGCATCGGAGCATTAGAGCCCTTCAAGCATGTATCAATCCTCTAGGTTTAATAAGATGCACAACGCAGCACATGGCGGGTAATGGCCGGGGCTACATTCATTCATCAATCAAGACAGCAACGGACCATAATTATTGTATCTAAGGGCCTTCATGCCTTTTGATGGTGCAAAAAGTATGAACCATCTAATGTATACTTAGCACAGTGAAGAAAAGCAACGAGACCATATCCCATCAATAAAGGGGTCCTCTTTGTTCAGGCTTTTTATAGTAGGGAGACAGAGCATCTAGCAATTATAGTCATTAGAGCTTGCTTTAGGCAAGAGGAGTAAGCCTATTATTTAGGCCAATAGCTGAAAGTATGAACCTCATGGCATGCACTAATTAATTGGTATAGTGTAAATGGATATCGCACACTACTGCTTGGAAATTTTACTTCAGAGAGGGTGCAGAAGGAGTTGTAAGCAAACAGCAGATTGAACCTGTAATTAAATTCTATGGAGACAGAAAAATGTGCTAGCACAATAGAAGGAAGCTTGCTATTATAGACAGTAGTTCAATCTGCCTCAAAGTATGATGTCCATTTGCTATCGTGATGCATGGATACAAGCTTGGTATGTATATATATATATATATATATATATATATATATATATATATATATATATATATATAGGACTGCATGCATGCATCATTCTGACCCTATGGAAATGAAACAGTCTGGAAGGGTTGATGCATTGTGATTAGGGTAGAGTGACCTTGAGTCGTCCATGTACCTTGAGTTTGCCACTTTGCATGTTTATAGCCAAATTGAATTTATCAATGACCACCTTAGAGAATTTTAAGTGACTTTAATTGGCAGAACATGGGAAGATGCAGCATCTGATATCTTACAATCATTGGCTTTATTGGGTCCATCCCCTTACACAGGCTATCAATAGGAGCATGTTTGGTGTTATATCCATGCAAATAGAGATAGGTTTCTGATGGTTTACAAGTCACTTATTGGATTGCAACTATTAAATGAGGATAAACTTGCAATAATGTCCTAGTAGTTAAGAGATAGTGTTAATATTGACTAAATATTGTAAATGGATTGTATAAACAACCTGTCAATAATCAGTAAAGTGGAAATTTGCCCTTTCCTTGCATCAAGTACACAATAGAGCAACAGAGTAATTGATTCACTATATCATGTGGCCGACTCAAGGTACTGGTGGCTGACTCATGGTACTGATGAAGAAAATTACACATCAATTCTGCAATGATGGCTTAAAGGAGCTGATAGACATGACTATAAGATTTCTGACCTCATTTGTTGGCACATTTGTCTACTACAAAACAGATCCTAGAAACAGTTAGAGGTTGCACAGAGGTCCAAGTGGACGACTCATGGTCACTTTACCCTACTACAGTGCTGGAGAATACACGCTAAGAAATAACTGTTGAATCTAGCAGAGATCCTCATAAAACTGAACAATGAACCACCATACTTGCAGTGCAGTGAAGCAGTGTAGTTTGTAGATTGAATTATTACAGTGCAAACTGTGGTACAAGGAATCTCAGTGAAAATAACAATGGATCTATGGAAACTTTGGGACAGGGATTTCACCTTTACTTCAATCACATTTATTTCATAGCGTAGCCTTACCAGAGCGACTACCCCAGAGCGACTACAAAGGACATGTTCCTGGAAGCTTAGTCTTTTATAATGGAGAGTGGGTATAACTTCATAGAAAGAATACTTTGTAAATGTAAATTACTTGGTGGCAAGTGATGGAATTCCCAAGCTCACACAGCTGTCTATCTAGAGAGACAACCCTTATAGTCTCACAATGCCACAAGAATCATACTGAATACAATCATCTGCCTGTGAATTGTAATTGTAATTCATCTTTTGTATCAAAACACAGACAAAGAACTGGATATGCAAATCATGATAATTGGTCCCACTGCTCACCTGGTCAAATAACTTATTGATTACACCGTTCCCAATTAGGGTTAATAATCTAAACCTAGGGTCCTTCTTCACCCATAACACTCAAAACCTGGCAGTTCAGAAACTAGACAAACTTCGCCTTCACCGCTGAGCGTGGGCGAGTCATTGCCTACACTGTAAAAACAGTGTTTAGGGATTAAACACCAGTGTTTAGAAGTTAAACACTTGGTTAAACACTTATTTGTCCCACTTTTCTCAAGGCTTCTTAAGTGTTAAACGCGTTCAATTGGTGTGTATCTTTAAACACCTTTTTTGCAGTGTACGTTGACTTTAGACAGTGGGGCAGGTTTTCAACCAGCGAAATTCCAACATGGAGGAGGTGATTGTGGTTTGTGAATCGCTGGGGGTGGTATTTACAATGAAATTGTTTGTTACAATGATGTTAGTCAACTGTCACGAGACTACAATGATGATGGACCTTTATGGGACCCGACACAGCGTCATTCTCTCAATGGTGTGTTGTCACAATTGTCTCGTTGTGGCTGGAGGGAGATGTTGGTCGGGGACCACAGTGTGTGATATTGGGACATTGACGCCTTATATTTACTTAACGGCATCATGCATGGTTTTAAACTTGTTGACATTGCCGCTTTAGTTCAGGAATACATCACTCCCAACTATAAGTGAGCTACTATATCAGCCAAACATGAGATTGACAAAATTACAATCAAAGAATTGGGAAGTGGTAAATTATCATGTATCAAGTTCAGGCCAACATGTGTACATGCTATGGGGGCTGTCCCCAAATCGTCAGGAGGTTTTAGGCCCATCACTGATGCTAGCAGGCCGACTGGCCTATCTATAAATAACTATATGGACTGCACTTTTCAGAGTTTTTCATATAAATCAATTGATGATGTCAGTGCAGTTATTGACAACGACCATTTCATGGCAGTTACTGACATCGCCTCAGCTTATAGGTCAGTGTTTAAATATGCAAATTTTTATGAGAATATGTAGAGATAAGTGCATTTATGATTGTGTAGTCAATAACGTAGAATAATGATATTCTTTGATATACATTTTTTTTTCGAATTTATAGATCTTCTAAGAGAGGGTAGATATTTTGAGACTCACATTGTTTTAATGGGTAAAGCTATAGTCACAGTTATGAAAGGAATGTCTTGCTATGGCTTAGGTGTCCCACTCAACTTTAATCAACACTATTGTTTGTCTGGCAAGACCTTTTTCTCACAAAGGCATCGGGAAACCAAATCTAGTTCTCCATGGAGCTGTTCCCTACTTTAACGTCATAAGATAGCCCCAAGGGACTTTTAAAGTCGTTTTTAAACTAAGGTAATATGAAATATATTCGTCTGTTCACTACTGTAACGTCATAAGTCCTTTGTCCAAGGGATTTTTAAAGTCGTTTTCAAACTAAGGTAACATGAAATATAATCTGAGATCAACTAAAGTTGCTCCTAACTCAACATTACTGAAGTCGCCCCTCAGCTTCTCCTATAGGGACTGGTAATTGGACAATTCTAAATCTTCTCGAATGAAATTCAACTTTGCATGGAGGGGAGGCGTGTGCGGGGAACATCAACTTTTGTATATCATGATATAAAGTACCTTCAGATGAGAATGTAATCAAAATGTTCATCAAGACTAGACTGCAGGGCATACACATGTTTGAATGGTGGTCTATGTGACTGTGTCTCAGTATAAAGGGCTTAGGGTAGATTGTCTTTGACACGTCCATATACCTTGGGATGTCCTCCCCACAAAACAACCAGGCTGAATCAACAGTGACAGATGATTGTTGAGTATCAGATCAACCAATAGGTAATATTCATTCATAACCAACCCAGTTCATGAAGTCAGCCCTGGTGGGGTGGATGTGTCAAGGTATGTGGACATCCCAAGGTTAAATCATCCTATTCTAACCCATAAACAAGACTGGGAACACTTGTGAATGCTCCACTTACATTACATTAGAGCATTATGAGGGCTAAATCCTATGGACTATCATTTAGAATAGTAATATTTGTATTGTCCCCAATGTTCCTGTATGTATATGAACATGTATATCTACACCCTCTCAGCTGCTCTTACACATATTATTGCACCTTTCCATCCATCATCTCTCTCAGCACATAGATGCACCCATTGATTTTCTTTTTTATATGTTATTATGGTCAATGCCAAGGAAAGGTAAATCTCCTACCCAAAGTATCCCTGTCAATCCCTTTATCCCTTATAGGGCAGCATGATGCCGAAAGCATTATAGGTACTGTTGTGACACATTAAACACTTATCAGCACTGCATTGGTGCATCAGTACAACCCTTCATGGAGATCATTTACCAATGCTGCATTCATACATCATGCATGACAGGAAAGAGCCATATTGAATTTGAATACTGACTGGTACCCTGTAGCCCTTAAATATTGAGAAAAGCTGAAGCATCTAATGTTTACTTAGCACCATGAAGAAATGCAACAATACCATATTCCATCAATAAGAGGTTCTCTTTGTTCAGGTTTTTTTCTATTGTAAGGGAACAGAGCATCTAGCACTTATAGTCATTAGAGATTGCTTTAGGCAAGAGGGGTAAGCCTATTATTTAGGCCAATAGCTGCAAGTATGAACCTCATGGTGTGCACTAGTTAATTGGTATAGTGTAAATGGATATCGCACACTACCGCTTGGGAATATTACTTCAGAGAGTGTGCAGAAGGACAACCGAACAGCAGACGGACTTGTAATTAAATTCTAAGGAGATAAAAAAAAATGTGCTTGCACAGCAATAGGAAGCTTACTATAGAGAGCAGTTCCTTGGCCCTTTCAGGGTCACATGGTGCCTTAAAGGATGAGGTTAATTTTTTCTCATGATGCATGGATACAACTTTGGTCTACCTTGCTAGGACGGCATGCATCCATCATGCTGACCCTATGGAAGGGTCGATACATTATGATCACTAGAGTGCTGGAGAATGCACTCTAAGAAATAACTGTTGAAGCTGCAAAGGACCCTCGTAAAACTGAACAATGAACCACCATAATTGTATTGCAGTGAAGCAGTGGAGTTTAGTGAATTAGAACAGTAAATTAGAACAGTAAACACTGCGGTACAAGGAATCTCCATGAAAATAACAATGGATCTGTGGCAACTTTCTGACATGGATTTCACTGTTATTTCAGGTTATTTCAGCAAAATACCATGTCTCAAGGTTAACTCATCCTATTCTTACCAGAACAATGACAAAGGATATGTTTGAAGAGGCTTAGTCTTTAAAGGTTAGACAACAAAGCATTTATAATGGAAAGTGGGTATAATTTTATAGAAAGTATACTTCGCAAATGTAAATTACCTAGTGGCAAATGAATTCCCACACTCCCACAGCTCTCTATCTAGACACACAACCCCCATAGTCTCACAATGCCATGAGGATTATACTAAATACATCCATCTGTGAATTGTAATTTCATCTTTTGTATCATACCATAGACAAAGAACTGGATATGCTAATCATGATAATTAGTCCCACTGCTCACCTGACCAAATAACTTATCGATGATGTCACCATTCCCAATTAGGGCTAATGGTCTAAACGATACATATTCAAAGATGGGGTTGGAGTGTTGGTCCCCTAACCAACCCACAAGGCCAGAGCCTTGAAACAGTCCCTGTTCACCCTTTGACACACTGCTTTGACAATATTTTAAATGTGTATATATGATTGCCCAATTAAGGGGTAGAGTGTAAGGAAAGCATGATGGCTCCAGCATAGTGGGCACAGAATGTTGAATGCAATTTGAACTGGTTGATTAGCATTGACCAATCAATTGTCAAAATTGACCTAATGTATGAGGTCCCCTGATTTCCATTGATCCATCATGCCAACTATTTAGGAAGGAAAGGGTACTCGAGAGCACCCAACAGAACAATATTAGTGAGATACAGCACAGATTATGTGTACACTAATTATTAGCAACTTTATAAATATAATTATGGCATACCTATGCTGTGTATTTGAAAAATCTCAAAATGAAAAATTGATGATATATCCTGCATGATCCTACATAGAATTAACAGAATGATGATCTAATGCTGACTTTTAAGAAAATCATTTGGGACAATATGTTTGATTTAGACAGGTATGATTCATGAGACTCTGAAATGGTTAACGGGTTACCTCTTACTCTCAGGGAGGAAGTTTGTGGCTGGGAACTGATCTCACCCGTTATTCTTCAAGCAGTTCAGTTGAGATTGATGCCTCTAGATGTATATGCCGAGTACACCCATCAGCATCTGCAATCTCAAAGGTCTTCAGTGGCCTTTTGTGCCAAAAGCAGCAGCCTTTGGAGGAAGTCAGTGCAAGCCAGAAGGCTCCCTCCAACTCCTCATTCAGGACCTCTTTTCTTGTACTAAGATTCATGATTGTGATACCCTAACCTTTGTAGGGTTGCAAGCTATATGCAGAATGACCATATTTCCTCTTCGGCATGATGCACCAATGAAGTTCTGACAGGTCCATTACCCAGGATTGAATTGTTTCACCATGCCTGTTCTTTGGGAGTGCATCAATTATGTATGAGCATCTGCTAAGCGGACTAAGAAGGGCTGCATTCTTACATCATGCTGCCCGATGAGCATAATGTAGTAGGGTATCATGCAGCCTTTAAAGGATTGACTGAGTGACCACACTGAAAGTGTTGCTAATGAGTTGGTGTAAAGAGAAGCTGGGTCTGGTCTGCATCCTGGTATAGCCCAGGTTGATGGATCATAGAACTTGTCCATCTCCAGCACAAAATCTCATATCCATAGGCCTAGGGCACAGTCCACTTCTTCTTGCAAGATATTTGTACGAAAAATAAACTTTCTACAGGGCACATCACATCCTTATGATCTGTTTCTCGAACTGACTATCTGAAATATAAATTTCTATCTTTGTTTCATCTTATGATGTACGCCACAATAATTGTTCTTTTAGACCTTTAGAAGCCACATAACCCTTTTTCCATTATGATGATATATTATGCGTGTAGCCCATAGCCTGGGAGTTTCTCTATACCCATAAATCATATCAATTGTGTACCATTGATTTCTCTTACAGGGTTGGTGTAATTCACTCATTGTTGTTTAGTCATCAATTTGTGCCTCATGGATGATGAGCAGACATCATATTGCCCTCATAGGTTTAAGTCTATAGATATAAGTGGCATGATTAGGACTTGAACCATGAGGTTCCTGTGACCATGACATCACTAATGCATCATAGTGTAGGTATATGGAGTAATAAATACTGACTTTTGAAATAATACTGACATAATTACAAGTAACACCACTGTTTTTCCTCCTCATAGCCAGACACCTCATTAGAGTATCGCCAGTCATGCCTTTGATGTTTGGTTATTAATAGACTAACCCTTTCTAACTGCATGATACCTGCACAGTTTTATGTACTGTCTACGGCAAGTCTACTGTCTAGCATATATAATTGTGGCATGATACCGACCTCCATGGCATATATTAACCCCCTAGGGCTGACATGATGTATGAATGGAGCACAGGTGGCTTCCCTGTCAGGGATGCATAATTTTATGCATAATGGTGACTTAAACAATGGACATTATGCATTCAAGACCTGTAGGACCTATAAAGGCTTCACTTATACCACAAAACGCATTGCCTCTAGACTTCTGAATTAACAACTTCACGCGACCTTTATCCCATCACAGTCACAACTATTTTCCTCGACAAAGCAGATCTGCAGGTTTCCTTTCTTGCCCAAATGATTAGCAATCTTCTTTTGATAAAGGTACATGCCAAACTCTTTTACAAGCAGTTTAGCAAAACAAGATCTTGTAACATAATCCTTCGAACATGGTACTGTGTAATTATAACGCGGCATTATATGCAATCATATGTATCAGATATGACTTATAGGATGTGCCTAAACTCAGGAGGCACCTTGTGCGCTTGAACTTCATATTTGCACATGGATTGCTAAATTAATCACACAAGATGCAGGCACCCATCATGTAGCATACTTTTTGTTGTTGATTATAGCGTTGCAAGTGATCGTTACCGTACCTGTCTAGATATAACAGAATTAATTCCAGAAGGTGTGAGAAAAGAACCCTGAGATTGCCTTGCATACCATCTTAGGTAGAATATCATAATCTAAAACTCACATTTTCTGGCACAAGCACACACAATATACCTACAATATCCACCTACCTGAGACTATGAAGCACATCGCCATTTGGCTTAATCCGGAGGAAGGCGTTCTTGGTGGTGGCTATGTGGAAGCGCGCATCCTTGGCATTGGCAAAGAAAGTATCTGGCCACCAGATCTGTGCCAGCATTTCATTGCTGATACACAGCTCGTCCTCGATGTCCTCTGAGAAGGCCAGCCGAGGGTCGTGCCAGTGCTGCCGGAAATAGAAATCCACTGTGAAGTCCTGATGGATGAAAGAAAAGGATGCAGAGTTAATCACTATGCACTCATTTGTTATTTTGAGTAATCTTGACATGGATGGGAGTCATTGGACTGTACCTCCGAATCAGATCTGCTAATGTTTAAATTATTCCCATGTGTTATTATATTATATTGGATCATTTGGTTGTTAATTTCTAAATGGTTCTTTTTCAACAGAATGCCAGGAAATGTTTTCGAAAATTAAGGATGATTATTATCTCAATAAAGCCAGGCAGCTACGTTGTAGAATTAATAAGGCTATCAGGTACTCAAAGGCCAACCAGGTCAAGTCTGCACTGGAGGAGGCTAAGTCTGACCCAAAGCGATTCTGGAGAGTTTTAAATGGAGTTTTGAAACCAGAGGTGCAAATTGCCCCTCCAGAATTGATAGGTAATGATGGTTTTATCAAGTCAGAGCACGAATCTGTAAATCATTAAAATGATTATTTCTCAAATATTGGTGCTAAACTATCTTCAGTTTTCACAGATAATGGTTATCCTGAGCGTGTATTAATGACTGAACCTGTTGATCCAGCTGAAATTCCTGTGCGAATTGAAAAAGGCTTTGTTGAGATGCTCATAAAAGAAATAAATGTTAACAAAACTTCCGGAATTGATGGTATTAGATGTGATATTTTGAAAACAGCACTGTTATTTTTGTTAGATCCTGTTACTAGGGTGTACGAACTGAGCTTCACCAGTGGCATATTTCCTGAAAAATGGAAAAGGGCAAGGGTGAATCCAATACCCAAGCCCGGTAATATAAAGTTAATCACCAATTGGGGGCCGATATCACTATTACCTGTACCTTCCAAAATTGCGGAAAAAATAATGTATTGCCATCTAAATGAAATTCTAAATAAGAAAAATGTTATTTCTGCAAAACAATTTGGTTATCTATCAGGACTGGGGACTGCAGATGCAGTCTTCAGACTCCTGAGTGATATCTATGAAAATAGAGATAGAGGCCATTTGACTGGAGTTTATCTTGACCTACGTAAAGCGTTCGATTGTGTTAATCACGCCTATCTTGTTGAAATTTTAGGACAACTTGGTTTAAATGACACAACACTCAATTGGCTAATGAGTTACTTAACTGGGAGAAGCCAGTATACTAAAATTGGTTCCTTTGTTTCTAATGAAGCCCCAGTACGATTTGGTGTGCCGCAAGGGTCTGTATTAGGACCGCTCTTGTTCATACTATATATAAATGATGTCAGTGATGTTCTTGTTGATTGTAAACATTATCTTTATGCAGACGACTTGGTAATATACAGCTCAAACAACAAAATTAAAACTATAACCAATAGGTTACAAATGGCATTAAATCGATTACAATCCTGGTTTGTAACCAAGAGGCTTACTGCTAACACGGAAAAATCCAAAGTTGTGTGGTATGGTTCATGCAAAAAGTTACCAAAGTCCAGGGGCCAAAAACTATATTTGTATAACAAAGAACTTGAAACTCTGAATAACTACTGCTACTTAGGACTAAAGTTAGACAGTCTATTGAGTTTTGAACCTGTGCTAAAGGATTTAAAAAGTAAAATTAACCACCGTCTTTTTAGAGTCAGTAAATTCAGAAACATGTTATCTGAAAAAGTTGCTGTAACAGTCTATAAAACCACCATAATGTCTGTTTTTGATTACGCTTGTTTTGCCTACGAGGGGGCTAATGAGGGCCTGTTAAGAAAGTTAGACAGAATGCAGAAGAGAGGCCTGAAAATTTGTTTCAGAGGTTTGGATCTTAATGAAGAAGAGCTCCATGAACGGGTTAATATCCCACTCCTGATGAGGAGACGACAAGAATTATTGCTTAGCTTCATGTACAAATTATCAAGAAATCCAGATTGGGTCGATGAGGAAATCAGAAGGCCAGGTATGAGGTCCGAATCAAAGATCAAGATAGTCATTCCCAGAGCACGTAACATGGGATTCAACAACTCGCCGCTATATAGAGGAGTTGAGTTATGGAACAATCTCCGAGCTGATGTCCAACACAGTGAAAGTAAACTTAAATTTAAAGCAAGAATTAGGCAGATACAAGACTTGTTCAAGATGATGTTAATGGGTGATGAGCTGAATGAGCTGGATGAGTAATATGAAAAAAGATACAGGTTAGGGAGCTGTTGAAAGACTACACCTTATCCTGATTGAGTAGAGGGAGCTGTTGTTTGCTGACTACACCCTCTACTAGAATTTATTCATGTGGAGCTGTTGAAAGACTACACTGCATGAATTTCATCCATGAGCTCACAGTGACTATACTCTCATACTGTATATCTGCTGATCATCTGTTTAAGATATGTTTTGTACCTACTGATCTGTCCATATATATCCTATTGGTATAGTGTAATACATGCTAGTATAAAACTTGTTGATAGTAACAAACTGGTGTATCATGCCTGCTGCCCTTCTTTTTGAAATTTTATTGTAAGATTATAGAGGTTGCTATTTGTGTACATAGTATATACTGTTTGTTATATAGATTTTATTTTTTCTGTTTATATTATTGTTCTCATTCTTCATTGTATAAATTCCCATCTTTATTCATTGATCTATGTGCAAACAACCACTTAATGTAATAACTGAACGAGGATTCACATTATTGTCTAATTTTACCACTTTCTGTATGAATAGTGACTTGACAATAAAACATGTTCAAACCTCAAAAAAATACCTGAGGCAATTATTACAGGTCTTCATTTAGTATGAAAAAGCATGCAAAAGCAAGATTATCAAACTTAGTCACGATCCTGACACAGATTTGGTAGTTGATTGAACTTCGGCCAGGTTTGATTATTTAAAACCCACTAAATCTTACAAATTGCTTGTCGCACATTTTGTCCCAATTCAGCATAAGCGAGTAACTCCTGGAACTACATTGGTAGGTCGTGCACACTCCAAAGAATCAGGGAAATGCATACACCCAGTACTGGCAAGTACACTCAACCGCCACTAATTATATCAAAATACAATGTATTCATTGATTCTTCAAATGCCATATATTGCGTCGCCATATTTCATCAATATAGCTTTGGTGAGCCTACTAACCAAGACTACCTTTGTGTATTATGATTACCAATAGGCGTGATGCATTGATTCAAGCACTGCCCACTTATTTAAATGTTAATTCTTGTTTACACTCCTCTCAAAGCTCATTGGTCCTCTGCTATTGTCAGCCGTACTTTGAGTCATCACTTTAGTCTTTACATAAATGCATACGGTAATACCCACCGGTCGTAATAAATGCAGCCCTGGTGAGAACACTCACCAGGGCTGCATTTATGCATTATACATTCATATATCAAGGTTGTCATGCTGGCATGGACCCTGCTGGAGTATCAGATATCAGCCCCCTAGGGCCAGTACGCTGCATATATTAAACTGAAACTGGCCCTAGTTATTCTAATAACCAGGGCTGCATTTATGCATCATTGACATTAATGCATTATCGAACATTAAAGGGTCAAAGAGTTAATTCCTAGTTAAACTTGATATTGTCTCAAAACCCAGAGCTCTCGCCAGGGCTCCTCTGTCACTGTCACTCAGTCGGTGCAGACCATCATTTACAACGGACAGGCCCTATGGGATGCCTCGCTCAGTTTACATGTTAATTAGCCTGAACCAAATCTTTTAATCAGTAGTATATGCCTCCTCGATCACCTGATCATGAACTGAATATGATTGGTCAGCGTCTGTTTATTTCTCTATTGCATGCGTCAAGTTCATGGTCTTTTGTCAGCATGATGTATACTGATGCACTGCTGGTGTCTATTCTCCAAAGGTTCGCCCTAAGGGGTTAATCAAATTCATGGATATGTGGTGCATGTATAATTATGTACTTTTTCAAGGCACACACTGCATCAATCATGGGTGGGAAACTAGTCTCAAACACATGCTCAGTGTAGTCTGCTCTAGTAGTATAGACAGGGTGTAACAGTCAGCAAAGTCCCCGGTCTCCCCTGTTTTTACACAACCCACCCAATCAACATGGCTACTTTGAATATGCATTATTCCCAGGTATCCAACATCTGACCATAGCACTCTTACATCCAGCTAGCTGATAGGGCACACTTAATGATTGGTTCTCTACAGGCCACTTTAGGCAAACAATCCAACTAACTACATTCGGTGCGTTCGGAGTACGGCCGAGGGATCAATGCTGGTTTGTAAGGCCACCCCCTATTGGTCTGCCCCATGTAGGTCAATGTTGATCCCTGAGTCAACTTACTACACTCCCAAGCATAGTTAAGGATTGGTACCTAGCCAGACCTGGCTGGGGTGGAAGGGGGTGGAGGGAACAAGCTAAGGTGGTGTAGTTAGCGTTTGAGGTCACCCCCACCCACAATGCACTGCATATGGTTAGAAAACCGCTGCCCGAACGCACCGTTTGCCCTCTGGATATGTGTTGGGTAAGGTGACAATATCTCACCCTCTTGCATTTCATATACACATGATAAATAGGCTCATAAGGCTTATATTCTAGGTTCAATCATATAACTTCCTTATTGTCAGAATAAAGTTAGAAAATGTATTAGTATCAGCTTTGTATAGCTCTTACAGTGTCTTATTCCGGATATGTTAAATACTCATGGACTTTCTACTCATGGTGTAGCTACCTGACCATACATATAGAGAATGACTGCCTACAGCTTCCAAGCCACTCCTATACTAAATACAATTTACACTCAAGAAGCTAAAAGTCAGCACTGGGGCAATAATAGGACAATTAATGACTCAGACCTATAGACTTCAGCTATATGCACAGTGTGTTTGGATACCTAGGAATAATGCATATGCAAAGTAGCCATGTGGATTGGGTGGGTTGTGTAAACACAGGGGAGACCGAGGACTACACTGAGAATGTGGTAGAGACTAGTTTTCCTCCCATGACACTGAGCATGTGGTTTAGACTAGTTTTCCACCCGTGGCATCAATCATTGTCTTGAAATTCATATTGATGATCTTCAAAGGGATGTGTATGAATTATATCTGAGAGAAAGCCATAGTAATTGGTATTGTAATATCAGGTTATTGAAGAGTAAGGTACCAGTAGAGGTTATTGAAGAGTAAGGTACCAGTAGCATGGAAACTGACCCTTTAAGAAATATTATCATTAAACTGATTAAACATGTCATGTATAATACAAAAGAAAAACGTTATAAAGTCTATCATGTTTGTTCAAATACCTTAAGTTTTATATTCTAGTTTCTCATTCGAGTATCTAGATAGACCGATGTTTGCAAGCTTCTTCCATGTGATCTCATTGCATCAAAGACCACAAAGGTACTTTAAGCCATTGCAAATCTCCCCTTTTCCAATCCATCCTTACAGAAGAAGAGGGAGAGCCTTCTATAGAAAATTAGCATCCAACACAATTACCCCATAGTAAACCTTTTTGTGGTGTCTAAGCTAGATGAAACAGGGCTAAACAGGGGCGGATCCAGGGGGCCTAGGGGGCAAGTGACCCTCCTAGAGCCCTTGAAATTGGGCCAGACTATGACTCTTAACTATAGAAAACGTGTCCCGAAAACCCGCTTGTGCCCCCCCTAGACAACATTTTCTTGGCTGTGCCCCCCTAGACCACCCCTTCTGGATCCGCCCCTGCTGAATAGATTAACTCTTGATCCTCCCATCCTTTGTCCTTGACTAAGCCTTGGGGTCGATGCTCCCTGAAGCACTCGATCCCATTGGTCAAACCAGGGAAACACATGCGTATAGGGGCCTATTGGGACGGCCATTTGCAATTCACTTCCCGTAAATGTCCAAGGTAATGTTAACCCATTTCAGTTGTTCCCTAGTTACAATATGGTTTCCTGATGGTGAGATTGAACCTCAGATATTTCTGCTTTTGCAGTCGGGCTATGTCGAGCAAGACAGATTAAATCAGAGTGATCCTGATTATTCAGCACAATGTTAGAAATGTTTCTCTTTTTGTGTGTGTATAGATAAAAGGATGTACATAGATGTGTATTTGCATGTAGTTGCATGAATATAGCCTACATACATTCCAATCTCTGCCTACACGGCTATTCTTTCTATAGCCAAATTGAATTAACCATAGGCGGCATAGATATACACAATACTATCACAGTGACTGAACTCAATGAAAACGTCGATTATCAAGTGCTGTGTATAATCTGACATATAGTGCTATACAGCCTGGAATATGACCTGCTATATAACTGCCCTTGGAGCATCATAATACGTAAATCTAGCCTGGTGAATTACTCGCTTGTGCTGAATCAATGAATGCATCATGCCACGCCAGCAGGGGCTGTACATTCCCAAAGGACCAGCATGATAGGCCAATGTAGGGATGGCGAGTTACTCACCAGCGCCAGATTGATGCATCATGACAACAAAGGTCTTATCATTGGTGCATCATGCTGGCAATAGACGTGGAGGCAAGCACCATGCAGCCTCTAAAGGTTTGATACATGATAATAGGTTTCCAGATGACTGTGACCCTTTACCATATTCCTAAATTGATATATGGGTGCTATGCATAGACAAGGGTCATTGGGACCATTGGGGCTGCCTGGTATATTGTAGTAAATGCAATTAATGATAGTCAGCCATCGACCAATGCTCTAGTGGGTAATTATCATTGTTGAACTATTTGGGACCACTTGTAATCGCTAAGGTCGGGGCTCATAGACTCGGCCAAAGTAAGTTAGTAGCAGGTCCAGTAATTTGAAAACGGAGAACGATAGGGAGGGGGGGGGTTCTTATTGATTCTTAGGCCTCTGAAAAACATTGGACGCCCCGACTACTTCCTATTTTCCGACATCAAGCAACAGGGTAATGTTTTATAGTGATCCAAGAGGGTTGGCCATACAGATCCTTTGAGAGGATACACTCATCAATATCACTGTTCTGAATTCTGTTGTGAAGGGCAATGCTATTACCTATACATGAGGAAATAATGACAAATCAGTTTGCCCCAATCCATCTGGGGGTACCTAGGCATATAATATTATCTGATTATAATTATGTGTTATCCTTTCAAAACTTCTTCTCGTGCTCGTCGTTCACAGGGTGGCCAATCTCTGTTTCAGATTTTGGGTAGTTTTAACTTAGCCAGAATCTTAGAGTTTGGGCTTCGAACATGATATTATATACATGGAACACCTGCAGGGAGCGAATTTATAGAACCTCCCTTCAGGGGCAACGAGGTGCTTGAAGGCTTCCCATTCACTTATTATCGTGATGTCAATATATGGGTGCATCCCAATCACAGCCCTCCAATACATCAGCCTCGTTGACTATATAATGTGATACATAAATGCAGACTTAGGGGGTGGTCATTTTTTAACAACAGGGGAGGGGTGGTGGTTTTGGGGGAAGGGGCAAAAAAATCATATCTCTCTTGGGGGGGAGGGGGAAACAAATTTCACCCTTTCTTAGTGAACTAGCCCATGCATTGCTATAGCACAGGGGGGGGGGGGATTTCTGACCCCTCCGAGGGGGAAGTCCAAACAATTTTTGACATGCCCTCCCAAAAATCCACCACCCCTCCCGTGTTGTTAAAAAATGACCACTCTCTTAGCGAGTTACTCATCAGGGCTGTATTCATTCATCGGGATAACTAATTGGCATTATATATGAAAACACAATGCAGGCCATGGGCCCGAACTCCATTTACTGATTACACCAAACAATCAGAAAGGATCTCACTCAATATTGTTTGCTAATCCTTTCAATTAGGACATTTTAGCATATCTTAGAGAAAATGTAGCCTTCTTTGGCATATTTTACCATTTTTCTGGCTTGATATTAGATTGGCTAATGACCTTTTCGACCTAAAGCGGGTATAAGGCAGTGTCCTACTAATGGTTAATGACAGTCTCCTTCACTATTGATCTTCCAGTCCTTATCTGAAAACAATCCATATGCACGGAAACTATGTCAGGCTTCCAATCTTCCTCCTCCTCAGTATGATAATCCATCCATCATCCCTGCAGCAGGCTATCTATTTGAATGGACCCTGATGAAGTAGCTCTATAATGGTTTTCAGCATTATATATATGGTTTATGATGATATGGATGGAGAAGGAGTTGCAGCGAGTGTAAGATGTGGTATATGATACTCAATGATGGTTTCTGAGGAGAAGGTTATAATTTAGACATTGGGAATTTAGAATGTACATTAATTCTTAATATGTTCAATGATAACATGAAGTATATTGACTTCCAAAGGTTCCCCCTAAATCCACCCAAACTGATATTATCTTTCGTTGTTCGTCACTTGAAACTCTGCTCAGCTTTGTGGAATTCGAGACAGGTCAGACTGGTTAAAAACAATCATTCAATCCTTTCATTTATAGATTCTCATGATCATGTGAACTATGCGAGAAATTATGGATATCACCCTGAATGTGTATAACAAAACATGACATAGTCCAAGTCATATCCAAACCAGGATAAATATAAAATTCTAACTTAATTCCATTCAGTCCATCGTCATCAGAACACAATAATGCAGTAGGACGACATTACAGGACTGTTTGAATCCCATAGGCAATACAACGCATTTGAAACAATCTCTACGATTCGTCGTCAGCCATAGCAGGGATACACCTCATCCCAGGGCTTTGGAGAGTTTGATCCCTGTAAGGACTGTGTTAGATCTTGTCTGTTTGTTCTGTCAGGTACGTCCATCCAGCACCCCTGGGCTGAGCCTCCCCTGGACCCAGAGAGCCAAACCCCCTCTACTCCACACAACACACAGACCTGTCCATTATGGTCCATTGCCAATGGTTTGGCCAAAATGCATTTATCCACTACGGCAAATCTGTGGACAGATGAGGAGAAAGGGCCCTCCGAGGTAAAATAAGACATTTAAGATTGAAGTCATCAGCTTTAAAATGAGGTATAGAGCCTCCAGGTAGTCCTTCTAGTCTCAGAGATATTGCTTCCTGAACATGGGATGACGTAACTGTATCAATAAGGAAATAGGATCTCTTATCTATTTTCAGCGTATAAATCCCCATGAATCATTCTATCCATTGAAATTAAATTTCTTCTATCTGGACTGTAATATTGGTTGCCATGGCAACATATGTTCGATGGTAACCCTTATTTATGCCTTGTTTTGGATTCAAAACGTTCCATTTACATTCCAAATACACAGGAAGTGCCAGGAAATAGAATGTTTTTGATGTTTCTGATGTTTTCTGTGTGAAAAGGTACGATATAACCATTTTTGGTCTGTTTTTCACATTTTTAGCCCTTGTAGCCCCCCTAGAGGCCAAACTCAGTACTAAAAATCCCGCAGGGAAGGCCCTTTCCCCTCATCTCCCCAGATTCTGCTGCATATACAGTCTTGGTACTGCCATAGATGGCTTAACCTTTTGGACAGAGATCAGACATCAATCCAGCCTATCTGGTTGTATCTCAATTCCTCGGCTAGAATTCATGCACCTTTTACCATAACATGTAGGCCTACATACTCCGAGCTTTGCACAGAGGCTTTATAAACAAAAGCATTAATTCATACTACATTCTTTTATTGTCAAATTTTGGCCACTCTCAAGAGAAATAACCACCCCCTAATCACATCCTCAGCCCCTTCTCCCCCTGTATGCAGCCCCAGATGACATGGGTGATTCCAGCCAGGCCTGACACCCCAGTCCCCCTGTGTGTGGTGGGCAGGGGTGATAAGAGGAGATAAGGACACAACCACTCACCTGGGCAGAGATAAGCAGTGGTGTTAGTCTTTGGCATGAACCCTTTTGGTGTTGAATTATGCCTTTAGGTTCAGGTCCATTGCTATGATGTACTAAAACAGTGCTGGTGAGTCTTCTCGGAAGTGAATTAACCCTGTAGGGTCAGCATGATACATAAATAAAGCCCATGGCCTCATGAATTCATGTTGATGCATGGGCATGGTACACCAAAACATTATATGTAGCCCTTAAAGGAATTAAGGTCCCAGATGGGGCTTAACTAGGGTTGTCGACAGTTGGGCGTGGCCAGCTGTCTTCCAACTGCCAATCATCTATGGCTATATACACTTCCGGTAGAATAACACGATCCTATATTATTTGGCTTACATGTTATAGTGGTAAGGCGATGGAGGGGTTTGAGTAAGAATGGTATCCCTGAAATGGGTGTTTGTGGACATCAATTATCTCTGCTGAAGAATACAATTCTTGTTATCCAAACCTTTGAAGGCATTATAATGTCTCAAACTGTGTTATCTGTTTTCATGATGGCCCACCAATGACATTTTGGTGAGACACCAATCGAGCACTTTCTTCTATAAGTACTTTGTATAAGAAATCGATTTATGACTTTGACAAGGGCCATTACTTAAGTACTCTGCCATTGCTAAAGATGTACTCTAGTTTCATTCTGTCTTCATTCTTAGCAAGATATTACCGCATGTTCACTGACAGTCTGTATATTCACAGTATTTCTTCAGAAACTATGCGTTATACGTTCAAGTGTAACATCGTCCCTTGGAGTCATTAACAGTGATGAAAGTGAAGAACACCAATGTATATAGAGGACAAACATTTTAAAATCTCAAAGTATCCGACACATCAGCAAATGTATCTCTCTGAGTCGATCCTTATTGGACCATGGGCCACCTCCAAAGGTTCCAACCTCTTAATGGCAGCATAATGCCTCCAGGTTCAGCTTCCTATACTGAGTCTTATTTTACTTCATGATCCAGTCCTATTTTCTGGGCTTAATAGCATTTTATTGGTACATGGTCCATGAATGTAACACTTGGGAGTTCCTTATATCCAAACACCATGACGACCAATGGTCACAATCTTTCGGTTCTGTATACAGAATTTAATAGGTACTGAATGTAAAGGGAAAAATACACAAACAACGATCCTCTCATAAAGCCGTCGACAAAGCCACTCATACCATTGACAATCTCCTCGGGTCACACTCATGGTACCTTAGAGACCATCCCCTACTATAGGACACCCCCACTTACATGCCTCCCCTGTGGTTGCCGTTCTACCTGATCCACCCCTCCATTACAGGAGAAAACAAATTCCTGGTCAGGCTGGACGTGTAGGCCATAGAAAAGCAGTTAGTGTTGTGTCTACGGCTGGCAGGCTGTTTTTAGCCTTTGGCACTTTAAGGGCTCCTTGATGCATCCAGGTCCATGGCTTTCTATCGTCATAATGCACCAACAGAGTGAGTTTATACCCCCCCCCCAATCACTGCAATGCTGCATCTTACTGATTTCTGGAGTAGAGAATTTGCATTTTTTTTTGTCGATACTTAACACTTTATTTCATGCTCCTTTTGGACCTCAATTTTTGCTGAGCGTGCCAATGTCATTGGGCACATACCAGCAAGTACTGCATGATTGTTTTACTCTATCAAAGAAACTCAAACCTTGGGGCATTATGTGACACCTAAAGGGTTAACTGGTTAACTGATTAGGTCCGAGTGTGTTTAGAATGGGATGAAGTGGGTAGATCTCAGAAGGGTGAATCTTCCGAGAGTTTGTTGGAGCTGCTCAAAGCTGGCCTGAGCTCCTCAGACAAGAGGAGCTTGTCAAAGGATTGCTGATACACAACTGTTATTACCTTTATGGTATTGTAAGGGATGTAATTGCTGCCATTTTGTCCACTGAGAGTCGTATCTCTATATAAAAGGAGCTAGAGTACAAGGAAACCTCAAACAAAGCTTTTTAGAATTATAGTCACTGTCAGATTAATCGAAATGTGAGGCCTCGTGATCAATGAGGAATTATGGCCATGCATGGAATAATGGATCATGATTGGATACAGGTGTAGCATATTAAAAATTAAGTACTTAATTGTTTCTCAAAGAAAGTCGAATTGATGCATCGGAGAAATTCTGTTGAGTCTACATCATGCATAAGTATATCATGTGAAAAATGATACAATAATCTGGAGACCTCATGCAGCCCTTAAAATTCAGAATTCTTTTTTTTTAAAACGCATCTACTCTAGACTGGTGCATAGTATTTACCTGTTACACCCCTTTGGGCTCTCCACCCTACTGTACCACCGTGTGGGGATGTGTCCCATGATGGGTACCACTATCACTCTATCAGGGAATGTGTGAGTTTGGTAGCAGGGTTAGCTCCTCCTTTTACCCAGCAAATCTATTTGGTATACACTGGCACAATAGGCTATAGCAGCACAGGCATCGACCAAGCTGTATGCTGAGGGCTAATAACACAGATTTCCATTTATCACACTTATAGCGGCTCTCCACTGTGGATTGGCAATAATGATAAATGTAACAAAAAGTGTCAACTTCATCAATTTCCTTTCATCATTTTGTCGTCACTCTCAAGATTCCTTGTGAGGTACAGTCGTGATCTCTGCAACCTTTCTTAATTGTTGCACACTGGTTGAACCGGCCACATGTTTCATGTTTGATGGTCATGAACATGAAGTGTGAATGCAGCTGACGCTACATTCACATCACGCTGATAGAGATCGAGTTGATGCACTCCTGAGGAACAAGTTTGATGCACCAATGTAGAGTTACTGCGAGTTACTCATGGTAGTAATGAAGGCAATGGACGTATTGGAGGAGACATATTGTAGGAGATAATTTTTAATAATGGTTCTTTAAGGGTAAGCATAATGCCCTTAAATCTTTCACACAAAAAAGAAAGAATGGAAATAAAGTGAAACAAGGCTTCAATCCTTGCCAGACTATGGGCCCTTTGCATTGTCTATAAAATTGGGATCGATTCTAAGCCTTCCTTACCCTGACAAGTGTTGGTCACAATAATGAGAGTTGACCTCAGAAGTAACATACCTCAGGAAATCACACTTAGTCTGTTGTCACGGATCAGTAACCTCTGATGAACCATGCCCCCATTAGAAGTGCTTTTGGGGAAACGGATTGTTTGGGGTGGCCATTACAAGGGCAAAAAAGCTGGGTACTTCATGAACAGGCTGGAATCCACGACTCTGTTATTGCCCTGGTCTGTGGTCAGAGCTGTTAGAGGTATGGGTGAATGCCTTGACCTAACACACACGCAGTTAATAGATATACGTTTTGCAAGTACTTATCGCAAAGGACACAAAGAGAATAAAGAGGACGCTATGGAAGGCCGTTGGTCGGCATGCAAACGGCGGTCAAATTTAACAGAAATAATTATAGCTAGGCCTATTGAAACGTGATCAACATTAAGATAATTAGTAACTTGGGGAATGGAGTACGAAGGCCAGAACAACATGAGTAAAGGATACCAGACGAATTCAATAAACAGACTTGGTCGACCTGAAGGATTTACTAAAGAAATTCGCTTTGGCCATCCGCACAACTCTGTAAGGTAGGTGCAATTGTACCCAGCTATTAAACTGGGCCCTAGATATGTTAAGCGATGGTTCCGTCTAGTGCAATTGTTCTTTACTAAACATTTACATACGTCTTATCTCATGTATTGATGCATAACTGAACAATCTGTGCATATGTAAATAAACAACGAATAGGCAGTTTGTCAATCATTATAAACCACTATGTATATTACGGTGGGCAAGAGTCTAGGCCTGCTGTATTAAATTAGGTAAGCTTCATTTCAGATGAACATGGTAGTATGATGCATAATTTCATGGAAACATATGGATGAATCCTTATCCCAATCCTTCTGTGACGGGGATGTCAGCACTGTGAACACTATTCATCCTGTTCAATACCTGTGATCACCCTAGGCTGTCATCGTTAGTATTAGGCCGAAATACCTGCCTGCTCACAGGCAGGATCCAAGATGTATACAAGTCTATAGTGGCACAAACACATGGCTAGTCTGAACTAAGTACTCACTGTCAGTTCCTGGAAATTGTCCCTCCTATTCACAAACATGTAGTTTTCATGTACATCAGCTTATATTGACTGAAACATGAGATATATCCAATAAATCTGACATGTTTATCTTCAGCTTAGATATCACTACCTCAATGGCCTCCATTGTCAACATACTGGGGTGCTACCTGGTGTTAACCTGCTCTTAAAATCGTAGGGCTAACCAACCAAGAATAGTGTAGTCTTTTTGGCACTAGGTGGCTACACCTGGCTTCAAGATGGCTGACAATGATTTGGAGTTAGGGAGGGAGATTTGAAAATCACCTGGATTATTAATTATCACAAGTATTTCAAGTGCTTTGTGTATTGTGAATCTTTGGATATACATTGAGGGAAGTGTTGGTGGAAGCATTGGACCTGACAGTAAGTACTTCTGTGAGAAATGGCCACTCTGCCAGATTGGCTGACCAAACAGACTACAACAAACACACTTGGTCTCTGAGGTTCCCTCAGAGTGTCTATGGAGTACGTTAGTATAGGCTAGGCCTATGCCATGGGGAAATTGTTAGTAACTGTCATTATTCTAATCGGGTGCATGCTCAAGGTCACAAAATCATGCGGCCATTGGCCGTCTACCTTTATGATGCTGCGGGATGCAGTGATGATTGGATTTAATGGATTTGGGGAATAAGGGGAACCAAGATAAGATACTCCAAGCTCTAATGGAACTAGGAAAACGTCAATCTTAGTGATACTGACCCTACGCTGCTGTCATGACAGCGTCCGTCAGTCCCCATCAGTTTGATTTAATTTGTCTTGATACTGTCAGTTAGTAGACTTCAGAATCCCACCATTAACAAAAGCCTGTTTACACAGGTAGGGCTGTACTATTAGTGCCCTTGATACTTTTAGCCTTCAGAATCCCGTCATTAACAAAGTCCTGTTCACACAGGTAGGGCTGTACTATTAGTGCCCTTGATACTTTTAGCCTTCAGAATCCCGTCATTAACAAAGTCCTGTTCACACAGGTAGGGCTGTACTATTAGTGCCCTTGATACTTTTAGCCTTCAGAATCCCGTCATTAACAAAGTCCTGTTCACACAGGTAGGGCTGTGCTATTAGTGCCCTTGATACTTTTAGCCTTCAGAATCCCGCCATTAACAAAGTCCTGTTCACACAGGTAAGGCTGTGCTATTAGAGCCCTTGATGCTTTTAGCCTCAGGCAGTGATCCCTGGGCCCAGCCCCACCTGATTGATATTGATCTTGTAGTTCAAGAAGAAGGAAGAAATAAAGATAATACAAAATAGGATTACATTGAAGTCTTTATAAAGTTGTTTTACACATATGTGCATTTGTACTCCGTTTTTCAAAGGATTCCTAGGTAAAGGATTTAAAATGAACTGCTCATGGTAAGCAGTGGTCACATGGTTTACTTGCTCAGGTGATGCAAAAAGCAAGTTTAGAGTAAGGAGTTGAGAAAAGAAAGTTATATGTGGGTAGAGTGTGCTGAGGTATGGATGAGGGGGCCGGGATGATTTGGGTCATTAATCATATGTTTCATGTGTGTAAGTGGGTGAGATGTACCTCCAGGAGGACAACATCAATAGTGTGTTCATTTCATATTGAACAGGATGAAAGGCTCTGTTAATGGACCTTAATGCAAGTCTGTCTGAGTCTGGATGCAGTCTTAAGTCTACACGCCACACCTGCACCTGCCCCTTTGCCCCACACCCTCTCTTCTTATCAGAATCTCTCTGCTGCCCCTCTCCTCATACCTCACCCCCCTGGCTCACCCCGCCCTTTGTAACCTTTATGGAGATCACGATCCCTCAAAGTCACCCCCCCCCCCTCTTTGTCTCCATGTATACTACAGCAATAACGGTGAGTTTACATGCCAGTGCTGTGTTGGAGCTTCATACCAACCATTCGGGAATGCATCAATTACATTGTATGATGCATAAATGCAGCTCTATTGATTGCTTTCCTAATGAAAGGAAGAAACATCTATGTTGCCCCTAAAGTATCATACCCACCCTGGTCTGGCATCAGTGTTTGTAGTTGACTTTGATGCCATTATTGGCTGGGTACTTCTACAGTGCCCTTCTCTCTGCACCTGTCAACTCCCCAGCGGCTCATCGTAATGGCAGCTGTCACCTGTACTTTCTACACAGTCTGATTCCCCCTCCCAGCCAGACCATGGGGCCTGTGTGCACAGTACTTTACCCTTACTGTTAAATGTTCTTCCCTGTGGTGTCAGTTCAGGTCTGAGCTACCTCCATATGACAGTCCCACTACCAGGTCGTATTACTGAACCAAGGCCAATACATCACATTATAGACTATGAGTTAAGGGTGATTGGTTGAGTACCTTTTCATTCAAGGTCATTTTCAATCGGGATACCTAATACCTATGTCACTGTAGTTTCAGGAAAGCCCTGGGGATAGCCCCTGATTCAGAGGGATGACTATATGACTCTCGTAACATCAATGTTCTCCATTCTCTGGTGTTGAACGTTCTGCTTTCAAAATCTGTGATCATGCACATTGGATGCCCCCTTCTCCCCCTTCTACTTTCTGACATTTACTGAGTTTCAACACCAATTTTCAGATCAAAGGTAACCTCATCTTACTACTTAGATGTTACTAAGTGTAAGTGAAATATGACCTGCAAGTTTGTAAGCATTTTTAAATAAGATACCTCCCTCCCTCCATTCATTCACCCTACATGAGCAGCCGTAGGTCCACATGTAACCCAAATCCCTGTACTGAACCACCTTCCCTAGTTGTAAAGCTTCTGCAGATCAGTGCAATTTCTATTGCCAGCCGATAGGTGTCTTACCTACATCAATGGTGAAGCAAGTCCCTTGCAGTCCATTCCATTATTGGAGTTAGATACAGTGACACAGTCCTCAGATAATTGTAAACCTTTGGCTGCTACATAGTGATTTTATCACCACACCACATAGTGATTTTTTCACCACACCATCCTTACATGCCTAGTATACCCCTGATCCACCTTTGCTTTATGACTGACAAAAGGACATGGTCCTTAAAACAGTCATCATGTTTTCTTTGCTGATAAAACTAAGTGTAACACACCCTCTCCCGCAGCGTGGATGTTTATTCGGGAGTTAAATTGTTCTATATGAAATGGTAATATGCTGGCTTAGATATCATAACCCTGTAAATTACTTGCTGATATGCTGCACCATATCACACTAGTTTATCAGATTTTTCATTGGCTACAATCAATGTCATCCATGCCAAGTCAGTCGCCCATCATCCGGGCAAGCCCTCCTACAAGACCTACGTTTTCTGCTCTCAACCACCACTTCGGAGGACCACCCAAATTACCGAGGTGGCTTATGGAGGCTGGACTTATCTGTCATGCATAGAACAATGGTGTATCCAAAAGTTATGAAGCAATTTGCAAAAGTAGGCTTGAGTGTCTGTCGCCTTTTCAAGTACAAGAGAAAGAGATATTTGCTAAATGCATTCTTAAAATGAAATCTTCAGCTTTATGCTAAACTCTTGATAGACTTTCCTAGTGGCATCAATAGAATATTCTATGTCTCTTTTTTTCAATAGTAGATCCTATTAATTTTCAAATCTCGAAAGTGGTTCATGAATAATCTTGAAGCTATACCACAAAGGTAGTGGTACAAAAGAAGAGGTCTAAAGGAAGAAATAATCTTTCTTGTTCACATTCTGACATCTCATTGTAGGCTACATTATTTATCCAATAGCTTTGAATATTTAGAGCTACAAGGCTTTGAAAGAGTGACATGAGGGCTGCTTGGAGAGTGATGTTGTCACTTGACTCAGTAGAGGGTACCCATCAGCTGTTGGTGTCATACACTCCTAATCAGCAACTGACTCAAGCTTCATCATTACTAATTAAACAAGTTTCAAACTCAATCTTGAAAGTTAGATTCCAAGAGAAAAGAAAGAGGAAAGACTAAAATAGGATCTACTTAAATGTGGTGTTTTGTACATGTTTTTTAGTTTGAAAGGAGAACCCATTTCTGGCATGCTCATTAGGAACCATCAATTTGTTGGTTTGGTTTTATTTGTGAAAAGCCCTAACGAAATGTAAAGAGCTGGGGAAGACAGACTGAGATGTTGATAAATGTAATGTACTTAAATACCATGGGAGTCAGCTGTGTCAGTGATATGGTACACAGGTTTATGAGACCAGATGCAGTAACAAATATGTAATTCACAAAGATAATAATTATGGTGATGAAGTCTGTTTGAATCAAATCATTTTTTTGTGCTTTTACTGAAATGATTGTATAACCAGCCACACTTTGAGTTAGTGAGCATGGTGAAGAACAGCAGAGTAAACTGGCACGGTTTATATAATAGCCCTTAGTAGAAGCAGCTATCCTAAATAGGGGAACTCGCCCCTGACCCGACCACTAGGCCTGTTGTCACCTTATGTTGACCATCCTGCCTTATGTTGACCATCCTTCCCTATTTCAAGTTATTTTCACAATAAATCAAGATTGTTGATGTCAAGAGCAGGATATTCATTCTGCAGTTAATTGTGCAAAGTCAACTGGGAGGGATGTGCTATCTGAAGGAAGTTAGCCCAGAGTGGTCGACTTAAGGTACCAACATGCCTAGTGGTCGAGTCAGGGGCGAGTTACCCTACTATACATGGTCCTTCAAAAGAAAGGCAGAAAGCAATTAGGAAGTTCACTATGAGCTGTGTTGAAGGTGACAGAATAAGCCTGCCCTGACTTGACGTCAGTGTGTGTAGTTGACTTTGATAGCATCATTGGCCGTGTGCCTTCACAATGCCACCACTATCTGCACTTGTCAGCATCAAAATCACGAAGGCAGGTGGTCTTTCTATTTACCATAGACGTTTTCTATAGTAAGTACAGGAGAGGGCACTAGGTGGCAGACTAACAGGTAAGGCCTCTATATTTTGTGCACAGAGGAGTTCCCACACACCCTCTGATTTTCGTCTAACAGTGAACTTAACTTATTAGATTACAGAGTGTTATCTGGCTTACTTAAAGGACAATGAACTGGATACCAAAAACAAACCATATGTATTAAGATCAAGCTGAGCTATCTAGTCTATTGAATGTGATTTATCAATTGGTATATCTTTCATGGGGTATTCTGAACCGTATATTCACCATCCAATATTATTCGCATAACAGGGGTGTACCCTCAGTATGACCTACAACACATATCTTATGGAGAAGTTATTTGATGCAAGCCCCTACAAGCTAATGAGGATTTAATGTGCATATGTGTGAGCCAGCAAGCAGAAACGGGGGTTCCTGTGTGATTAAGTACCTGTTTTAGTCACCAGGGGCACCACTATGGGCCAGAATAGAAAAAAAATATGCCTAAAACTATTATAAGGTTCTTTTCTATGGAGAATTCAATGATTTTTGATAGAGTGTTCTATTTTGGGTGAAAAGGTTCCAAATTAGGCTTGTAAAAAAAACGTTTTTGGGCCTAAATAGGCATTTTTGTTGAATTATGTTGCCATGGAAACATGATTTTCCTTCTAAATAGGAAATCAATGATCCCATTCAAAAGTATTTTAAACCAGGTTTACTATGCTGAAAACAGAACGAAAATACCATTTCTAGATCAAAAGTTATAGGCAAAAGAATAAGAAAATCATGCTAATTTAGCTAATTAGCATAAATTATGCTAATTATAGATTATCTCATGAACAATTAGGCATAGAGCTTATTGCCATTCAGGAAATGGTCATACCTACCCATATTTAGCAAGCCATTCCCCTGAAACTAACAGGAGTATCTTCTCTTGCAATATATCACTGGAAAGCTAGTTATCTGAATTTTAAAGTTGACTTTTAAATTAATTAGCACAGAGCACCCTTTCTCCTTGCCTCTACACATGTGGATCAACACAGGAAAAGGGACCTCTGTGGGGGGCCTCCTGGGGTCCCCTTCTATGGTTTATTTTGGTACAGGCAAACTCAAACATGTGTCCTAATTGGTGCTATTTACAGTGTGACCAGACAACCCTCTGCACCTGTGCAGACTGCTCTTTCAGGACATGATCTATTTACAGACCCCAGTGTGCTAACAACCCTGCCTACTCTTAGCTGTAGTGTGCAGGCCCAGTTGTTACTCAGCCTGAACTGGCCTTGTCAGACTGCCTGCAGACACCAACTCCTAGATCACAGTTTCAGACACCATTCACACTACAAACAAGTGTTCCCAAAACACCCATATCCAATATTTCCAATTTGATTTTCTCAGCTTCTAGGTAACTTGAGATCAAAAGAAAAACTGATTTGCACTATGGCTTGCATGGACAAACAGATATTCTGGCATCGGAATTATTAGATGGATTCTAAAATTTCTCTCCTGTTCCTATCTATAGGGTAGATTAACTTAAAGACAGCTGTGCAGGTGCAGGTTTACAATAAGGGAAATGTAGTAGCTAATATCTTTGAGTCTAATAGGTCCTTAGGGTTCCCCAAGGTACTAAGTGAAAGACAATTATTTCAGATTTTGGACCAATTTCCTTTCTCAAATCCATGTGTAAAGTTTATCTATTGTTTTTCATCATTTCTAAGACCATCTCAGTTAGTCTATCTTCACCTTGAGATGACCACCTTGCACCTTGAGCTGACCACTTGATAACTACTCTTTTAATGGGGCTATGTTCATAAAACTATCATTTGAAAAAAAAAGAATAAGTGTCTTCTATAGATATGCAGTAAAATGGCATAATTAAAACTATTGCATCATAAGAAAATGTATGTTTTTATAGTGACTCAATTAGAATGGAAATTGGAGGCAGATTTATGGCCACGGATATTGCAAATCTCATCAAAATAGAAGTGCATTATAGAGGCTTTTTTAATATACTTTAATAGACCTTCAATATGGACTATAATAATCCATTCCTTAACCTTATCATCACTCTCTCAGTATCTACATGGTAAGAACCATAGCATTACAGTAAAGATTGAATTGTATGCATCAGAGCATAATCTAGTGCAGATTTCTATCCCAAACTATTCTGGCCATGAATCGTGTAATGTAAGTGAGTAATTGATGTTTAACGCCATTTCGACAGCTAAGGTCATATTCATGGCGAGAACTACATTACACAATTTCACAGAGGAATGTGTCAGTGCCCGCGCATATGTGCACCACACACATCCCGAGGGGATAGGAAAGAGGAGAAATAGACCCTTTTAAGTGGGCTAGGGAAGCCCGATCGTGTGATGTAATCCTACATAATCAATGCTTTCTATTTAATCAAATGCACAAATAGGTGTATAAGGAGTGGTTGACTCAAGGTGAAATGGTGGTCATCTCAAGGTGAAATTGGTATGTTCTAGGAAATAGGTCCTATATAGAAAGTATTTAACATTTCTGCACTTTTCCTTATGCTATCATTTAGCAATGATATCTAACTATGCCTAGAGTCAAAAAGTTGTATATGTGAGCACTTGTCATCTTCAAATTATCGAACCAAATTCAGATGAAATGACCACCTGGTCATGGTAAAAACCATTCAAACATGGGAACTCTAGTGTATTATCATGCAGTGACAATTACTTCATTTATTCCAGGACATCATTATAATGTGGGGCACTATAGCACCTCTATTTCAATAATTTTAGGTTTTAAGACCAATGCACTACATGTGAAAGTGAGAAAAACAAGCTGATAGGTGGTCGACTCTAGGTATGTGGTCGTCTTTAGGTTAATCTACCCTACAAAGCTTTTATACAAGATGTACAAATGTGAACTTAATCCTTCCCCAAGGGTATAGGATTAGATGCAATATGCAAAATTTTGCTGTGTTAATTTTGTTTATGAGACTCTAACCACCCAATTTCTTATGCTATTCATGCATCTAGTCGAACATTGACAGGGTAAAGACTGTCCGTGTATTAGTGTTTTCTTTCCTCGACTGTTTTGATTGACGCAGTAAGGACTGTTATTGTAATAGTATTTTCCATCCTCGTCTATGTAATCCCCTACTTCTATCTCTATGACCTTATCTTTGTTATATTGTCCCCAGCTTCTAATACTCTGTTTTAAGTGCCGAGCTTTATATTAGGCATCAGTCCTTGATAGAGAATGGAGGATAGAGAGCTATAGCGGACCTTGGAGTTAGACTTGGGGCGTGTCTATTCGTCCCCAGGCCCCCCAAACTTCTATCACAAACCAGTAGGTGGCCACCACTATAATATTATACTTTCAGCCCCCCCCCCCATGCAATTCTCCCTCTTTTGGGTTTTGCCTGAACTGAAGGTTCCTCACCTGGCCACCTAGTCAACATTGGGGGAGTTGCGGTAAGATCAAGGTCTGCTATAGTAGGAACAGGAGACGTATTTTAGAATCCATCTAATAATTCTGATGTCAGAATATCTGTTTGTTTGCAAGCCATAGTGCAAATCAGTTTTTCTTTTGATCTCAAGTGGTAGCTAGAAGCTGAGAAAAATCGAAAGTGAAATATTGGATATTGGTGTTTTGGGAACACAAGTTTGTAGTGTGAATGGTGTCTGAAACTGGGAGTTGGTGTTTGCAGGCAGTCGGACAAGGCCAGTTCAGGCTGAGTAACAACTGGGCCTGCACACTACAGGTAAGAGTAGGCATGGTTGTTAACACACTAGGGTCTGTAAGTAGATCATGTCATGAAAAGAGCAGTCAGCACAGGTGCAGAGGTTTGTCTGGTCACACTATGAATAGTACCAACTAGGACACATGATTGAGTTTGACTGTACCAAAATAAATCAGGGAAGGGGATCCCCAGGAGGCCCCTCACAGAGGTCCCTTTTCCGGTGTTGATCCACAAAATGCACATTAAATTCTCATTAGCTTGTACGGGCTCAAATAACTTCTCCATAAGATATATGTTGTAGGTCATGCTTAGGTACGGCCCGGTTATGCGAATAATATTGGATGGTAAAAATTGGTTTTAGTATGTACCATGAAATGTATACGAATTGATAAATCCCATTCAATCGACTATAGATAGCACACCTTGAATTTTTCACAGATGGTTTGTTTTTGGCCTCCATTTCATTGTCCCTCAAATAAGCCACATTATACTCCGTAGCCTAGTGGGGTGTCTATGAGTGCTGGTTTTCTTTTTCATGACAATTCAATATGTCTCTTTTCCCATCCCTTTCTCATAAACAGCATTCCCCCTTCACCAGCCTAGCGGTAGACGGGCTAAGTCACCATACTGAACCTGTTCCCACTTGTAGAGCACCTTGTGAGCAGCTCCTGGCACTAGGCATTGGGTGTCTGGTCTATATCAGGGGTGCAGTGGGTCGCATGTAGTCTGTGCCCTGTAAGCCTGTTACTAACAGTGATATATACAGAAGAAATAAAAACTTTTTATGATGTCACCAGAGATTTAGAGACTTTTACCTCCTTGGTCTCACATACTGCTTTGGTCAAGTACGCAAAGATGCCCCATTTTATAATACACAAGGGAAGCCCTGGTGAGTAGATTTCCATTATTTGATATACAAAATGTCAGCCCTTCATAAGTTCATGATGCACCAATGCAATGCTATTAATTTACCCACCATTACAGATTCAGTACCCCACAGAAGTAAAGGAGCATGCCTTTTAAGACAATCTAAGTAATATCTCTACCAAGGCAAATAACACAGAGGCATCGCCTTACACTGGAGATAAACATAAAGAGCCAAGATGGTGGCTCACACACAATAACCTGAAAATTCCTCGTTAGTACTGTGTACTCTGTCACACTAGTTTGGTGGATGTTTACATTGGCTGCAATCAATGACATCCTCACCCACTATGCCACCCACCATCAGGAGCAGCCCTCCAAGGCAACCCAGACCTACTTTTGGCCCTCAACCACCACTTCAGAGTACCATCAAAATCACAGAGGCGGCTTGTAGAGGTCGTGCTTACTGATCTAAAATTTATTAAGACAAGGACCCATCTAAAGGTTAAGAGGCAATTTCACTTTGTAAATAATATAAAAAAAAGGTAGACAGATCCATGATGCTCTCTCATTTTTATGGTTTTTTTTCTTCATTTGTATTCAAAATAAGCTTCGGTCTATGTGTCAATACTGATCCATGTTGTTGATTTCATTTGCATCGGAGATATCATTAAGCACTTGCAATTTCATTTCATTTTGAAATAAAAATAATTAAATGCATCCAAACTGATAATACTATAAGACCCTTTAATATTGAAAAAGGTGCCAGAATCATAGAATTGCTTATTGCATGCAGCTTGCCCTTAAATAGAGTACATATTTCACTGTACCCTGACCTAATACAGCTGAAAGATGGCTCTATAAAATTGCTTACCACTGTTACATTCATGCCTGGTCTTCTTTTTAAACTGATAAATCTTTTAAAGGGGGTGGTACGTGCAGTGGTCATATCTGAAATGGTTTATTATGATATGAAAATACCATCAGACTTGGGCCACAATGCGGTCCTTTAAGGGTTAATGGTTAAGGTCCTAGAAGGGTTAATGTGCACCTTGTCAGTAGAGGGCCCTGAATTACCTGACTTCCTGTATCAAGATTGATGTTGTCATATCACTACCTGCACCCGGTGATAAAACTAGCCATTGCAGCCCTGGTTGTTTTCAACTCAATGGCTAACACTGAAGTGCTGCTTCAAGCCAAGGGATTTCTGAGCATGTCAACTACATAAACTTGTCATGATGCATGAATGCATCCCTGGTGAGTTACCCATCAGAGAGTTACCCACCAGAGTTAGACCAAGCCATCATGGCAAACACGCATTACATCCCTACCTGTGTAAAGCTGTCTGCAAAAATGCAGCCATCTATCTATGGTATATTTTACATATGAAAAAAAAGACCTTTTCCCCTTCAGTATATATATTCAGGTTGAATATATTTTTATCGTCATCATGAGTATTCAGGTGATGAAGATACTGCCTCTCCCCTGACGAGAACCCTAAATCTGAAATTCAACAGCCTCTCGCATCCTGACAAAAGAGATCAAGGCATGTTTTGGGAAAGTGATGTGTTACTTGGAGACTGATGATGCCATTTGCTTCGGCAGTCAATAAAACTGATCATCAGCCACACTATAGTTGCCACATGATGAATTCTTGCTTATCATTACCAGTTGCCACACTTTCTCATCCTGGCCACTCAGCATCTAGATCCCCCAATCCTCACCCTCATAAAAATCAAATGTCATTGAAAAAAGGATCCACTCAAAATATGGTGTTCCATTTGATTGCCAGTAGAGTCAAAGGGGGGGGGGTTGGTATGGTCAGTGTTATATACTAATTTTGGCTGTGACAGAAATTTAAACACTTGCAAAACGGCGAAACAATGTCATGTTGAGTATGTGGGCCAAATGTGTTGTGCATGTGTGCCACATGGGTATATAGCCAACAATTATTCATTTACAGAGTTAGAATATATATTGAGAGATGGGCCTGAGAGGTGTTGAAATATGGATATAAGCGTGTGTGCCTTAGTTGTTCAATGGCTGACTGGCAGGGGGATATGACACTGGGAGGGCAGGGTGGATAACATCAATATGAGCATTTTGTACCAAGGTGCAGGAGTGAGATAAAAGGCTCTGTTAATGTCCCTTAAGGCCTAACTGTCTGAGTCTACCTAGACCTGGTCTGGAGTCTGCCAGACTGTATGGTACACCTACACCTGCCTATTTGACTTTACCTCTCTGTTGCTGCCAGTCTCAGTTCACTGGCCCAGTATCCCTCACCCCCTCACTCTGCACTCGCTAAGCCTGCCCTGACCTGATGTTAGTGTTTGTGGTTGACTCTGATGCCATCTTTGGCTGTGTGCTCCTACAGTGCCCTCCTCCCTACACTTGTCAATTCCTCAGCCTCACAGCATAATGACAGCTGCCACCTGCTGTCCTTTCTACACAGGCTGTTCTTGCTCCAAGTAGTAGTCTTAAGTAGTCTTACATCCCGAACTGGTGATCTTTTCCTGACATTGGTTTAGATCCATCTTAGCTGATCATGCATCACATAGTCACATTAGATTAATCAAATATGATCGATCTACTGATACAAATCTCCTTCCAAATACTGCCCATTTTCCTGATATGAAACTAGAGGGGCTATGGCTGTCTTAGCACCAAAGCTTTTAATTCGCTTCTTTATTCCAATATTAATATTATTATTCCTTCAATATGCAACCTTCATGGTGGGCACAGAATAATGAATCAATGGAATATGGTTTGTCATCTTTGGTCAACAAATTATCAGTTTTGTTTAGTTAATGAAAATAAATGTGCTGAAAGGGTTGATCCCAGATCTCTTTCTGGTTCACATTACTGTATAGTCAGTGAAAAGTGAATGATTGTTTAGTGCCAGAAAAGCCATAAGAGTTATTGTTTGGATAGGTTTGAGCAATTAGTGTAAGAATTATCTAATTGTTCAAAAGCACCACGTGTACACTGCTTGCCACATGCTGAATCAACACTTCATCATTACTCTTTACAGCAGGTTCACCCCCAGGCCAAAATGGAGGCAGTTACCATGAGGAAGGTTAAAATAGAGATAACTGTTCTGTTGAAAGTGAGGTGCCTCATTTAAATGGTTGCACTTTGCAGTTCCTTAGGAGAATAAAGATGGTGGTATATTCATTGATTTGCACTGAGATTATATGGATATTTTAGACATAAAATGGTATCTAGATATCTACCCAGCAAAATACAACCTATATGCAACATACATATTAGTTAAGTGAATCAAAGAAAATTAAGCACAGTAATCCCCAGGTACCTTCTTTTATTGTCACTACTGCGCTTGTTTCCCTATTCATTCTTGCTTCATATTATCACTAATATAGCCCCAACTTGCTGCACCACCTAAAATGTAGCGAAAGACCAATGAATATTCTGAGGATCTATATCAGAGACATGGAATTATAAAGCTAAAAGACAGCCACATTCAATAAAGGTGTACTAACATTTAGAGGCAGCATGTTCCATGTATCCCTTTAGAGTCGTGATTTAATAATGCAGTGCTGGGGAGTGCATGAATGCAGCCCTGGTGAACACCTTGCATCGTGGTGACCACAGGTCATATCAACCATATCAATCATCTCCTTGGTTCTCAAAAGGATAGGAGTCGTTTAGGTGTGGGTTGTCTTTGAGGGTCACAAAGGTGGATGGATTTGTAAGTGGGGGAGGTAAACGAACGACTCACTGTGAAGAGTTAGATAAAAATATCAATGTGAGCCATCTTATAGGACAGCAGCTGTTTGGGGACATCAAGGAAACATGAAAGGTTCTATTAATAGACCTAAGGCCCAGACGTTTTTATTCTGTCTAGGGGTTGGTTTTCTCAACTCTAGCAGATGGCTACACTAGGAATTCTCAATCGGTTTTCTTTCTTTTCCCTTTTCTATTGCCTTCTGTCCTCCCACTCCCTCACCTACCCCGGTCCAGTTCCCTGCTGTTTGGAGTACCACAATGGCCACCCACAATACACAATAGCCACCGATTCCTGAGCTGCAATACCTTTGCCTTATCTGTACTTTCTTAGACCTTCTCCGATTTCCCTTTTCTACCTGAGACGTATCAGGGTAGGTTAACCTAAAGACGTCCACATACCTTGACATGTCTACCCCACAAATTGGCCGTAAAGATGCATTTACCAGTGTTTACTCCTGAATCAATGATGCCAAAGAATTCATGAGTAATGAATCAACCAGTTGGGGCAGGATGTCTCGAGGTATGTGGACATCTTTAGATTAACCTACCCTAAACCATGTTTGTGTTCAGCGGGCCATTCCTAAAAAGTCCTTAGTGCAGATTTTGGGTCTTGTCACACATTTTAAATTGCTGAGAAGGGCATTCAGAATGATAGCAATTGTTATCCACCCGCCGTTTGTTTCCACCAGGAATGGAGTTTCAGATCCCACTGTAATGACATGCAATAATTCAATCCCACCCTCAGATTATATTCAACGATCCATTAGTTTCAAATATCAGTTCTGTCCAAAAGTATTCATAAATAGGCTCTTCGGATCAAATTATCCATTCATCCTTGACATTCGTTAATCAAGTATGGGGTGTCTGAAGGTCAGGATCTTTTTGTTGTGATTTTTTAAAGAAATTAGATATGTTAGTAATAATTGAATATGTTCAGAGATGATGGCTCATCAAAGTGAAATATTAACTTTAGACATGCTTTAAAACAAGGTACAGCCCTTGGGAATGTCTTTTTTTTTCTTTTTGAGACATGAATGTTTCATGGAGCAACCCTATCCAAACAGCCAACAAGCTCTATCTCTTTGTCTTTCTTTATTGCATCGTACATGTCATAAGCATAACCATACATGAAAGATAGAAACTGATATTTTCTCACTCACTTCTGCTCATAGTCGACATAAAAAAAATAGCTTTGAATGTGTATACTTTGAGGGCAGGACGGGTCTTAATTGTGAAGTGGATGTGTGGGTGGGTGTAGCCGTAGTAATATTGGAAGGTACCAGAATGGGGAGCGGAGGCGCACTGAGTGGGGTGACAGCATCAGTATGACCCGCTGGTATTTAGCAAGCAGCAGTGATTATGGATGTCAATGTGGGATGAAAGCCTCTTTAGGCCAGTCTGTTTGAGACTGTCTAGAGCTTATCATGAAGTTTCCCAGACAGCTAGCTCAATATAAGCCTACATAACCATCAGTGCATTCACCTTATGTACCCCTTTTATACCTCTAGTTTCTCTTTAACCTTCTAATTACCAACAGCAAAACTATAGGGTCAGAATGAGCTGCACCCATATCTGAAGAGGCATCTCTAAGCCCAAGAGTAAAGACTGGTGGTTCCTTCACAATGGAACCCCATAGCCACTATCAATGCCAATGGAAAAGATGTTAGGGTAGTCCATATTGTCACACAAAGTGGTTTGGTGGATGTTTTCATTGGCAGCGATCAATGACATCCTCACCAACTCTGCCCTCACATCAAGATGGGCCCTCTGAGGCAAACTACGGTCTCTTTCTTCACTGAAAACATGGAAGATCCGAAACTAGTCAGCCGTGACCACTTTAGGTCTTCAAGTTGACGATACCTAAAACTACAACTTTAGGTAGTCAAAATGACGACTTTAGGTCATCATCCTGACGACCTGAGTCATCAGGATGACAAAACTGACAGTACAGAGGTGTCATATTAACTACTCAGGTCGTCAGGATGATGACCTAAAGTCATCATTTTTGACTACCTAAAGTTGTAGTTTTAGGTATCGTCAACTTGAGGACCTAAAGTGGTCACCGCTGACTAGTTTCGGATCTTCCATGTTTTCAGTGTTAGCACTTGAACACCACTTCAGACATCCACTTAAATTACTCTGGAGTTTGTGTTAATTGATCGATATAAACAGGAGCACATTTAAAAGTTAACAGCCAATTGGCAAAAGTAGAAAGGCGTTTTTTAACAAGTCTCCTTAAAATTGAAGACTCATTATAAGTATTTTAGGGTGTTTATCATCCAGGTAGAACCCCTTTCTGTGTGAAATGACCAGAGACAGAAGCTCATGCAAATGACTCAAAAGGTATGTTAATTACACAGCCAAATATAATTATCTTGGTGTCCTAAATAATCGTAGGTTTTGTATTTTCTTCAAACTATTCACCTTTTTCTGCCATGTATAATTCTCTGCGGATTGACACTGTACATGAAAGGTATACCTGCGAGGGGCTGTGTGAACGTAACTTTTAACATGATAATCCACATTCTGTTTCATTTTCCTAAATTAAGATAGATATTTTTAGCCATGTAAGTGTACAGTCATATCAATACAAAGATCTCAGTAGCAGGCACTCTAGGTCTACAAGGGTTGTATTATTATAGTGGTGATGGGGCATACTCGGTGGAGATGATTTTAGTTTTTCCTTCTTTCAAGTGAGGTGGCATTATCACCTTCAGTAAATGAGTGAGGCAAGCAAAAACCAGTGGCATAAAAACACTTCTAAATCAAGTGACACATCTGGCATGGCATCTTTTGGCTGTGGTGGCATTGCATAAAAAGATTGTATGGACTGACTGAAGAAAACTTAGATGGGACTGACAAGTACACTGCTACCTGTTATGAATGCCATGGAATGACGTGCTGCCAGGTCTAAGCCCTCAGCATTTGATTTGAAATGGAATCATTTTGTTTTCTGATGTGTTTTATTACATTGTAATCTCTAAAGGTTTGATTCAGGGAAACTAGATCCGTGATGTACAGTTTAAAGAACCACCCATATCTTCACATCCAATGTATGCACTGGATCTCGATTAAACACTACCCTTTAAATAAGTGTTGTATTCCTTACCTCATTGACTTTGCCCTTTTAACCCCTAGGTGCCCAGTGGTGGAAAATGGCGGAAAATGGCCATTTTTATGCATACATGAATGGGCCATTGATTTGACATATAAATATTAGGTCCATAACACTCTATCCTATACCAAGGTTTGTCAATTGCAATGAGCTTTTTGTCGATGTCCTCATATTTTATATTCAGTGAATAGGAGGGATTTCAGAGTAATTTGAATCAAGCAATGAAAATAATCATCTGACATTTTTTGCAAACTAGTGGCGAAGGCAGATATTGGCCACTATCCAGAGCTAGGAGGAAGGAGCCCCTTTTTTGGTGTAATTATTTGAAGATGATATAACAGGTGGAAAACCCCAGATGGACTATGCTTCATATGACATTTCCTTGAAGCTATTGTGTTAGGCTTTATGATTAAGTAGGTAGCAACATTCTATTAGTGAACTCTTGTGGTTACCATGGCAACGGAATCAACAAACCCAACAGAAAAACAGACATTTTTCACTTTTCTCACACATCAGTGGCCTGTTTCTAACATCTATTCGATAAAAAATGATACCTATTACAGCATACAATGTTGATAATATGATGGGTTCCAGTCATTAAGAGTCAGAGTTTCCATGGCAACATACCCTATCATTAGAATCTAGGGGTGTATCTAGGTAGGATGTATAATAGATGTCATTTCGTGTTGAATACATGTTAGAATTGGACCAATAAAGTAAAAAAATGGTGGAAAATGTGTCTTTCTTTCTGATTTTGTTGATTCCGTTGCCATAGTTACCAATATCTTCCCGAAACTAAACATGTCAACAAAAGCCCTGACCATACTCTTGTGGTATGTAGTGGTATTATCTGATGAAGCATCAAAGAAGGGGCAAGAATCAATCAAACAAACTGACATTTGACAGGTTTACATGAACAAGTCTTCACTCAAACTCACCTAGAGAGATGTTTGTTGATTCTGTTGCCATGGCAACCACAACAGTTCACTAATAGAATGTTGCTACCTACTTTATTCCAAAGCCCACCAAAATAGCTTCAAGGATATATGATGTGAAGCATATCCCATGTGGAGTTATCCACCTGGTGCATCATCTTCAAAAATAGTAATATTATCACACAGAAAAAAGTGGGTCATTCCTAATAGTTCTGGGCACATAAGGTTTTAAGTACCTATAGTAACTAATATGCTAGCCAACATTCCTATTACCTATTATCATGGCCTAGAGAGCTTCATGGGAGACACAGCCACAACATGTGATGATACATAACCATGTATGGTGTCTGGTGTGTGCTGATATGAAGGCTGTGAATTATCTCCTATTCAGATCACTGTGTCACCTCTGTGGCCTCTTTGCCCAATGCCCATACCCCTCGTATGGTCATGTAAAGATGTCCCCCATGCCACTATACAGCTGTTACCCCCTCCCCTGTTTTCAAACATACGATTATGGTCGAAAATCATAGAAGGTTTGCATATGAGGAATTTGGAGGTATTCCAGTCCCTACTCTTCAAATTTACGGGCTTCCCTGGCCCACTTAAAAGGGTCTATTTCTCCTCTTTCCCATCCCCTCTGGATGTGTGTGGTGCACATATGCGTGGGGACTGACACATTCCTCTGTGGAATTGTGTAATGTTGTTCCCGCCATGAATATGACCTTAGCTGTCGAAATGGCATTAAACATCTATTACTCACTCACTCACTCTTCGAATTTTAGTTTCCCCCTCTATTTCTTTGGTTCAAAGTGTCAGGCTGGATGAGATCATCATGTTACATATGGGTTTTGATGGTCCCATATGCATATTTTGGGTTCCAGGGGGGTAAAATGTTCCCAAAATGACCAAAATTGTCTGGGCAAAATTGTGTCTGGGAGAATGACATTTGAGTTACAAGCCATGTTGAGGGCTTAATTTCCTACAGAAATAATCTTCATACCTCCATGAAAATCTCAGGTCCAGACTAATTTGGCCTGTAGGTGAGGAAGATCACATTATCATTTATGTCAGATGTGTCCTTGCTATTGTAAAAGAAGCATACTTATAAGGATTCTTTTTCTGGGCACATGTCAGGGCGAATGACAGGTAAGGCCCCATATGCAAACTTTCTATGATTTGTGACCTTATGCTTCAGTATTTGTAGTTGACTTTGATGCCATCATTGGCATCATTAAAACAAAGACCACTGAAAATATAGGCAAAGGCATTGTCCAAAAGACGTCGATGGCGCGTCATTATTTGACTGCAGTTTTACAATGCACATCAGGCTCAATCAAAGATATCCTCATCAAGTACCACTCTATCCAGGGGTCTGCACTGCCTGAGGGTTTAATGTACATTGGTAAAGGGGAGTCTGTGGAGATGAATTTAGTTGAGGAGTATTTTTTTTTCTTGTGTGGTAGCATTACCACTTCAACTAGTGGTGGCATTATCACTTCAACTAAGTGAGTGGGACAAAAAAGAAGCCGAGAAGAGGAAAAGAACACATCTTAATCAAGTGACACATCTGGCATGACAGCAATTGACCAGAGTGACACACATAAAAAGGATGTTGACAGTAAGAAGAAAGGTTAGATAGGATTGACAAGTGCACTGCTACCTGTTTCAAATGTCAGAGAAGGACGGGGTGCCGGATTTAAGCCCTCAACATTTGATTTGAAGCAATGATTATTTTCCCATGTGAGGGTATGAAACGGCAGATAAACAAGTCAGAGCATTTTAAGTGGTGACATTAACGATGGGCTGCATTGTGTCGTTAAGATTTATCACCAGTACTGAGAAGCTTCCATCGTTCTGTGAGCACTTTTGCTTGGATTTTAGATGTTTGGATATAGATTCAATTTCTCTGATTTAAGCTATGTACTGGATGATCCATTACAATGCCTACACACATAGTATATATGTTTAAGGAACACTGTCAGGGTGAAAGTGACAGGCTGCGTAGTCTTGGAATCAACAGTACTCTTCTTGAGAGTGGTTCATCAAAGGATGCATGCTCAAATATAGAAACAGTCAATAGGTAAACATCATCTCCATTTCTAGATCTTTGGAAAGGATGCTACAGTGTCATCAATGCTCACCAACGCTCATCATTAAGAGGTGATGGATACAAGCAGTTACACTTACCAACTTATCACATATCATGGTCCAGTTTAATTTGGACCCTTCATCTCCTAATAATGATTCACATTTCTTTTCATTTTAATGTGCATCTTACATTCCTTTACATTTAATGTCAATCAGAACCGCATCTACATTGGGCAGGGCCCCTCATTTTTGCATGTAGTTAATCTTCACATTAATTTTTCCGCCCCGATGTCCATCTGAAATTCAGAGCTGCGCCCCCTCCCCCCACATCCATTGTAAATTAATGTGAATAATCCTCAAGACAAAAGTAAAAGGGCAATGTAAGTGTGTTTCCATAGGGTAAAGCTAAAATCTGTACAGAAGATGTTAGAACTCAAAGCATCATTTTCACATAAGCCTAATTAAAAGTGATGGTGTTTCATATTCATGCATTCAGGTATGATTTCATTTCCATTTGATGCCATATATGGCAAGCAACACAGTACACCAGATGTACATTGTAATAGTGTATGAAAAGAAATAAATGTTGGCCTATAAGAATACTACAGGATTCCAATATGATGAATAACTTGAGACGAGGTTAGTTACTCATCCTGTGCTACAGTGATAAGCTGTATATCTCCCATAGCACTACTCGTAAAAGCGCTAAGAATATAGGAAATGGGGAAGAAAGATGATCTGAACACAATCTACACTCTGTAAGAGCATGAATAAAAAGCCATCAGGGCACAAAGTTATTAGACATTGGACCCTCTCATGAGACACCAAATGGTTCATATCCATTAGGTTTCTCCTGTATCTGTGTGATATGAGTTGGTGAAGTAGCTTACGGGTATTCCCCAACTCCTATTACTGTATTCAACAAGGCTATCTTTGCATCTAAGAGGAATGGAAAAATCAAAGATTGGTAATTCTAGAAATTACAGAGAATGTTCTCCTTACAATATGTGACATGGAAAAAGGGGTCTTAGTACCTCTTGCGCTAAGCCCCTTTTTTCGCAGATCGTGTCACATATAAAGAATAAAGGATACTTCAGCCTGTAGCATTGTACTTCTTTCCTAAATACCCAACCTGACTCCTTCAATGCTGTAGGTTCAAAGGTATAGAAATCCTGTGCCATTTGTGTTTTCTCTAGGTAATGACATTCAATTAATTACATCTAAGTATTAATCATATTTCTAAGCTTATGATTCTACAGTTGTGTACCAGACTACAATTGTGTCAGAAGTATGACTGATTCCACGCTTAATCCTCTCTGACTCCTGTTGCTTAGAAGGATGCCCTTAAATGAATTACTATCTCTAACCATCTAAAGGTTAAATACTACATCCATTCCATTTTGTTCATGATGCACACAATATAGGCAACTCTGCTAAGTAACCCACCACCGCTAGACCCGTCTATCATAACAAACCACCTGCATTGATACACACACGGAGGGATGTCCTGATACACCAACGCAGTTACTCACCAACATTATCCTGATATACCAAGAAAACGGATCGTACAATGGGCACAGCCATTGCTGAAGCTGGGTACCAGAGATTGTCACTGATAACCGTTTTCAGATGGGTACTACCTACTGCCCTAGAGGCCCACAGTGAAAAGGTGGGATTCTTTCATTAGCTGATAATTAATCCCGAAAATCTGGTATATATCATGACAGCATACCCTGCAAGATGGTGAAACACCCCATCTTTAAAGGGCTACCAGTATTACAGAATCGTAAAAGCATAAGGGGTATTGACCCAAGGGTGTCTGCCTTCATTTAGATATGCCTGTAAGCGGGATTCCTCACACCTCACAGGAGAAGATGATGGATAACTACAGGCATACTTTGATGACTACATGCTGTATTAATGGTATTTAATCAACAGGAAAACAAAAGGCGACCATGAATACTCATTCTCGTCATGGGCCCATACACCAATGTCGCACTGATCAATGCCTTGCTCACTTATGCACTTATGCACCAGCACTGCAATTTTTATTAATGGCAGTGCCACATCCATGACACCACCTCCATAATTTTGTTGTCATCCATTAGATGTCTTATGTTTTCAAGATTCACCAGCAGCGCACTGGTGTGCATCTTGACGACAAAGATACATGAACCTTGAGGCACCAATAGACCCTTAAAGGGTTATTGTTGAGACAAAACTATTGAATCTACCAGGAGCCCTCATAAAATGGAAGAGTGTGACACCATAAAATTGATGTAATACCATGAAGCATTTTAGTTTTTACAATGAAGCCCCAGGTGGCAGTACAGTAACTGTAACAAGGGAGAATCTCTGAAAAAATAACAGTGAGAACTTTGTCCTAAAGATGAGAGAGAACCACCATTACTTTGAAAACATGATATTTACGGTGTAGTGTACTATGTTAACTTACCATATCCACTTCCGATATGGAGCTCACGCTGGACACAAACATTGTGACTCCTATTTCCACTGGGGTACCTGAAAGCAGAGAAAAGGTAAACAAATTTTGCTTCTCAAAGGATCATGCGCTTACATCTATTCAAGCATTATTCTAATATTTCATCATAAAAGATCTATCAAAAATATTCCAAACCGAGAGGTTCGATCCACAAGCCGACACAATAATACTCCAAACCTTGCATTTTGCCAAAGGAACTGAGAATTGACCCACAAGGCATTAAAGTAGAGTAGATATGGCAATATATGCTAGGTCATATTAGTTTTTAAATGGGGCGAGGTTGTCTAAATCTTACTTAACTGAAATCTTTGAATCTTAATCATTAATTGGTAGAAAGTATGGACCGGGATGTATGTGGAACATCTTTCCTCATTTTGGAATAGCCCTGGCTGCCAAAACAAAAGAAACAGTAAATTTGGAAAATGTGTAGCTGCGTTAGTGGTGACAATATCACTACAACAACCAACCATAAATCAAGATGTAAAACTTCATGGACCTCCTTTTATGGGAGTTCAATTTTTGTTGAAAGGATATGAATAATACCTCACCCTTTGAATTGACACTGAAGACATAAATAGTGAGCCATAAAATCCATGCTAGACTACCATAGACCTGACCACTTAGGGCCATGGACAATTAAAATACACCACACTCCTTGTTAGCATTGATGAGTAATTTCACAGGCTAAATTCATGTATCATGCCCTATGGGACTGCTCTACTCCTCAAAATTAATGTCAGTGTTATACACCTTAGCAATTCAGCCCTGGTGAGCTGCTCAGACATTACTTAGCAGTAATACATCATATTTAGAAATAAACATTATGCTTGTAGGCACAATGTGCTCTGTAAGGGGTTAGGGCCCGCCCTTCAGGTTTAATCGATTGCCAAGCGCTCCCTTGCAAGCACCAGACTGCCAGCCTTATATAGAATCATCCAATGTTTCCCCTACACTAAGCTTTGCCTTTCAGTGTGGTCACTGTGTGTAATGTCCACACCATGTCGTAATTTATGGACGACCTGATCAGAGGAGTGTCGTAAACGCCGCCGGTTTACGGCAATTGAGTAAAAAGTCGGCCGGTCGGTGTCTGTGTTGGCACCAAGGCTCAAGATGGCTGACTGTCCAGGAAAAATGGACGCCTGAAAGTAATCTTCAATCCCATACATTGAACTGCCCTCATCTGTCTCTGCTTTACATAATAAGAAGGATTAAGAACCAGTTTTCCGCTTCTGTGAATAGTACCATACCTACCTGATTTACAAATTTGAAGGTTTCTTCAATTTTGAGAAATTATGTGTGAGTACACCCTGATACTTATGGTAATGCACAGATACCCCCCTAGCCCCCCCCTTAAGAATTGTATAATTTCACCCACCCCAATTTCACCTAACATCCAAATTTCATACATTGTGCATGTTGAATAACTATGATAGACCCTTGAATAGTCGGTACCTTTGATATCAGGCTACTGCACCACTAGGAAGACCCTAGTAGACGTACAGTGGACTGTGGGTGAGCATCAAATGGAAGCGCCCACTCAATGGTAAAATCATTTTGGATGATTACAGATTGGGGAGTACCATGAAAGGAGGAGAAATAATATTTTTCATCCATTGTGCTATAATCCATAGAATATGGAACGACAAGGGTCAACAGAAAGAGGCCAAATTCTTTGGGGTTTGATAGACCAGATACATTGGGATAGAAACCTATTTTTCTTCATCTATGTATTCTCAAAGAGTATAATCATTACAAAAAGAAAAGGTATCAGTTTATGGAATCGGTAGCTATAAGTCAAATCCCATGTATATAATAATCATATTTGCATGAAACTTGTCAGACCTTACCCTGGAAATAAAAACCAAGATGTTTAAGAAGAAATAGTAGAGAAAGTAACTTTGAAATTTTAGGTAATTGTTATTCCATAGCCCTTTCCCTCTTGTCTAAAGATATCACTAGTAGAATGTTGTCGGGTTAACCGATCCTAACCTATCAACAGTTATTATTTAATGCACATATTATATACAATGTCTACACACCCCCTAGCACCAACACATATTTTACAGGATATATACATTCAAGTTCTTCTTGTTAACAAAGCATTGACTTTTCACAAATGCCCTATTTACATGGTATCAAACAATACTTTGTCAACTTTTCCTCTTATTCCTTATTACCCTTCTCCACGTCAAGTTACCTCTTCACCGGAAGGACATACAGGAACTTTCATTAGTGTTAGTAGTACACCAAAAGTTGGGACATTTTCAGGAACCAAATTTAACAACTTACCTCGGAAACTGTCTGCTCTTTCTGCAATTATATTCAGTTGTATTTATCAGAAAATTCCCTTTCCCTTTCACGTTAGAGCTGCCTTATTTTGAAATGACTGTTATGACTAATATTTATGCATACATAATTTTACACCCATGCAACTATGTTAACCTAGAATCTATCAACTATTCGAAGATCGTCTTCACTTGATGGTTGTGTGTGGTTTCATCTTTTGAGGGAACTTAAAAACGCGTTGTTCAAATCCGGCGTGACTTATGATTGAAATGTTACTCTGCAAGTGAGAGGGTCAATCAACAGTGTTCTTGAGACAACACTTAAAGGGGGGCTGCCACCGCAAATTAACAACATGGGTACCGATTCAAACAGCGATCATAGAATCGTGGGAATCAGCGGAAAAAACGCGATGCCCTGATTGTTCAAGGGGTGGTCACGTGACTTTTTAATGCGGGCATTCATTACCATGCCAGGGCCCCTTTAAGTTAGCCCAAAATTACATCATGGCATATATCTTTAACATTACCTTTTATGTTTTTTTCAGGAATCCCTAAACTTAAACTGTCCTTGGAATTTAGTGTTAATGACATCATCTCTACTACGGTAACGTAAACTTAAAGATGCAATTTCAACTAAAACAACCTGCTTGGAAGTGATTAATGAAACATGCTGTTGTCAATGTTATTTGTTTCCCTATTCAATGACACATGCCATTTAGATATCAGAGCCTCCTGTATGTGTAAACAGAAGACAATCAGGTTTGGAGTACTTCTCTCCTATGGCGGGAAATATGAGTCAAGTTTCCCACTAGTTCAGGGTAGCTAAGAGATAATACTGAAGGGGGCTCCACAGCAGTCCTCTATCCCATAGGTATATGTGAATAGACAAGAATAAAGGGTAATCTGTATGACCCTGTATGGATGCCCCTTACTGAGTGCTTAGTCACATATGTATTTGTCCAGTGTATGCCACAAGGTGCCACTAATGAGCCACACTGAAAACCTGAGAGGCCCTAAACTAGTCAGTTCAGACGACTTTAGGTCCTCAGGTTGACAATACCTAAATCTACAGCATTAGGTCGTCAAAATGACGACTTTAGGTCGTCATTCTGACCATCTAAGTCGTCAGTATGACGACTTTGTATTGTCAGTATGACGAGTTTAGGTCGTCATTTGGCCTTGTCTACCCTAAACTTGTCTTCATTGACGAGCTTTAGGCGGTGGCATGTTTTCTGTGCATGTGACTACTCATGCATGAAACACCAAAACACTGGTCTAGTGTCATTGGGTTATTATGTTATCCGGCCAGTTAGATTTAGAACTTTGGGGATATTATTAGGGAGGGATATCGCTTAAGTATATGGCATCACTGTAAATTGAGAGAATTCTAGCTGGGATAGCATCTTTAAGAAATACTACTTAACATTTTATACATTATTGTTGTATGAAACTCAACGAGACAAATGTCACTCAATGTAAGTCCTTTGTCATGTTAGTTGAACGTCTGAAACTTAACCCCCTTGTAGGGAAATAAGTGATGCAGTTCCTTACAATTAATAATGGGAGTGTTCCTCCAGCGACCGTTAAGCTGAGACAGAATTTCACAAGGGAAAATGTCAGGGATCTTTCTGGACATGGTAAGGAATGTTATCTTATTTGGATAACCTTAGCCCTAGCTTCAATAAAAGGACATGATCCCATAACGCCAGGTTTGGACTCACTGTCCTTCCAGTCAATGAACACAGCTATTTCTAACATTGATTGTACATGTTCATTGTCTCGTATACATCTGTATGCAATTGATTTGTATAATACATGTGCACAACCATTTGATTCCCAAGACTAATAGAGAGCATTGGCGATTTTGGTGTCGGGAGCTCTCTGTTCTTCAAAGTCAAAAATACAAGACTCTCCTCAATTGCATTAAGGGCCGTTTCATGCATTAGCATTCTTATGGCCCTTTCTACATCAATCTTTGTTAATGTAGACATATATAATGGACAGGAACGAACTGAAAATTTGCTCAATTCTCAAAAGTGTCGGGAACATTAAAGTTAGAACCAAGAGTGACATAACAAAATGTATGAAAATCAGGGCCTGAACCTTTTATGTACCTGTACATGTGATCAGTTCTGCAAGTGGTGCATAGGCATTACAAACATCTATACTGTCACAACCTTTGTTTTAATAGGCCATACATAGAAGAACAATGACTTGGAGGCGGTATTGGTTCCTTAAAGGGTCAACAGGTTTGCAAGAAAAAAATGACGCAACAGACTTCTCACAACTATTTGCTGTTGAGAAGAATAAGGTAAAAAAAACATGGAAAGGTTAGGCCCAGAAGCTCCCGTCAGATGACATTAGGCGAGAAGGGTGTGGTGAGAAGGGGGTGGGGAGGGGAGAAACAAGAGAGGTGTAAAGGGGGCAGAGGTCAATGGAAGCTTGATAATGCCTGGGGGGGGGATCATTCATTGCTACTCTTGTAATCTTTTGGTACATTATTGCAGCCCTGTTTAGTAATTTGCTGGTCATTATCTTCATGCATCATGCCAACTCTATGAGATTAATGTCTGTCGTTTAACATGATGCATTCATGTAGTGGCTTGGAAGTCACTTGCAACTGCCTTGTCCATGCATTTGTGGCACCTCATGGCATCAATAAACCAGTAGTTAATTGGGGGATATTAAGTGGAAAAAGAGACTACGGACGAGCAAGGATGGTGAGGGTAGCAAGGGAAAGACAAAAAAATGGGAAGGATAAAAGGAGGTGAAATACACATTCAACTTTAGATCTTCACCAGAAAACGATGATATGACAAGCTGTACATACGATGGATGGGATGTGGGAGAGTAAGGAAGGAATGAGGGTAAAGGGTGAGTGACCGATATGTATTGTATGTCGGAGGATATGTGGAGCTTGTGACAAAGGTTGCACAAGTATCTGTCCAGATGAAAAGAAGAGCGTCTTCTGTATCCTTATCATTCTATACATACTGGCCTGTCACCTCACTGAAATCCCTCCCCTCACACTACCCACTGGTTCCTACTACTGGTTCCCGCTGGTTTCAGCAAGCCCCTACACTCCATTCTATTCACACAGGTACCAGCAGTGCTCACAATGGCCTATTTCCGGCGGAATGCGGCAACTTCTGCCAGAGGGCAGCAGGGGGCGATTCACTTCCGTCGCTCGGTGTGCACCCTGGTGGCTGTGTAGGAAGGTGTGATAGGGGGCATCGGAAATCCTGTTCCTTATTGCAGAGCACGTGTGGGGGCGTATGGTAGTCTATGGAGGCAATATGGTGGCTGCATAATGCTTTTAATATGATGTACCTAGTGGTCTTAATGACCACTGAATTCATCCCTGGTGATTAACTCTCCAGGGTTGTAGTCCTGTCCCTGTAATATTGAATGTCGGCATGATGGATTCATGTAGTGCTGAAAAGACACCAGCATCAACTTGTCTCATCATGACAACAAAGGGCGATGACATTTGAGGCATAACGTGGGCCTTCGAAGGGCTGGCCATGCATCTAGATAAGAGGTTGTGGGAACTCTAAATCTCATAATATCTTCTCTTATTGGACCGTTTATTATGCAAATACCTCAATTCATTTCCGTATTGAATAATCGTTGCTCCTCTGTGAAGTCTCCGACCGCTGTTCAATACCCTATGCAGACATACATAAAATTTGCCTTTAGGCGAATGTCAGAAAACAATTTCACTTACACATAAAGTAAAGAAATGGTCGTTGCAAAAGGTCTGTGTGGAAAAAAAGTATTCTCTAAAGCAGGCTTGACTTGGGTGGCCAAGTAGATAGATGACTTATAGAGTGAAGTGCATCAAGTTCTGACCTTGGAGAGTGAGCGATGATAGGTGAATGACCCAAGTGTTAAAGGCCAATGGCTTGAAGTCTCACACAAAAGTACTTCTTCTCATATATATATATATCTGCCATGCTACATCCAGTGCTATATATTTCATTGTCCAATTTCAAATTACATAAGGCACTCTTCCGAAATAGTAAAATATGATGAATGATGCATAATTTCATCATAGTTTACATCATAGACCGTACAATACAAGTAGGAACATTATTAGGTGAAGCAGGTAAAGAAAAAAAGAAATATTTATGTCCTGCCTGATGCATTAGGTATTAGGAGTCTGTAATTGGGTTCAGCAGAGTTCAGCTGCTACAAATAGCAGCATTCTGACCAGGTTAGAGCAGGTTAATATCCCTATCATGAAAGACAAATGAAATCTTTAAGATTCATACTTGCTGAAAGTTGTTTTCATCACATATAAAAACGAGGAATGGCTTTTAGACAATGACCCATGGCAGTTTTCAGTTTCGATAAATAACTTAGAAGTTCATTTAAATCTACACTGCAAAAATTGTGTTTAGATCCTAAACACAATTCTAAACATATTCTTGTCCCATTTTTTCTAATCACTTTAAGTTCCTAAACATGATTAGCCAAACAATGTGTTTAGCTCAAGTGTTTAGAAATCTAGTTGTTTAGGTTTAACATTTTATGTTTAGATATCTATGAAATTTTATGTTTAGATGTCTAAATTATTTGATGGAAATTTAGGGATTGGAGACATTTGCATTGTGAAAATAAAGGATCGTCTTTTATTTGTTGTCTGATTTATCTTGTGGGGGACATCAGATACTTCAAAGGCATGTCATCCATGAACATATACATTCATGCATACACTTATGTACATGCTGCATTAGAATGAGAGACTTCAGAAAGTACAACACTTTGGCAGGAAGAACATTGCTTTGGCCTTTACAAAATAACATGAGATAGGTGTCAGTCATGAAACCTATTGATTATTTTATGCCATTGATGATGAAGGTGGGAAGGCGAATTCAGTCATTTCTCTATTGCCATTTCTATTCTCTTGACATTCTATGAAATGAAATCAAGATCAATATGGGATTTGGGGACACTTGTCACAACAATTGATTGTGATTGTAATAGTCCATTCACAAGTAGTGCTGCTACCTGGTGTGTATGTGACATACAGGTGTCTAAACATATTGATGTTTAGATCTAAACACCTAGTTCTCAATGCATTTGAACTCTAAACATCTAAACATGTTTAGCAAATATGTTCATGTATTTATACTAAAGGTGTCTTTTTCCTAAATGTTTAGTTAATGAGACACCTAACTCACCCATATGTTTAGGTTTTAAACATGTTTAGACATAAACATGTTTAAAATCTAAACACCATTTTTGCAGTGTAGAGGTCACTACAATTAATTTTAAACACAAGCAGGACAAAGCAGGAAATTTATTCTTCAAAAGATACCCAAAGAGCACAGGTCCTTTATTTGCACAGAGGGTAATAGGCGACAAGTTGAAGGTAATTCTTCACAAGTATAGTCCTCCAATCACTTGTACGCTAAAAGGAATCACCAAACATGCAACCCTGAATTCCCCAACTAAGTAAATTGTATGTCCATGGAACAGTAGAGTATTACAAATATTTGAATGGGCATTTCAGGTTTTGAAAGGAAGATCACTCAATCCTTCAATGAGTGATTTGCCCTACGGATTGATATGCAGTCTCATGTCAGAGCCAGACAGATCATAATTATTATTAGTGTAACCAAAGCAAAACATGTTTCCTGCATTTTACTTTAATGCAACCAATGGCTTTCTAACTCATCAGGAAGGTTGCAAAATCAACTCTTCGATTATTAGCTGCTCTTATTTAACCTTTCGCATGTTGTTTAGACAGTCTGAGAGTGACTGAACTTTGTATAACACAGTAGGCCCCGGAATCAATTAATGGCAAAATCTGTCCCCTGATAACTGTCAAGATGCAGTTTTGTGTTACTCATATTCTTAACACATCTTCGTAAACAACATTTACGATAAATAAAATTTATTGCAATACAAAGACAGGGATGAAAGACTTTTATTCATGATTACAATCTTTCAAAGTTCCCTTTTCTTTACTTCCTTTCATGAAATCGGTGAGACCTTTTATGGTTTTTCTACTCAATAGGCTACACATGGAAGAGCAATTTGAGGACCTTGTCCAGACAGATGCCATTCAGGCCGGCTGAGGTTGACATGTGGAGGTTCCAACATCGGAGGTGAACGATTGGTGTATGGAGAATAGGGGGAAAGGAGGTTTGGACAGAGTGAGAGATGTTCTGATGGATGGATGGATGGATGGATAGAGAGATGGCAAATAAAACAAAATGAAGAAGACAAATCTTAATGTTAAGGAAATGACAGAAAATGGCACAATGCAAGAATTAAACTAGTGAAAGGGATTACTGAACCTACTCATCTGTGAGCCTTACCAAATCCAGTTGAAAATTAGATAGGGAAGACTGAGGAGAACCTATTGCATAAACTGTTTAAATGCCTGGTGCATCTTGCAGAGGCAGGCAATAGGTCGAGAAAAACACTCATGTATGCTTAACAATATACCCACACACATCCATTTTAGTGCTGTGAGATCATTTCATCTAAATCTATACCTTTTGGTGTCCAATGGTCTAGGTCTGGGTGCTAGTAGTCTGTAATTGGGTTCAGAACCTTTAGTGCAGTACCCTGACCGCAAGGTGGTCAGTTTAATTTGCCTGTCATGGAGGACAAATGAAATCCCCAAAAGTCATCCGTGCTGAAAGTTCTGATTGTCAAGAAGGAATGATGAATAGTTGTAGCCAGTGACAGATCATGGTTGGGTCATGTTCACACCAGACACAAGTCTGATTTGATTCCAAGGGGTGGCTGACCTTTAAATCACGTGGCTCTAAGCTTTTTAGCCTTTGAAAAATTGTTTCAGAGACAACTCTTGGTTTTTAGGACTATTTCAGATATTGCAATTTTGAAAAACAACTCTGACTACAGTGATGATAAATGGTTATTTGGAATTACCATATTATTTAACCCTTTAAGGACTGCGTCACGCAAATTGGGTGACAGGGTGCATGAATCCAACCCTCAGTAAGTGCTTCACTCAGTTTACATTTACCTGGACCCTATGGTGATAATACACTCCTAGATAGTTGGTGTAAGGCATCAAAAGAACATAACCTGAAGGCATAGATAGTCTAGTCTTCAAATGGGTAAATTTGACATAACCATCTTACACAGTTGCACCGTAATTCTTATATTATGTACTATAGGTGCTGTTCGGCCATATTGGTGTATGATGTATCTCTGCATACACCTTTAGATGTGACACGATCTGCGAAAAGGGGTCTTAGTGCAGGGGGCAATAAGACCCCCTTTCCCAGTACATATCACAGATTATAGACATCGAATGTAGTAGAGAAACTTAATACAATCAACATGCCAAAACGGAACTGTTATTGTTATGAACTTTTCAGTAGACTCTCTTTGGCATCCTTCACTCTGCTCCAGCCTCATAACTTTGTGCTCAACGTAAGGGTTCTGCTTAAGTCTACCAGCAGCAGCATAGTTAGGTTAATTGCATCATTTGTGAGGGCTGAAAAGGACTGAGGAGGAGTTCGCAATGTGTAAGCTGTCAGTGTAATTTGTCTCACTAAATCAGATTAAGCAGATACATAGCACTCTACATAACGGATTCATGGCCCCTGGAAGTTGTAATATGATTTGCAGTACACCATAGGGAAGCTATCTATCATACTGCAGCTTCATTTCAGAAATTGGTCTCTATAAATTGAGGTATATGATGGTAATTATATCAACATCTTATAGTATGTTGCTGAGATGGAACATAATGTACTTTTCAAGCCTAACATTTGGTGGTGCATCCCATAATTATTGTGTGTGTTTCAGACTAGAAATTCTAGAGAATTACAAAATGTCACTCCTTGATCAAAACAGCTTTCTGTTTGAAATTACAATAATTCTTTTCGTATAAGGGCCAGACATTGTGGGTTCAATGATGCTCCAAATTATATTAAATTTTGACAAAACTATTGCGTGATGACTGTATTTGCTGATTAAATTGTGCTAAGATGTCAACAGTGTAACAAAGGCCACAGTTTTATGTACGTCTTCAGTATGAAGACTTTTCTGCAGCAACACCTGTCACTAAGGACATGTGGCCAAACATTTACCATACACTAAAAGAATTCTGATATGTATGTGACTCCAGCTCTGATGGGACATACCCTATGTCTGACACTGTTTGACTTGTTACTCTTGAACTCTTGACATGGTGCCCTCAATAAGTTAGCAGGTTAAGGTTGCACTCAGCTCTTAAGGAACTAAACACAAGATGTAACGTGACCTTGACCAGCAACTACCCTTTGCAAGCAGAAAGTGTGAGGGAGGAAGGGCTCAAAAAGGAACTCAGAGAGTTGCTCCCAGTCAACCAGCAGCAAAACCTTGAGTGGTGAAGATCTAATGGCATATGTCAGAGGCAACACTCTACACAGCCTAATGCCTTGAGACTAAGTATCTTTATGACTATTGATGATTTATAGCCTGCCATCAAGTCTCTTTTAAGTCATCACTGGGGCCAGGAATGGTTCAGCATGGAACTCAAGTTAATTCTTTGATCTCAGTGTGCCTTCTATGACATGTCAACCCCTCCCCCATGTCAGCTGCCATCGATATACCTACTTCCACCTTTATGGGTATTCCCACATTAGCCAGCAGAGGCAAGAGCCTTGATGAGGTAACAACTATAATACCAGAAAAAGGGAGACTCTCCTCCGAATATCACCAGCCGAGGAAGCACACTCATGTATGGGTTCAGAACATGTAGTGCAACACTAGTAATTTATTTTGAACATGGTATAGGTAATAGCCTGTACAATGCCTAGTTTGCTGAATAAATCAGCTTTCTCAAAATAATTCTGGGCACGAAAGGGCGAAGAGCCATGTGGTTTAAAGGTCAGCCGCCCCTTAGAATCAAATCAGACTTGTGTCTGGTGTGAACATGACCCAACTAAAATCTGTCACTGGCTACAACTATTCATCATTCCTTCTTGACAATCAGAACTTTCAGCACTGATGACTTTTGAGAATTTCATTTGTCCTCCATGACAGGCAAATTAAACTGACCATCCTGTGGTCTGTTGAACTCTTTATATGAAGCCCTTAGTAAGATTTCAGGCGAAGGTTGCACCCAACTCATAAGGAACTAAACACAAGATGTAACATGACCTAGGCCAGAGCATACCCTTTGCCAACAGAATGAACGATCAGGGTCAGAATGACTCTGAGCACCATTATTCATGTTTTTAGTGTATTTAATGAATTGATGAAAGGGGAGCAGAATCTATAAAGTAGAAAGGATTGAGGATAAGAATGGTCAGTCTTATAATAATGATTCAGATCAGATTGTAAAGGTTAATAACCAGGAGATTTATAACCGAAGATATGAATCGCTTGGTTATCACGCAGAAAAAAACAGCCCTACAGACCTACATGTTGTTTGATAAGTAGTTGAGCAAATGAAGGATTGATTATGACGATTTATTACTGGTTCGTAACAGAGACAGAGAAAGAGACAATATCACATTTATGTTAGTCATTCCTTAATCATCCTGTGTGTGTTTACCAGCTAAAGTATGCCATATTGGCCATGAGGAATTCTGCACAAAAGCAAATCAGTGAAGAAAGATGTTAGAAGAGGAGGACATACTTCTTACAACCATTTGGGGTATCTGGTAGGAGAACTAAAGAACAAATGTCTGAATTCCATTATCCTCAGAATCTCCTGTCAATGACAGTATGCCATTCTATGGAACTGAATAGCAATCATGGATATAGTGTTGGGTGAGATGCCATTCAGGTGAGCTGAAGATGATATTGTCAAGGAACACAGGTCAGAAGTGTTAGATGGAGGTATTGGAAAGGGGGGAAGAGAACAGACATGGAGATGGGTGAATAGGGGAAGGGAGGGATATCGTGGGAGATATATCCTGGGGTGAAGGGGCAGAGGCATGGTTGGCACCAATGGGGAAGATCACAGAAGATAATGACAAGAAAGGAAGGATGAATGGTGAGAAGGAACAATGTAAGAGTAGAACATACTATTGTCTTGTGGCGAGTAAAGAGTAAAACCCCGGGAAAGACTATTGATAATTGTCACGTACAAGCAGGAATTTTTCAGGGTTTCTGGAAGAGGTAGTTTTTAGTACAACGGTTCACAGTAAAGAGTGCATGCAAATACAACAGAGCCTTGATACTAATACCTATAGCCACTTCCCATTTCAGGAAATCACATTTGACACAGTCCGCCAAAATAGTGACACATTTTACTTCATGTGCCCGTCTGGATTTTGAAAATTGTGATGTGTACTTGAAGGGCGAGAAACTGGAAGTCGCCGACTGTTTAGAACTGCTACCTTGGGTTAGACATAGACAAACACCTTTTATTCAATGAGTTCTGTATTAAAAAGAGCCTCGGTGCTAGACCGGCCCTGCAAATTACGGAAACTAAAAAAATGGATGGATCAGTCGCTCACCCTAAGGGTATACAAACAAATGATCATCCTGGTGTTTGATTACAGGGTGCTAGTTGTAGACGGAACCAACAAACAGTGCAGGAAAAAACAGACATTGACAGAGTGACCCTACATGAACGCGCAGATTATAAACTATTATATTCTGATTGAAGAAAAAAACAGCTACTTGGGACCATGTTCAGCCTCAGCAAGGTACCTTTGAACATGGTTGAACCCACTCGTGTTCTTAGAAATAATCAAAAAGTTAAACTACGAGTCAGTAGGCCCAAGAAATACCAGTACGAAAAGAGCCCATTATACAGGGGTGAGAAATTGTGGCAAAATCTGCGTGCAGATTTACACAATGTTGAATGTAAATGAGCTTTCTTAGACAAACTGTGAGATGTCAAAATACCGTCATTATGTTAACCCGATGTATCTGTGCATGTACAAATCTCCCTGGAGAGGCTTTAAAACTGAAACTCAGAATAACATTTAATGACCTTTTTACATTGAAAGAGCAACATCTTGACTCCATGGAATCACCATTTTTACACACTAATCTCTATGTATTCCATATTTATAGCTGTGTGACTATGATTTGTCATTTTTTGTCTATCCGACAGTTTTAATCAGTGATATAGGTTTAATACCCATATGTACATCACAGAAACTCCTTATTTGGTTTCCTAGCTGATTCAGTATGCAGGTTTGATATTATAAAAATAAACATCAAAAGACTTTTTGAGATATAGGCTGAAATTATTAGTCACAAACACTTTTTTCTCTCTAGTTCACTGTAAAATGCTCAAATACTCATTACAATCAATCAACATTAACTTCAGCGTACCTACTTTAGGAACAACCAATCATTCTAGTCCCATCAACCACCAACAAGGCACACAATCGGCTTAAATAGATCCTAAAATCCAGATTAAAACTGTCGGATTTCACTTTTTAGGTCATTTACAACACCGTTTTAGGGGGAATATTGGTACAAATGCTATCTAAGATTGTTCAAGGGATGACTACACTTGATTTGAAACATAGAAGATGCATTTAGATGCTAAAGTTTGAGTTTTTGAAAAAAATGTACTTTTACTGTCGGATGGACATTAAATTTTGTCCTTCCGACAGTAAAATGTGTATACGAATATACTCTTGGGTGTAGAGGGAATTTGGGCCAACTTCTGTCTGCAGCAAAACAGTTTTTGCACCAACTTAACCACCCTAGTGCCCCTCAATCTTAATCAGTATAAGGATAATATATTGAATGTTTTAGTTTATCATATTGACAGGTTTTATTTTTACTGTCGGATGGACAATTGAGCGACATTTTTCACTGAATATTGCATCAACAAAAATGTATCCCCTATAACACTTCAAAACCTCCTGAAACATAAATTCAAATAATATATCAATGGGAAAAAGCTATATTGGAGGTTCAAAAACCCCTGTGGGTTATATGGTGTGGCTATAAAGAGTTGGATTTTTGTATTCAACTTTGAAGGATCACAAGTTCAAATATATTGGCCGGAAGTGCAGAAAAAAACATGAATTTGAAAGCTTTCCATTAAGACCAAGAAACAACAGGTTGACCCATGAGATTTTATTCTGTATGTGCATAAGCATGCAAAGGTGTAAAAAATTGCCAATTGTACGTGCCCAGAAAATCTAGCCCATCTACTTTTAGAGATTTGGTACTTTGTTATTTCCACATGCCGTATTCATAACCCTGCAGATCTTTAAACTTGTCAGATTGAGGACCTTTAGTCATCAGAGGAGGTACAGACAGGGGGCAGCATCTTACAGGGAGTGTAATCCCTCAGTCTACATCTCCTAAGTATGAGTCTATGGCATTCTCTTGACAATATGTAACAAACACACAAGGTGGCAGATTTGTGCCCCTCTTGTTTGATGAACAAGCATTCAGTTTTCAGCTGAAGGTCTTCACCGCTGAGGACTTTAGGTGCTCAAGTTGACAATACCCAAATCTACAGCTTCGGTTAGTCAGATTGAGAACCGAAGGTAGTCAGCACTAGGGTTGTCACTCTAACAACATTATGTAATCAGTTTGACTACCCTGGGTGAGTGTGTTGACCTAAACCCATCAGGTTGACTACACTGGGTGCTCAATCTGATCACCTAAGGTTGTAGTTTTGGGTATCGTCAGACTGACGACCTTGGGGCTTGGGGCACTATGTGTCCTTTCTGCCTTGGGGCACTATGTGTCCTTTCTGCCATGTTTTGTTCTGACTATAACGGACAGCTAATTGTCTCAATTTGATTGATGGTCAATAATCATTAAACTCAAACTCTTATACTTAAAAAGATTGTAATAAGGGTTGTCATTGATTGCATCACATATACTGTACCCCTAGATGGGACAGGGGATGTATAGCTAGAATAATAAAATGTCACTTAGAAATTATGAAATACTCTGGATTCTTTTAGGGGTACATATTTCTTAAAATGTAAGCAGAATTAAAAACTACAAACTCTCTGGTGTCAGACATAATGTTTAACTTTTGACATTCAATAAATAAATGGAATGAACACACTGAGATGGAATTGATCTTATCAGAGAGCAAGGAGCTCCTCGTGATCGGGTTGAACACCATTACTTTGTTCTTGCCTTGATTTAGGGGTCCTGCTCCAGTGCATTAATTAACAACAGCAAGGTTATGGCAATTGAATTATTAAGAGGGACTGGGAAAGACTAAAGACGAGGAAGCTGTCAGTGTCATTTGTCTTACTAAATCAGATCAAACATATATATTACAAATTCATGTCTCCTAGCAGGTGTAATGAGATTTACGTTGTACCATAAGAAGCATATAGTTCTATGATATTGTAGTCTAGCTCTATGAGGAGGCTGTCCCCAGACAGCCTCCAGACAGACACTGGGCACTTTTTTAAAGTGATCTATTGGGAATAAAGAAACAATTACAGAGTAAAAGTGTTCTTAACCTAGCTTCTACCCATACAAAGGTCCCATCTATCATAATGACATAGTTGTTACATCATATGACAGTCAATCACTAGTTCTTTGCTTACATGTACACTGGTTTGAAAATTGTGGAAAATATTTTACAAACATTCTTGTACTTCGTCAGAGGTGTGATGAGATGAGATGAGATGAGGATGTGTAAAGTGTTACATGTCAGTAAAATGGTTCTTATACAAAACAATTATGGTATTCCTTTTTGAGTTTTTCCTTAAAGGTATGAACATCATCTATAAGGGTATATTCAGGTTTTAATTGGTTCCATCGACAGATGGCTCTATAATAACAACTTCGTAGGAAAATTGGGATTAGACAATGTGGTACTTTCAGTCTTTTACCTATATGAAATCGCGTGGGTATGTTTCTGTTATCAACATTAACTTCATCTTGCGACAATCTATGGGCATATACCAAGAGGTTAATATCCCTTCTTATACATAAATCAGTGCAATTGCTAGCAGTTTGAATTTCTTTTGTGGTCATTAGAGGATGTTCCTCCAACTTGACCTTATATGTCATCCTTAAGGCTTTATTTTGTATGTACTGTAGTTCTCTGTTTTCACCAGCATATTCCCTGTCCCTAATGTAGTCACAATAGTCGAAAACAGGTAAAATCATTGATTTAAATACACTTAGGGCTGACGGGGTGTCAATGAACTTTCTTATTCAACCAAATTGGACGATCTTATTTCTTAATTTTCTCATTGTCAATGCTCTATGCTGAACAAACTTTAACTCAGTGTCTACTGTTAAGCCTAAGTATGGGAACTCATACACTCTTTCTAACGGGGTTCCATTGATTTTGAAAACATACATATTCCTTGATTTGTCATTAAATAACATCCATTTTGTTTTCTTTTCGTTTATAGTCAGACTATTATTAATGCACCATTTAGTAATAGCTTTTAGGCAGGCATGCATGTTCTCTTCAGTGGTGACAGAGAAAAGTGCGTCATCAGCGTATAATGTGACATTACAATTTTCATACACCTTAGGTAAGGAATTTATATAAGTTGAAAAAAGCACAGGACCCAGAACTGACCCCTGTGGTACGCCATAGGTGATTGGTTTTGGTTTAGATAGAGTATCATTTGCAAGGGTACTCTGTGTTCTGTCACTTAGATTGTTTTTCAAAAAGTTACATGACTGAGCGTTAAGTCCAATTTCAGAAAGTTTCGTTAAGATAAGGGAGTGAGAAACTGTGTCGAAAGCCTTTTTGAAGTCTAGGTAGAGACAAAATAATTTAGAATGATCCTTAGATTTATTTATTATTGTTTGGAGATGTTCAGTGATGGCAGTTTGGGTCGAGTGCTTTTTTCGGTGGCCATGCTGGTATGGACACATAAGACCTTGTGCTTCCATGTAAACTTGCAGTCTTCCACACACCACATTTTCAAGAATCTTCCCAGTGATTGGCAAGAGGCTAATGGGGCGAAGATCATTAACATCCATTGAGTTAGGCTTTTTGGGTAGGGGGATTACTGTGGCCTTTTTCCAAGATACTGGGAAAAGTGCAAGTTCTCAGACAACAGTTATACAAGGCTAACATTACATCTGGTATTGACATGCACATGTCTTTGATTACCAAGCTCTTAATATTCTTAATTGCAGATGGTTTGTTAATTTTAATTCCCTTAAACAGTTTCATCAGAGAACAATATGTAATAGGCTGCAAGAGGTATGTGTCTTGAACTGATACGCCATAAGGAGCAGGTTGGTGTGCTCTCACCTCGCCAGGTGGCAGCATCTCCGCTAGTTTTTCACCTATACTTGAGAAGAATGAGTTTATATATTCTGAGCATTCTTCAGGGGGGACTAAGAGGTTTGTCTTGTTATTCCTAAGCTTAATAAGTGATGCTGTCGTCTTACAGGGTAATAATTTCAAAATGGCTTCCCAAAATTTGACAGGGTCATCTTTTCTATGAACAATCAGTTTTTCAATTTCATTTTTCTTGCTCTTAAAAATTGCATCATCAACCTTATGTTTAAAGAAATTAGCTATCCTCCAATCGTCCTCCGTGTGTGTGTTCTTTGCCCTTCTATATTGATAATCCCTCTCTCTCATGAGTTCAATGATGGGTGGCTTTAGCCATGCTGGAGTGTATTCAGGCACTGTAATTTTCTTAACAGGACACATAGTATCAAGAGCAGCTTCAAGTGCTTTTACAATTTGTAGCCACATATCATCTGGATTATTCATGAGTAGAACATCTTCCCAGTTATAACTTACTAGTAAATTTTTCAGCGATAGAAAATCATACCATCGATATGTCCTAGCCATAACAGTTTTTTTCTTTATTTTGTTGCGTTCACATTTTAAAATCATATAAATAGGACTGTGGTCCGAAATATAGAAGTCAATACAGCCTGATTCAGAGATATTATGAACATTAGTGTATATATGGTCCAATAATGTGCCAGACTTGGGCCTAGTGATTTGATTGATTATTTGAAATTGGTTCTCAGTACAGAAATTATCAACTTTAGCATCCTCCACCATCTTTTTATCAAACAGATTAACATTGAAATCTCCCATGTATATAATTTTTCTATTTTTAGAAACTCCCTCCCTTAATTCTTCTAGTTTACTATATATGGCATTTTTACTGATATGAGCATCCGGTGGTCTATAGCACACATATATTTTATATTTAATTACACTAACCTCCACATCCACACACAGTATTTCAAACTCATCAGTGATTATAGACGAAGCAGTGTCAACTGTAGCAATATAACTGTCTCGTAGATACAACATTAAGCCCCCTGCATCTTTATTTCTATGTGGATATCTGTCATACCGTACATATTGGTAACCCGGCACCATAAGATCAACATCTTTATGAGTGGGATTAAGCCATGACTCAACAATACCTATAATATCAGCATGATAAATTAGTCTAAAAACATTGACTCTTTTGTTGTACATCGCTCTAGTATTTGCACATATAAACCTGAGCCCTTTCTTTTGTGGGATTTCATGTAAGAACACCATTTTGGTACCTTTCAAAGGTGATTATGAGTTGAGGTGAGATGATTCCAAGTATGAAGGTGACCGCAGTGTTGTATTCTGACATGGGATCTATAGTATGGCACGTCAAGGGGATAGCACGCTCCAAGCTAGGCTTAAAATAAATATACAATTTTAAGTGCTATTATCGGTGATTATACATGTGAAACCTGACATGTTTATAATCAGTATACTAACTTATTGTTTACAATTTTTATGGTTATAAGAGACCTAACAGGCCTTCCTGATTGAGTCAGCTGAGGAGGGGGGGGGTGTGCTCAGCCGATCCTTAATCAACAGCTGTTTGACCTACTGACTGTGGTTATGATGATTGCTGCAGCATATTGACCCAGTTCTTTTTTAATAGCCTCATACATCCAAGTTGTAGATGGTTTATTGCTTATTATGAGGGGGTTTTACACACAAGTAGCTATCATTTCGTGATGTCATATTGTTGTATATTTCATGGAATATAACTAATAGGTACTAAAGTACCAAAGACTACCTTAGATAGACATTTAGGGTATTACCAATATAGGGAATCAACAGTTTTCTACTTGGATGGTGAGAAGAAGCTAAGCATTCGCTGCTGGAGGTTTTGAGAGTCTTGGCTCTTTTTAACCCTTTGCTCCTTTTCTTTCTTGTCCTTGCCTTTATCTTTACCTTTACCCTTTGCTTTGGTCGTTGAGTGGGTTGGGGAGGCTGGGTTGACATGCACTGGCGTTGACATGGCTGCAGTTGGGATGGTGCCTGCCCTCACTTGTTCCTCTTGTAGTTGACTTATGGTGATGCGATGGGGGCTGGTTTTACTTCCTCCCTCAGTAGGTGTGACAATTGGAGTCATGGTAGCTGTTACTACAGTTACTACAGCTGTTGTTGGTACTGGGACTGTCATAGCTGTCACATTGGTCGGTGTAGCGGGCGTGGTTGATACGGCAGCTGTTACTGCTGTTACAGGAGGTGGTACAGCTGCCACAGCTGCTGTTACTGTTGGTGGTGCTGTCGTTGTAGGTGTGACTGGTAAGGGTACTGCCAGTGGGTCCTGTTCCCCGGGTGTTACAATGATAGGTGATGGAGGGGGTGGAGGCTGTACTTGTTGCTGTGCACCTGCTATGGTTGCCATTGGTTGAGGTAGAGGAGGGGGCTGCATCACGGTTGTAGTAGTATGTTGAATTGGGGGTGTTTCTACAGGCGCAGTAGGGTGATACTTTGCTCGTAGCTCTTGCCTAACTTCCATTAAGATTTCTCCTCCTCTATTTTGTCCTGTGAATGTCCCTTCTCTCACTGCTTTGGATCTCATATGGGCCCAGTCCCCCAAACTTTTGAGGTTGTGCATTCCAACAATTTTCTTGACCCAGAGCCCAGCAATATTTCTCGTAGTTTACTGTCCTGCTCATATTTCATGACATTAAATTTCTTTAATTGTTGCTCTTCTATCTCTTTCCACCCATCAGCATTAAAACTTTTCGCTATGTTTTTGGCTCCTATGGGTGTGTAGGTGTCCATGATGCGTTCAGCCTTATCTAACCTTCCAGCATGAATAGCTTTTTGATACGAGAGAGCCTGTTCTATGCTAATGAATGTTTTTCCTTCATGGACTATTGTACATGGGAAAAAGTTACTTAGAGGGGCAAGTTCCAAGTGAAAGCCAACATAATCATCGGTCACTAATGTCCTAGCATTGGCCAGTCTAAGCTCTGGGGGGAGGTCGGAGAGGGCATGGTGGGGGTAAAATCTACCGTCATACACTAGACCTCTACCATTTGGAATTGTGGAGTAGAGTGTGTGCGCATCCAGCCTGATCCAGGAGTCTGGGACTAAATGTTTTGTTTGGTGCACCTAGAATAAACACTCCTGAATGGTGAACTGAATTCATGATTAAAAGATATGAGCAGTGTATCTGCATCTTTGACTGGTTCCAACTACCAAAGTCCTGTCTACTATTGAGGACACTCATTCTTCAAGCTATTTCTTAAATTAACTACGATGGCTTGGAATGTGTGTTTGGGTGATTGGTGAGTACCTGTATGCTTGTACTAGTACGCCACCTACAGGCACAAGGGAAGGTCACCTTTGTTTGCAAAGTGGATTGTTAGCATCATAGCCTGTCCCTAAAATATGGTGCCAGGAGATTACCCCTTGGAATTCTCCCACCCGGAAATTCCCCCCTGGAAAATTCCCCCTAGGAAATTTCCCCCCAGGGAATTACCCCCCCCAAGTTTTTAAAGGGATGGGGTTTAATTAGGGTGGGGGATAGGGTTAGGGATGGGGTTAAGGATAGGGTTAGGGGTAGTGACAAGGTTAGAATCTTTATTCCACAATAAAATTGAAATGCAGCCATTTCTAACTGTATCTGTATTACATAGAAGTGATGGCGGGAGATTTCCAGGGGGGGGGGGGGATTTCCAGGATGGGAGATTTCCAGGGGTGAATTTCATGGGGAAGAATTCCGGGGGGGAATTCCAGGGGGGAAATCTCCTAGAACCCCAAAATATCCAGTGCTTCTGCACTGCTCTTTTGTGCTACCATGACAAGGAGTCACCCACTCTCCTATCATTCAGTTGTACACTAGATCCAGTGTGATGGCCTGATTGGGCACTAAGAGGGAGTGTGGTGGTAGTGCAATAAGGGTGGGAAATAATGTGTTCGTATTGTCTTCCATTGGACTGAACTATCATTTTTCTATGATGTATCAATCAGATGGACAGGCAGGGAAATGTATCTTCTTTTGACTAGAACAGACAGGATATATTGACAAGTAAAGGAAGAAACATATAATTCTCTCTCACCTTTCCTTTTCTTTTCCCAGTCTCAACCCATACAGCCAAATTATATTGCAGTTTCCTCTGTAGTGATGGTCTCCACATCTAATAGAATTTTATCACAACATACTTATCATCATGGGAAGGTCAGTCTCCCAGGTGGGTTATACTGCACTGTACACTGTGCATGCAATTTCAGTTGTTGAATTATTCTCTTTATATTTGGATACTGAATTATATGTAATACACATGAGCCATTTTCTGTATTCTAACCCCGTTTTTTTTTTAATGCAATACTGAACATTTATCACTCTTTAACAGCTCTTCAATATGATACATCCCTTGCCTTTTACGATTTCTGCTTTGTGACTTATTGCCAGGACACTTTTATCTATGACTTTTGTTGGGCTCCCTAAAAAGGCTGCACCCATCTCACACGGAATCAAACATGAGAAAGCCAAGACGTTACCCTTTTCTAGCAGGCACTGGGTGGAGCCTTAGGGTTGGAGCAGCTCAAAGAGGAACTCAGTTATCAGAGAGCTGCTCCCAGTCAAACAGCAGGGACACCTTGAGGGGTGAAGGTCAGTGGATGTCAGTAGCTCTGCACCGACTTACTGCCATAGGGTCAATATCACTTTAACTCTTTTTTTTTTTTTACCAAACGCACATTTCTGCGAGTCTCTCTGCCTCAAAAAGCAATGAAATCATGCGATCTTTTCTGAACTTGCACTATTGTATGTGGTCTCTGCATATTCCAAACCATTAGTCTCTACTCGGCTTTGCTGTGATATGGTGAGCTTCTAAACATGTTTGAGAATTAAGGGAAATTTGGGCCAATTCTAATGAGTATTTATTGCAAAAAAAATCATAGAAAATGTAAATTATGTTGAATTTTTTAATAAAAATCTACTTTATGCAGTTTTTCGCGAAGAAAGCGATGGTACCAACAGTTTTACTATATTTTGGTGCATTCCTGACAGAAATATTGGTTACCATGGCAACAGATACAATAGATTTGGTTGCCATGGTAACCAAATATAACATGTACCATGTGACTATGCAACCTGACAATTCTAAAAATACTCAATAATATCTACCATGTGCTTTTTATTTCATGTAAATTGATAGAGGGAGTCCTAAGATCTCATTATTTGTTAAGTTTGAAGAAATCATCATTTTGGAGGATATGTATACATTCTATATTATCCGCATCATATCTGCCTTATCAAGATAGATATGGACAATCAGGATTCCACCAATTTTTGTCCATATGTTTACCATGGACACTCATTTCTCAGCAAAAACAATTTGGTAGAAGATGATAAATAAATAAACAGCCTGCCATCATGCCTCTCATGGCAATCACTAGAGACCCAGGAGGTGATATCTGCTGCTAGTGAGTTTCACTCAAGGTAACCTGGTTTGACCTAACACTTCTCTCTGTTAGACGTCCCATCATTGATGTCCACCGTCACCTATGTCAACCTCCCAAGTCAGAGCCACACGACCCAGCAATACCTTGAGGTGATGACAGCTATATAGTAGAAGAAGGAGGGCATGGGGCATGGGAGAATCGATACAGGCAGCTGCATGGCTGCAGGCTACACAAAGCAGGATTTGATTTCTGGACATTCTGTCGCATCGTTTTTAAAGCCAGCAGACTGTTTTTGTGACCTTGCCTTGAGAGGGTGGGAAGTCGCACTGAGGTGAGTGTAAAGGAATTTAAGTGCTGCACTGCGGGATATTGCTTTTATGACATTTGGTTGGCTCTTTAAAATTGATGGCCTTCTGGGTAAGATGAACTCTGAGGGTCATTACTCATGTTTTCTTTCGGCGTCTTTGATTAAAGGACAGGTTTCATAATGTGAAAACGCTTAAAATGATTAACCACCTAATGCAAGTCCTCTTTTATTTAAATCCTTTTTTTATGCAGAAAATGGACTATGGGCCTCATTATTGCTGTTTATACAGTAGAAATTATTCAGAATTTGTTGAAAATGAGAATTTCTAATCCATTACTTTCTGAAATGTTGACAATTTCACTCCATATAGATGTCATATCTTTATTCAAACTCGGTGGACATCTTATTGTCACACAAGGGATTATTTTTTTTTTTTTGCAGCTCAACTACGTGTTATTAAGCACGATGACAGAATACACTTTTCAGAAGTGGAATATTTTTAGACCGCCACACTGGTAAAAAAATAACACCAGAATCCTTGTCCCAAAGCTGCCAGAGATCCATCGTTATTTTCACAAAGGTTCCTTACACTTCCATACTGCCTCTAGGGGCTTCTTGTAAAAATTACACTGGTTCACTGCAATATAATTATAGCGGTTCAATTTTTAGTTTTACAAGGATCCCTAGTAGATCCCTAGTAATGTTCTCTATAATGAATAGTTAGGTGATAATCACCACTACCATACATAATATTTGTCTACTTGCCAATGTACACGAGTTCTTGGTGGACATGCAAATATGCAGTCCATTGATAATCGGCCTGCTGACACTATTATTGACTTTAGGTTTAAAATAAAGTGTGTACCGACTTGAAAAAAAAAAACAACACCAGTAACTCTTTACTCAAAAAAAAAAATAAGGCAAGAGGCCTCTATATCATAAAATTATCTATTCCCTCAATATTGTACATAGTTTTCATATAACTCTCAGCTCTACGAGATGCCATTACATAGTACATGCCATTACATAGTTCTGAGAAATAGGTCAATATATATGTCTTTTCTTTTGTTTTTCATCTTAATATCATGACAGCTATTCAACTTATATCTGGTGTTCATATCTTGATGAAAGAAGTGGCTACAAAACAATGCCACTATCAATAATACAATTAGAAAGATTCTTTTCTTTTTGCCATTTTGTAGCACACATGGAAAGGTACCACACCAGCTTTCAATGTAAATCCAAAAATTGTTAACCCTTCTCCTATAGCAATAATCATATTGGGCGAAGTAGCCAAGGCTGGTCATAAATATACATGTAAAGACGTCAACAAAGTGGGAATCTATGCTAAGCCCATAGGACACTGATGTGGGGTGATAGTTTCATACTGATAGGAGCCTGAGAATGGTACCTTGGGTTGGTTGCTGCTAAAATCCACCTTGAATAGGTTGAGAGGGTATAAGAAGAATTTCCTTAGGGGGACAATGGTAAAGGTGAACGATGATCAGTTTGAGCTGACCGTTTCTTCAGGAGCATGTCCAGCCCGTTCCGCATGAGGCCGGTAGGCCGAGTGCGGAGCGGGCTGGACACGTGAGTGAAGAAACAGGAGGCTCAAACTGATCAGAGTTCATCTTTACATTTATGGCAAGGTGTTTCAATCGATAATTAATCAATTTTCAATCAGTATCATCCATAATTAGCTAATATTCACCTACCACCAACGCGAAATGCTGACTGCCGCCATCTTTTATGTTAACGTTTTACTGAGGTTGCGCATGCGCGGTGGGTCTATGACATCATTTGTGGATTTGGGGCTGGTTATTCAACGCAGGGGTGCAATACGGGGGCTTAGTGCATTGTCAATGGGGCATCAATATTCACCTTGACATAAATAATATTATTTGAGGTGATATTGACTCAAGTAGCCTACCATATTGACACATCTGTGGTGGCTTGCTCGTCTATCATTAATAGATTTCACTCATTCACTATTCAATAGACCAAGACAATAACTTGCATACATAATATGTGAGAAGCCCAAATACTGCATGATGTGAAAGTGAATACACAGAAAAACCTTACCATCAGGCAGTGGTCGGAGGAGGGGGGGGGTAGTGGCTCAAAGAGGAACTTAGACATCAGAAAAAATGCTCCCAGTCATCGGCCGCCCGTCGGCAGTGATAGTGGAATTAAAGAGATTTGGGATGAATAGTGAACCAAATAATCATACTCCAAGCTCTAATAGAACTAGAAACAATTAAAGAGCTAAGGATACTCTCCCTACGCCGTCCGTCAGTGACTGACAGCCGTCAGTTGGTCGTGTATCGGGGCTTTGGTGTGTAAACAAAGATAAAATTATGTGCCTCTAGTACTGATAACATTGATTACATTTGGACGTTAAAAATATGGGATTCTAAAATCAGTGGTGTGAGCTGGAGGCATGTGATGTCTGTTCACAACCACAGGGGAGTGGGTAGGGGTAAACTTGAGAGATTTAAGAGAATCCCTCCCTCCATCTATGAAATGCGCTAGCGGTCAATCCTGGCATATAAGCCGCACCTTATATATGCAGGGTATTATAGTATATATGCAAAACAGGTCTCAGTATGGAAATTCTCTGTCATTATCAAATGGTACCGTAATCTCCCGCATATAAGGCGCATCTTATAAAATGAGGGGTTTTAGTTGTTCCTGGATCCACGAGGGGGACACCACCCAGCAAATTGTCGTTATCTGTCGCCATGATTGGTCATCAATGGTGACTCCTTTCTGAGTGATAACTCACTGCGTCATCTTTCGCCACTGTGTGTCAGTCTCACATGGCATGGCAATTTATCACAACAGTCACCAACATGATCTCACTCACTGCGTGAGTATGTGCCACCCCTTGTCATCCCTCACAAAGCATGGTGACTTATCACCACCATCGCCAACATGGATCTAACTCACTGCGTGAGTATGTGCCACTGCCTGTCAACTCTCACTCAGAATGGCGGCTTATCACAAGCATCGCCAACATAGATCTGACTCACTGTGTGATTATGTACCACTCCTGTGCCACTGGCATCAACTCTCACACATAATGGCGACTTATCACTACCATTGCCAACATTGGTCTCACTCAATGCGTGAACTTGTGTCACTCCATGTCAATGCTCTCTAAGGATTGCATCATCTGTCACTCACTCTCACTAAGAATGGCAACTTATCACCACCATTGCCAGCCTTTAACTCACTCAATGCGTGAATTTGTGTCACTCCAAGTCAATGCTCTCTGAGGATTGCATCATCTGTCACTCACTCTCACTCACAGTGGCAACTTATCACCACCATTGCCAAAGGTGTTGAGACAGCACCACTGTTCCACATGTAGCCTATCTAGGAAGTGTGGGCATGAAGTATAAGTCCCATACGTATCAAATGTGCTTTGTTTCACACTGATTTCCATGTAATACTTCAGAGTTGAATCAAACAAGATTATATAGAGAGAATATCAATTGAATTTAGATAGAGGTATCTCTAAAATGAAAGCAACTATCCATAAACACCTTTTCTCTGGTTACAGGAAAAATACATAGGGAAATATCAACATGAACACCTTGTCTGTGGTTAGAGGGAAGATACATATGGCAATACCTTCTCTGGCAAAACATACTTTGATCTGGCAGATGTGAGGCTGCATGATTACCAATGTCGATGATCATGAGCTTTTCATCTAACAAGGTGAGTGATCACCAGCGTCGCCATCACTGGTGAGTCTGAGTGATCACCACTCTCGCCATCCATGGTGAACCTGCGCTATGATGTGGTGCGCGTTTCATCTAGCGAGGTGAGTGATCAACCGCCTTGCCATCCCTGGTGAGTGTGAGTCATCACGATCCTCGCCAGCCGTGGTGAACATGTGCTATGGCATGGTGTGCGTTTCATCTAGCGAGGTGAGTGATCACTCGTGTCGCCATCCCTGGTGACTGTGGGTGATCAAGATCCTCACCATCTGTGGTGAACCTGTGCTATCACGAGGTACGCGTTTTATCTAGCGAGGTGACTGATCACAATCCTTGCCATCCGTGGTGAATGTGCATTATGACGAGGTGTGCGTCTCATCTAGCGAAGTGAGTGATCACTCATGTCGCCATCCCTGGTGAGGATGAGTGATCACTCATGTCGCCATCACTGGTGAGGATGAGTGATCACGATCCTCGCCATCCCTGGTGAACATGTGCTATGACGAGGTGCGTGTTTCATCTAGCGAGGTGAGTGATCACCCGCGTCGCCATCCCTGGTGAGTCTGAGTGATCACCATCCTCGCCATCTGAGGTGAGGCCATGTGATCACCACCATTGCTATTCCTGGTGATCTTGTGCTATAGCGACGTCGTGTTCCATCTAGCGACATGTGATCACCACCATTGCTATTCCTGGTGATCTTGTGCTATAGCGACGTCGTGTTCCATCTAGCGACATGTGTGAGCCACTTCACACAGGTTGACGAGGAGTCACAACAATTTGCTGGACAATAGCTTTATTTTGATATGTTACACTCCCCCTAACTCAACAAATAATATAGGGGGTGTGGGGGGCCCTAGCTACACATAGCTATTTGAATTTTGAAAATCCATTCAGTAGAACCAAAGTTATGATTTTTTGATTTTTCTGACAATATTCTTCAATTCTAGGTGTGCCTTATACGCGAGGTGCGCCTTATACGCGAGAGATTTTGGTACTATTTAATGTTCTCTTGTTGTACATTGCCTGTATCAGTCTGAAAGTACAGACAAAAAATGAATCACGCACTCACTAAGCGCAGCATGCACAGGCACAATTGTTGCATTCACAGCATGTTTTCCATGGGCCATAACTCTCGTCTGTGGGACCCCTCAATGGTTCTACAGTTGTCCATTAAGGTAACCCTTGCTGGTCCCAAGGCAACCTCTAGGGTAGCCATGGGAAGGATCTAATAGTGTGTTACCAAATGCAGTAGCATTGATGACCCTAACGAACCTGTTACCTTCAAATATCTCCCTGGCTTGGGCCCATAACAATTATCGCTAATATGATCTCCCTAATCAGGTTCACATGGAATGCCTTATTATTTTTAGATAAGTAGGCCAAAATCAAATTTGTGGGCAATCAAATCAACACTAGTAGGTGTTTTGCTCATTGACGTAAATCAACCACTGAACAATGCTCTCTCAGAATTTAAGTTTGTGTCCACTATGTGGTAGTTCTATGATTTCAAAGTACAATGATCACAGGTGAGAAAATGAAATGGCTGCATGTTGAATAAATCTGCAAAAGGGGAAATTGAAAATAAAGGAAATAAATGCTATAAACATGCTGATAGACATGGGCATGAAAAAAAGTGCAGCAAGCCCAATTTTTAAACCTAGACGATTGAGTTACAAATCGATCCTTGTATTTGTATTGGTGAGGATTGGTCTTGGTAAAAGCGTTTATTGCTATACTAGTGTTCCAAACCCCATGGGACAAACTACCAAATGGGACTATTTGTAGAATATGCAAGCTAGCCAGGGAATTGAAGTGGACCAATACAAGTGTGAGGCTAAAGGGATGCCTATAGGCCTGTATACAGGTTATGCACAATGGGCGCCCCTTACAGACCAGATAAGGGGATAGGAAGGGTGCGCTGGGTCAGTTTCTGTTAGATCTACCATGTATAACCTACTAGGGGGAGATAGGAGAAATAGCCACTCAGAGACAGGATACCCGCAACCAGACCAATAGGGTGACTTTTGCAGTGGGGACAAGAACAATAACAGTTTATAGAAATTCCACAGATGTCATCCTGGCCAAATGATAGTGATCAGAAGGTGAAGGTGGCTATTTTTCACCTTCTTTTGCTGTGGGTGAAGTATATTGCACTCTATAATCTGCTTAAACAACTTTCTTCTTTTCTTTTGATCATGGATAACCTCAGGGCCAGTTCCTGCTATCCATTTAAGACAATGGCTACCTCTCAGGTTACACTGCACTATAGAACAAGCCATTTCAATCCCTGATATTGTATGGTGCCACACTATTGCATTTGGACACAAGGTTATGAACATGGAAATGGTCTTGTGCCAGCACCGTCATTTCTATTGGTTGGGCTTTTATACACAGGTAATGTACACTTTCCCCTGTAGATATTAAATACGAGCATCATCCATGCAGTCCTCTCTGATGACACTTTATTTTCACTTGAACTCCATCGGATGGGAGCTTTAATGCGGGTTGGGAAACGTATCACTATGTAAATTCATTGGATTATTATTTATTTAGAAGGATATGGAGACAATAAGTACACAATCACCACCTATGGATCGTATATCTGTTGGTGGTAAGAGAACAGAAGCTGGCATGCTTGGATTCAATAAGAAAAAATGTGTGAAAGCTGGTCAAGCAGTGACAACCAAAATGGCCATCGGCCTGTCAAGGTGAACCAGGGAAGATCAATTGGGTTCAGAAAATTTCTTCTCCTGCATTCTGGGCTAATAAGGTAAGAAATTAATACAAAATGGAGGAATTATTGTCATAAATGCATTAATGTATCTTTAACCCAGGACTCGTTGGGGTTAGCTGAAAATAACTGGCCTCGGTCAGTTATTTTCAACTAACCGTACCTCGGTCTGGGTTAAAGATACATTAATAGCTTAATACACTACAGACTGCCATTATATCCCCACTGGACTACTTCTAATTATACTTAACCCACCTAGAGCTCAGATCCTACGCTGAAAAGCTGTAATGGAATATAAGGCTTATCATAATTGTCCTTAGAATCTGCTCTCATGTATTCATCAGATCATTTAGTATGACATCAGAGATTTTATATGTTTGAGCCGTTTTTAACCTTTCGACACTGAGCTAATAACTCATCAGCATCAAATTGGTACACCATACCAACATTCCGTGGACTCTCCCACCCCTGTAAGCTTTGCAAGACAAATGAAAACTGACTGTCACCGCGACGTCTGCATTCTTGCAAAGTATGATAAAGTCTACAGTACTTGTCTACGTTCCTAGTAAGGACATTAGAAAGGATATAGAGATGACTCTTGTAGCAATGATTGATTTCCTCTGAGTAGTTTACTGTGGGTCTGTGACATCCCTATATTGCTTCCACACAAGATCTGAAACCACCTATGTCTAACATGTCATGACGACATGAAGTAGAAAGGGGACTTGTAATGACAGCAATAGCGACATGAGGATATGGGATGTGGGAGAATTAATAAAGCCTTTTCAAAACCACAGCCTTTAGCTGTTAGCTAAAGGTGGATACGGCGCATGACATCACATGCAAAGTAAATCTGTCATGCCTTCTTGGGGATATGTCTGTTATTGTGATTAAACATTCTTTTATGTGATAAAACAGTTACCAGGGTGGATGACACATTTTTCACTTTGAACTCGTAACTTTCAATGTAAACACATATATGCATCATCCAAATTCAAAAGGAGCTGATGAATAACAAATCCCAGGCCAAAAAGCTTCAGGATCCCTTTGTTGAAAAATGGTCAGACGCTTAGACCGCTAAAATGAAGACATGAAGAAGTAGCTGTGTACCAAAGGTAGATACAGGCCTGTTTAAGCGCTGGGGTCTCAAATATGTGACGTTCTCGAATAGACGCCGGGGGTATAGGGGTACTGAAATTGTTCGTAAGCATTAAAAACAGTATTCAAATAAGCACCTGTCTCATATAAGCAGCGTGGGTACAGTGGGGTTGAAATCAAAGAGCGCCCGGGTGCTTATACGGGTCACTGCTGTATGCAAATTAAATCTTTCAAGCTTTTATAGAGATATGTCATTGTGAATTAGCATTGTTTCATGTAAAAATACAGGGTAATTGCCACAGTCTTCACCTTTAGCTTTCGGATAATGCCACATCTACCAATATAGACACCCATAGATGCATCATCCAAATTCAAAAGGAGCTAATGAATTGTTCCCAGACTAAAAAGCTTCAGCATCCCTTTGAAAAATGGTTAGACCAATAAATTAGCAGCACGTAAAAACGTTGCTATGTACGGTCTTCCACACACCTTGTAATCCTGGCATCCATTGTTTGCCAGAATAAATGCAAAGTAAGGAACCGTCCTCCTCATTTTCAGCTTTACTTTCCCCCAGACACATTTATATTGTACACAATGACAGGGCCATCTACAACACTACCCCTCTGGGGCTCTCCCATGTTTAGCTAACGGGAACAGACCCCCTGAAAGCTTATAACAGAAATACCTTTTGCTAAAACTATAAAAAAGAGTATAGTAATGAGACTAAATAATACGTTTTGCACTCATATATTTTATGTACACATGAGTTCCATTTGCTGGACCTCAGTAGGAAATCAATATACTAACCATTTCCCTAAAGTTAAACCCACTTCCTAATCCCAACAGAGGTGGCTTTGCAGTCTGAATTGACATATATATTAAGCATGATAACTGTCTAACACACAGGCCAGCTGTTCTCTTCAATAGCTTTATAGCCATCCACTGGAGGGCATTTAGTGGCCCTTTTGTGCCAATGGATAACTCCTAAGAGGAATAACGGAGAGGATCTTTTCTTTCCATGACATCTACAAATATATGAGGAGACACAAATGCTCAGTGGTGTTTAACCTTTACATTCCTGCCAAATTAGAATAAAGGATATTAGAGATGGCAAGGTCTGGACCACTCTGGGGCAAGGTTCGTCCATATCCCATGTTACCGTGTGTTATTACACAACTTCTGTGATTTTGGGTGCTTTGCCTGGATATTCCCATGCACATACCTGTCGATATTGCATGGCATGATGCATACATCATCATTTTTGTAAGGTGTGCGGTTATCCAAGGATAACAGGCCCCCGGTGCTGTTATCCATGGATAACATGCACAACTTACATGTCATATGTTACATATTAAAACCTACAAAATTTTCATTGCCAGGGTAGGGGTCGAACCTGCAGTCTCCTGATCCCAAATCCAACTCCCTATGCATTGCGCCACAGGGACTGACAATAAAGTGTGGGTGTTTGCCTGTATATGTATAATGCCATAGCCCCTACCTGGATAGTAGTGACCCCAGCAACTCTCATATGCACAAGGTTAGAATAGCATTATAATTATAGAGGACTGCTGGATGCGTTCAAACCAAACTGACGGCTGCTGGGCGCCGAGGTGTGTGTACCGATGGTTTAGTGGTCTGCTGCTCCCATAATGGCGATGACTGCGGGACGTGTTCAGACCAAACCAATGGCTGCCGGGCGCCAAGATGTGTGTACCGATGGTCTAGTGGTTAGCGCATTGTGCTCAGCTGCTAGAGGTAGGCGGGACGAGTCCCAGTCCGGGCATACATTTTTTTCACAGTATGTAAACAGACTATGGCAGGCTTCGAGTCCCGGGAAGGGGGAACAATTTTTGTTTTCAACTTGTGTGTGTTAGCAAAGGATAACTACACTCGGGCTGTGCTACAGTCCCATATCCCCATGAGAGGGAGCATCCAAGCTACCAATTTGAGGAGTTTCCAAGCTACATGTATGAGTGGACCTATAGACAACGGGAAGGAATACAAACCCCATAGGACAGTAAGTCGGGGTGCTAGTCACAGACCAAACTGACGGCTGCTGGGCGCCGAGGTGTGTGTACCGATGGTTTAGTGGTCTGCTGCTCCCATAATGGCGACGACTGTGGGACGTGTTCAGACCAAACCAATGGCTGCCGGGCGCCAAGATGTGTGTACCGATGGTCTAGTGCATTGTGCTCAGCTGCTAGAGGTAGGCGGGACGAGTCCCAGTCCGGGCATACATTTTTTTCACAGTATGTAAACAGACTATGGCAGGCTTCGAGTCCCGGAAAGGGGGAACAATTTTTGTTTTTAACTTGTGTGTGTTAGCAAAGGATAACTACACTCGGGCTGTGCCCTCATGTAATTATCCTTTGCTAACACACGCATCATGAATTATCCGTTTATTACTTGTTCAATAAAGCTTTCTCCGCATTTCTCTGACTAATGATGAGGCCCTTGGAGTGACAACTTCTCTTCATTACGACCTAGATTGAAAACATCATAACTACAACAGATTTCTAAATCCAGACAGATCTAGACCCCCTTCCCTTTCCTTTCCTTTACCATTTCTGCTTGACAAATAAATGGCCATCAATGACCTCAAAGGTGCAGTACACCACTGTCCAATTGGTCATGATAGCCACATTTACCGTACTGCTACAGTCCCATATGCCCATGAGAGGGAGCATCCAAGCTACCAATTTGAGGAGTTTCCAAGCTACATGTATGAGTGGACCTATAGACAACGGGAAGGAAAACAAACCCCATAGGACAGTAAGTCGGGGTGCTAGTCACAGACCAGATAAGTGGATATAGGAACTTGATTTGGGGTTATTTTTTTGCTAGATGTACTATGTACTTCACTTCGGGTAGACAAGAAAAAGACACCAATGTATATATGTGCATATGTTCATCTTTTGTATACTAAATATGCTCTAGCAGACATTAATTGGGTGCATTTGATCAATGGTGACATTTACAGATAATTTTTTTAATTGTTTCACCCTTTGTTGATGGGAGATTATTTCAAAGCTAATATTGCATGCCTCCAAGTTGTTGTGGAAGCCATCCCTTTGATGTTACTATAGACGTACATCATTTAGAGAATAGACAACGATCTTCTTCACATCAAGATTGTCTGTTGTCCTATAATGCACGAATGCATCTGAGTATGGAACAGTTTGTATAACAAATATTGAAGAGCCTATGCTAAGGCGCTATAACAGATAGAGTAAGTGCTATTAAAAATATACATGCCTTAGGGGTTAGATGCCATCCTGCCCTTACAATTAAACAGATTATTCATATTGATATAAGAGATATAATAATATATAGGTCCTAATTATTTTACAATTTTCATTTTAACCTCCATCATAGCAGGTTCCCATGAGGTAATATATCAGGGTGACATAATGAAACATGGAACAAGGAACTTTGTACATTTTGAGGTGATCCTTGGTTAAGTGGGGTCTGTGATCCCGATATGACGTATGTTAGAGTCAATTTCACCCCTGTCCACCATGACATTGTAATACCCGTGTGAACCAGCATGGAAGTTTTTTATGATACCAATGACGACAGGAGGTTACGGGTGTGTAAGGGAATTAACAAAACTTTTCTTTATGACCACATTTGGCTCCAGCAGCAGAGCAGACAAAGAATGCGGGGAATGAAGCAGGGGCAGGAATTGTGGGGGGGGTCTGTTTTTGTTGTTGTGTTTTCTTCGTCTCCTTCCCATCGGGAGTTTAGGCCAAAGGCTTAAGATAAGGTTGAGATATTTTATATCTCCACTGGGCACTGCTATTTTATGGCATCCTGTTGCCTCCTAAAACATGAGATCCTGGACTAGAGATGTCATTTATCATCATTCAGTTTCACAATGTTTGCCAGTTGAGTAATGGGCAGGATGTATTCCTTGAATTCAGGATTAACCCAAAAACACACCATGAACTGTTTATCACTTTTTGATCTGACTTTATATCAAATATTAATTCATCTCAGGACTCTGGCACATATCACAATTAAATTGGTTGTCTTTTGCATACTATGACCAGGTAGGAGGGATCTGGAGTAAACCCCTTGTCAGTCAAGGGGTCTCTTGAAGTACACTAAATATCTACCCCCCTCTCTTGACAAATAGGCCAATTCCGTTGGTGTTGTTTAGTCATCGCCGTCATATTAATTTTCTCCAATTATAAGGTTATTGTTACTGATACTAAATGACTATTGGCATTGTGTTCATTAAGGAAAACATGTCCAAAGAGTGTTGTACTAACAGCTATGGAATATTATGATGATTTAAACTCTTTATCTATTGGGCAGAACTGCTTTGTGCTTAAAACTGTGAAACATGGCTATTGCTTCCTTGAAAATAGAAGTCATGACTTGCTGACGATTTTCTTTTGTGTGAGAATGTTGGCCTGATTCCAGAGGTCCAAATATAGTCATTTTTCATTATTCACTAGTTTGCTGTTGCGTTTCGATCTTTTGTTAGCCATTGTTAATGATTTAAGGGTACGGGTAGACTGCATCGATGAAGGCTGAATTTCTAATGTAGTTCAGGGAATACTTGAACAGTAAAGGTAACAAATCATCTATAAATTAGCTTTTAAATAGTGTGTTAACTGCATATTTCAATTGAGGAGTTCTTCACAAACGAAAGCATGGGGAATTATATGGATACAATGCAGGACGTGCAGATGGAATAATAGAAATGTGCGCAGGAATACTTTCAAAGGCAGTCTTTAAGTCCTAATGAAACCTTGCACGACTAGAATTCCAGGTGTCCCATTTGTAATTGAGTAATGCGTTGGACCCGTTGGATTCACCTTCAGCAGCTATGGGCAGTGTGCAATTCAGACTTTGAGGCGTTGCATGATATTATAATAGGGAATGATATCATGAAATGTTAAAATGTAGATCAGTGAAATGCTGATTTCAGATATATGACAAACATAAATTTACCTTAGTAACTTTTCGACCGACTGACACCCACACCCATTCTTCTATTATATCAAAACTTCCCAATTAACTACGGATTGGCCAGTTGAAGAATCAGCAAGTGAAATACTACTCTAAAGTTGATATTTCTGTAAATGGGATCCCATTGTCCAGACAGATTAGCACAGGTTTGGAGGTAATGAAAAGGTTGCGAATTCAAGTCTAAAAGTTCTCTATCAGCTTTGGACTTTCACTGTTATCTTACAGAGATTCTATGTAACACAGTATTTAACTGCCATTTGGTGCTTCATTGTACACTGCTTCACTGTATTTCAATTATGTTGGTCGACTATTCAATTCTACAAGGATGCCTGTTAATTCAATAGCTATTTCTAAGCACTAGTGTAGACATAAGGGGCACGTATTCATTGTACCCAGGAGTAACTGGATTCTATGTGAGAAACTTTTCATCAGTTTTTCATTTACAGCTAGAGCTTCCAGCCAAGAGCATTTACACAGTGTTGAATGACTGAACTGTCCATACAACTGTCTCTCTGGGGCTCTCACTTTTGTAACTAAATGACACTTACTTGAAGCTCTAGGATTTCTGGTTTAGACAGCAGCACAAACATTTACCTTAAATTTAGTACATCCAAAAAATTAACGCGTGCATTTGTGAATGGTCACTGTGACAGACAAATTTGTGGTAGGCGAGCACTGAGAGTGACCAATAAATACGTGAGACCCAGTCTGGACTTAAATTGGAAATCGATATAGTATACCCTTGGTACAGCACAGTAATGTCTTGTGAGTAGCAATAAAACTCACATTTCACTTCCCAAAAAAAAGATTTTCTGACTGCAACAGAAGTGACTTTACAGTTGAAACAGACAGATACAGCTCAGGCATTCGGGACATATACCAAATGGTCTACAACACATGCCTGGTGGTCTCTTCAACAACTTTATAGTTATTCACCAGAGGAGAGTTTGCTCCCATGACAACTGTTCCAGGATCACCTAGGGCACTTTATGCCCCTTTTGACAACCACAACCCATGGGGAAACACTGTTAGTCAGTATCCTTAAATGTCCTGGCATGAACCAAAATTGTCTTCAGATTACCTCCGCTATGCTCAGATCTTGATTATCCAATGTTTTCTTTGCATAGTATCTTTATATTGCCATCTTTGAAAGGACTGCCCTCGTATTCAATCAGAAGAAAAATAGGAGGGGCATGGGCTCAGCCCATAAGCAAACATCCTATTTCACTTATTGAATTATAGCACATACTGCCCTGGAAATCAGAGGAAGACATGATATCAGGATAACTATAGGCAGCAGGTCTGCCTGCCAGAGACGGCTGATGGTCCATAATGATTGCTCAGCACGTCCAATAGTGCATCAAAGAATGGCTGCGGTCCCTTGAAGTGTCTGATGTAGGAGACATGCACATTTCCAGCCAAGAGTTCTCTTTCATAACCAATGAATCTCGTTTTTTATCGTCCAGGTCTCCATTATGCCCTGCATCATGATATATACTGAGCCGATTGGGCTGATTAATATGTACATCTTATATGAAGTTAAGTTTTATACTGTTTTGACTCTATGAGCTAGCAGTGGAACAGGGAACAAAGATGGCCACCAGCACAGATAGCTGGGTAATGAAGGATGTATCGGAAAGCTATACGCTGATTGGGCCAATATGTCCTCTGTGATCAAACGTTGGAGTAGGGCCCAGAACCCCTTCATTGACCTGGAAAGGAAAAGTACTGTATTTACCCCCACATTGTCTTTGCATGGCCAAACTGGCCCAAAAAGGGACGAGGCAGTGATTCCAGTGCAAGGAAGATGTATTGTCATGATATGGCTATGATATACACTGATTTATTGAAGTTGTCTTCTATGACAGATTGAGTGGAAAAGGTGGCCTAATTCCATTCCAGATATAGAGTTTACCTCTTTCCCTAGCTAAACATGAAGTGTGGAAGATTTCTTTTACAATCCATCATCTTCCTCACAGATGAATGGTCATTGAATACCTTCCAGGAGCTCCATTGGTGTGCAATTGATCATGATAGCAGCATTTACCTCACTACTACTTGTTACTCTGAGCTTGAATGGGATGGTGTTCTCAAGCCACCTATTTGTGGAAGTTGCAAACAGGCCACAGATACAAGTAGACTTTTACAGAGTGGGAATCTATACCACTCCCACAGGACATTCACATGGGGTTCTAGTCACAGACCAGATAAGTGGATAAAAATGGGTCGGTTTCCGTTAGATCCACCATGTATAACCCACGTTGGGGGAGATAAGAGAAATAGCCACTCAGCGGCAGGATGCCCCAAACAGAACCAATAGGTCTATGTGGTGTTCACTGTAGTGCTATATATAGACTAAGAGCAGAAGTGGTCCAGTGCTGCTCTAGTCCAACCTTCACAGCCAGACATGGGTCCTAACAATAGCAAGACCATAGCATGTAGAAAATGGGCACCTGTATTGTGTTGCATGGCCTGGGTTATTTCAATATAGCTGGCCATCTGAAAATTCATTCGAAATATGGCTATCTTATAGTGGAGAGGCATGCCATCATCGAAGATTCCACCATGCATAGGCCCCCTATGATCATGCACATAGATTTTTGTACCAGGTAGAGCAGTCGTTGAATTGCAGGCATCAATGTAGGTCTGTATATCATAATACATTACATACCTTCTTACAATTTGAGGTCTATGGCGTTGGCAGGTTTATTGAGATAGGCCCCTGGAGCAGGCTAACTTAATGTATGATAGTACCATCTAGGCCATCAGGCTTCCCTAGCCCACTTAAAAGGGTCTATATCTCATCTTTCCTATCCCCTCGGGATGTGTGTGGTGCACATATGCATGGGCACTGACACATTCCCCTGTGAAATTGTGTAATGTAGTTCTCGCCATGAATATGACCTTAGCTGTCGAAATGGCGTTAAACATCTATTACTCACTCACTCATCTAGGCCATACTCCACAGGTGACATCTACAGGGTCAGATATGTGTCCATTTGCTTGAGGTTTTTATCTTTAACTAAGATGGTTTGAGAATCAATCCAAATGTATCTTGTTGAATTCCGAATTTTTCAAGTTTTCTTATCAGAATAATGGTCAACGGTATCAAATGCCTTTTTTGTAAAGTCAATAAAAATAGAGAGGAAGTTGAATCATGACCCTTCACCTCATCCAAGTACAGACAATGTAGGTGGTAAAGACCTTTACAGATCGTCGCCTCGGTGCAACAAGGTTGTAATTGATATTTTGGCAAAATTGAGTTTTCTTCTTATTTCATATCCTTTGACCCTACCTATAACTTCTATTAAATGTACTGAAGCTCTTTCTATGATGTATGTGTCTACAGGCCCCAATGCAATAAGGTTGTATCAACAATGTGCTATAGTAATTCTTTTGCCTCTCCTATGAAATTTGAAATTATGCAGATACAACCTTGTTGCACTGAGGCAACCACACTCATGTCTCTTAGCCGTCTATGTTGTAAAAGGATACCTATAATGGCATAAAGGGTTTTAATTTGTATTTGCAGACCTCCTATTGAGGCCACTGGAATTCTGTTAAATTTATGCATTCGTATCTTTCAGGTCAACTGCTCGGAAATAATTGCTGATTATCTTATGGCTGAAATGACAAAATCAATTATTGTCCTTCGTCCTTTCCCTTTGGACCTAATGGGAAATGGCTTCAAAATACTATGAGTCATCGAACCTGACAGCTACGGTTATCTTATGATTAACAACGTTTTGAAACTGAGGGTAGACAAGCAGAAATGGACCTGCCACCGGCAGCATATGACTAGGCCTATACTCCTTTCTGTCGCGTGCACCAAAGGACACATAATATATATTTTTCAATTATTGCTGAGCATACAGATTTGTCGAGTCTTTACGCGTCATTGCCTTACCCCGTATGCCATAGACAATGCTTTGGTGTTCAAACATTAATTTGTTCTGTGGCTCAGGCTCAAGTAAGTTTTGGCACAATAATTATGTATTGATGACCATTACAATAAGGCTTCTGTGAACAGTAAAGAGATTGATGTCCTTCTTTGTTTATGCATAGAACTACATGCTAAACAAAAATTCTTAGAAAAAGGGAGTTCTTCAAAATGTATACAGTGCAGCAACATTCATAGATGAGCACACCCTGCCAAGGAGTTATAAATGCCCAATGAAATCGTTGCAAAGAAATCTTATGTTCACTTACTAGTATTGTTGTAGTGCTGTAGAATCGACTTCGAATGTTCACTTATCTAAAGTCAAAGTTAAGGTGGGTTACTCCCATGGTCCAAGATCAACTAAATATTTACCAATCTTTCACCATGTGGCTTCCATTACATGCTTATTTGACTGATGAAAAGAAATGATGAGGATCCCAGGCTAGTTTCAAAGATATTCCATCTTGAAGTTTGAGTGACCTTGTCAAAAGATTTCATGGTGTTGGCACAAAGGTTTAGAGAAAGATATCTTAGAGTAACTAAATATTAGATTGTCTATAAATCACCCAGAATGTAGCTTATAATGTTAATGGTCCAAATAGGGTATTTTGAACATATGGTCCCAGGCATATTTTAAAGGTTTTTGACATTTTAAATAAAAAAAAGTAATAAATAATGTTGAGTGGTCTGTCTGTATGTAGAACCTTCAAGACCGAACTCCTACACATGGCTGGGTAGTGTAGTGGTGAACTGTCTTCTTATCTGAAGGTTGGGTGTTCAAGACTTGGCCAGGTCCAGGTTTTACTTGCCTGGGCTAACTGCACCAGGCAGCTCCTAGTGGTTTGTAAATGAACCACAAAATACATATGCTCAGAAACCTGCGCAATTGGCCAACTTTGCAAGGGACTGAGCCAACTTAAAGTAAAAGTCAAACGCTTCCCTTATCTCTTGATTCCTTATGTCTGATTATGCCTGCCTACATTATATAGTAATACCAATGGATTTAAAGTGGCAGATTCAAGATTTGGAAAATGATGGGATACAGGCCTATAATTAGGCGCACCCCCCAATACTTTGATCAGACCAAGGAAAATGGCAATTACCTGGTGGAGGTAATGTATCTAAACTCATTAAACTGCAAGGAATGCAGAATCAGGGATTGTGTATCTGCCTGAGAAGGGCGGTAAGGGGGAAAAGTGTGCAAGAACTACATGCTGCCTGTGGTGTCAGGCCTCTTGCTGATAGAAGAAATATACAACTAGTGGGGTTAATGTGGAAAAAATATTTTGATGGTGAGGGTATTGAGCAAATCAACATCAGGACCAGGAGGACAGAAAGGTGAAATTTGCGCGAAGAAGGGAAAAAACTAGTTTCCATGAGAAGAGTCCATATTTAAGAGGTGTTAGGCTGTGGGACCAGCTACGCCCAATGCAACAATGTGTACAAGATAAAGGGAAGTTTAAGGGAATCATTAGTAAATTCAAGTTCAAATAAGATTTCGGTTATATTTAAAGTTGTCATTAATATGAATGCACTTTCCCACTCATATGTTATTTGCACAGTGCATTTCTATGCACTTGATCCTGTAACTACTATCCACAGTAGTACGAGGCATGATATATTACTGTAGGACGCGCAAAAAATCGACCTCATCCTTGGGGACGAAAGCGTCAATTAATACAAATACAATGTATGCCAAAAGGAGGGGGTGCACCTATTTCCAATGGTCATAGCTGCAAATAAGGTTCACCTAAAAGCCAAAAAATCTTAAATAGGCCACTGAAAATTCAGTGGTTCAGGGTGATACACTATGAACACAATGGGTATGATCCCCCTGCTGCATCTGTATGGCACATCATTATAAGACCTGTACACACTATGTACATATACCTTGTAGCAATAGAATACCATAGTATGATAGATGTACAAAGGCATTGAGTGCCATATATCAGCTATGTATGGGGACATCAAGTCGACGATAGTGGCTTTGTGTGCTAGAAGGGACAGTAATTATGCCATTGACTCGAGTCAATGGCATATTTATTAAATATAATTATGGTAACTGGGCCCCGATTCTGCTACAATAGAACATAGAGAAAAATTACACACTTGCATTTGCACGAATGTTTTATGTGCACCACAAACTTCACAAAGAGAGAATCTACATGTAATCCATTCAAAGACACCCATAACCCGTGCTGATATACCAGGTAGCTAACATTTGTCATTATAGTATAGTACAAACAAAAAAGGTGCGAGGAGGATTAACTTTTGGATATTAAGGTTAATAGCCATCGTCCTGGTGCATGTCAAATGACCGCTGACCATTAACCCTTTAAGGAACACCCTAACCCTTTAAGGGCCAATAGTGCATACATGCCCATTTGTTGTTAAACTCATGCAGCAATGGCATAGGACATAGATGTCAATGGCAACATAGGCAAATGGCCTAAGCTTAACCTTCATATTATTATATTACTCTATTCTACCAGTTATCTGCCAGCCAGTAGCCTCTAGGCTCTCATCTCCTATTCATCTATCTACAGTCATGCACTGTCTATACATATAGACGAAGTCTGGGGATGTGTTTGCCAAGTGGACAATTAGAAGTTGTGCTGTAGTTACATTGCTCACTTTCAGAAATGCAACTTTTGCTGAGATATGAAGTGCCTCAAACAACAAATAAAGGGGAACAGTTAATATGTTCCACGGGTGGGCTACAGAGTATGACCAGGGTACTCCAGGCTGACAATATGGTATCAATGCTAAAGGTTCATACAGGCACAACTTACCTTTGTACTTAGGCCTTAGTCTTTTATCATAACCGTGCAGGAGGTTATCCAGCACCCTTGACACGTTGGCGCTCTGCCCCGAGTACTCGGACACGAAGTAAGGCTGGTAACCCATCCTGCCAAAAGGAAATTTGATTAGTAAATCATTTGAATCATTAGATTAATTGATAAGTTAATTTTCTTCTATTCAGAACTGTTCAGTTGTACTTCAGGAAATGTGAGAAAGATCGTTACAATGTCCTACCTCCAATTGTAATTTGCATTTATTTGCTAATATAACCTTTCTTCCAGATTATTTACCATCAGTAGCATTATTGTTTGCAACACCTGTCTTTCCATAATTTAGAAAATATATTATTGGTAGTGATTCTATTCACAAACTGAGTGAAGTATATTTCCATTAGCTGGGCAGCTCATACTTTAATCACCAGTATCCCCTTCTCCAATTTTATCTGATGAGAGTTGAGGGTCATAACTATGCTGATAATGATAATCATCGTTTTGTCAGAGATCAGTTTAAGCACTCAAGGTTATAACATCTTTAAATGATGAAGTGCACAACTGCGCATTGCTCTTTAGTTTCCATAGTGTATTCTGTATCAGGCTAATTATACTACTAGAAATTGAAACAGTTGCTAAAGGCCATTGTGATGTACTAGTCAGTACGTTGCTGCTGAGTAGACGTGTCAGCACTGCATTGGTACATCATGGTGATAAATGGACCTGTACTGGGCAGAGGCATTGGAAGTTGGGTAACCATACAGAGTTTGGTGGACCAAACCCTGCTTTTGGCCAATCCTAGAAAAGATAATTACCTACAGGCCAAGCAACAATGGGTCAAAGGTGGCCAAAGATTACCCCCACCCGACTTTGAAACTGCTATCCATGTCCCTGCCTGGACATCATCCAGCTCTTTAAAGATTGAGTTCTAGTGTATATCATTTATATGACGTACGTTGCGGTTAGCGCATAACAGCTATAAATAAGAAATAACAGTTATAAATTCAACCGTTGTCAGCAGAAAACTGGGCATTGTGGTTAAAGTTGAATTGTAAATTTATGGGATTCTGAGTAGACGAAAATAAATCCTACCGTAATACTTTGCGTATAAGGCGTGTCTTATATGCGAGGATGCACCCCTAGTGTGCCTTATAGAAGCAGAATTTTTTAAGACAGATTTTTCTCTAAAATCTCCCCAATAATCCCTTGACCCTGTATTGTGGTAAAGCAGAGTAGGGGCGGCTCTAAGATGGCCATAGCTCTTTGAATTTTGAAAATCCGTTGGTAAGAAGAACAGTTATGACACTCTATTAGTATGATAGTCACCTCTGTAAACTCTGGGTGCGCCTTATATGTGAGGTGCGCCTTATAGGCGACGTGCGAATTATACATGAGGTATTACGGTAACCTTGAAAGCCTGCATGATGCTTAAAGTCTTAATGCCAATTTGTTGCCATGACGCATGGAAGCAGCCCTGACAGATAACCTGTCCAAGCAGTATTCGAATATCCTGTCGACCCTGCTGGTAGATGCACTCCAGATAGATTGGCACGGTACAACTCTTGCTGGGATAATATATTCTACAGCACTGTATTTTACATCATGACGACAAAGGGACATAAGCAGGCAGACCTGAGAAGATTTATGAAGGAGGAGAGCTTTTGCTAAAATAATGAACATTTTCTTTGTAGCTGCAGCACAGTAATGTATAGAAAGAGGATTTGACTGTCAATAGTTTTCTAGATACTTCTTTAGATTGCTCCCACCCCCATTTCATTATTCTGTGTTTCCTTAGGTAAAATGGTTTGTTTAGTCATACAAGAGCTTGAGAGAATGTTACTTCAAAAGCTCCAGTAAGAAATAGAACCCCATCTTCTATGGGAAAGTACTTTTGTAGTTTGGGCATTGAACTAGCTACCCGATCTCTTTTTTCCTGTTCTCCACTCCACAGCATCTCGGTAGGTGGCCTACGTATACAGAAATGATTTAGCATTTCTTATGAATAACACATTCCAATTGAATAGGTCTTATCATATTGCTCCAGACTAATGGTATATAGAAGTTGCACAGATCCATGGGTATAGATTCCTCCTTGCCTTCCCTCCCACAGATGTAGTTGAGATAGAAACCCATTAGAATACTCTCCAGGGGATTTAGATACAGAGGATTTATCTGCATACAGACTATTACCATAATCCATCGAATATAAGGTGCACCCCCATGTCAGTCACACCATGTTTGAGGGGAATGATATATTGGTATATTGATATTGCAGATGATATAGTTTAGTACTATTCTGTAGTATAATATCCTCACCTATAATGTGCACCCTAACTTTGGCGAGTACTTTATGAAGCACCAGAGGTCCATCCCCACATATCATCTTTACCTGATTATGTAGGGTAGTACGGTAATCATTGTAAGTATGACAAAAATCTAGGAACAGGATGGGGCCGATGAGGATAAAAAGACAGACCAGGCACTGCATTATAGGGGCGACATTATACCAAATGCTACCCCTTTTCTACCCAGCAAATTGTCGTGAGTCCTCGTCAACCTGTGTGAAGTGGCTCACACATGTCGCTAGATGGAACACGACGTCGTTATAGCACAAGATCACCAGGAATAGCAATTGCTTTGCCACGTGAGTCTAACACACAGTGGCGAAAGATGACGGAATGAGTTATCACTCAAAAAGGAGTCACCATTGATGACCAATCATGGCGACAGATGACGACAATTTGCTGGGTACTGTTCTAAGCATGCCTACATCGCAGCCATCTTTTCCCTCAGGGGCAGAGCCGCACATCTGAATGTTTCACTTGTCGAGGTTTCTGGAGAAAGATGGAGTAAGCTGCTGCAATCAGACATCTCTGGTAATGTCTTTTAAAAGGCTACCCAATGGTTGCAAAATTTAAGGGTTCCTTGCTGCATAGGTGGGAAGTACTGTATTTGGGAAACACAGTACTTCCCACCTATGCAGCAAGGCTCACCAGTTGTAGAGGTCGCACAGCGGTAGGATTCTCTCTTTTAATAGGAAACATCTCATCTATTGCAGTGTATTTTTTTAAGACCTAACTTTGTAACTAATTGAAATAGATGCTTGCTTGAAAACTGACAGAATCTTCAACATCTGCCAAGTCAGAAAATAGCAAGAAAATAAATTGTTTGCATAACAAAAAATTTCGGGTTGAAAACTTGCAGCTTTTGAAGAGCATCCCAGGGCTGGAATCGAACTCAGGACCTTCTTATATGAAGGTAAACATGTTACCACTACACCATCTTGACTGTGCTGAAAGATCTCCACTTGAAATCTTGTACGATCTGCTCCCTCTGTGTGTTGAAAGCTGGTATTCTACTTGTTTCCAAGCCCCAAAACATTAGAAATATGCCTGGGATCATATGTCACTTTTACATTTACTGCAAAGATATGATCATACTCTAAATGTTTTAGTCATTAATTCCTATTATATTCCTATATAGATAAGACTATATTCTTAGATATCATGGTTACAAGGACTAGAGGATAATAGAAAGGATATTGAGTTTGTGCAAGAACAGGTGAGGGGGGTGCTTAATAGGGAACAATTTTCTCACAAACCCATTATGAATGCATATTCATGCTCACATTGTAGGAATAAGATTGACTTACAGAGATTGACTTTACAAAAATTCTCAATGGGGCTTGAACTTACCACCTTCAAATGCAGAGTTCAATGCCATATCAACTGAGCTAATGAGGCACATGGTGTGGTTGGTGCTAGGATATGATATTATCTCAGACATCAGTGTAGGGCTAGACCCCTGCTATGCTGGAGTATTCAGTTAGATTCAGACTGAGTATGGCACCATGCCTGAGCCTTATGCCATACTCATGCTGATCCTTTTTCCCAATGTGTTGCATTAAAGCAGGCTCAACATGAGTATGGCATGTCAGGGGAGAGCCTCTAGCAGAGGCTCTCATGATACTCAGGCAGCGCTAGAGACTAGGTGAAACTCAGGCCGATGCGCTTTTTTCCGTCAGTGTAGATCTTACTTCTGTAGTAACCGATAAACAAGTTGAATGCATTAGCCGCAACAGTAAACAAATGGGGGTCTGTCAATATAGTGACATTGACACATTACAAACTAATGTGACCTTCTAAAGCTAGATGCTAAAACTCTACCTGTTCTCTCCGTACAGAAACCCAACAAGAAGCCCAAAATACTACCGGGGACTGCATCAGAGTCATGGAAAGATGGAAACACGAGAAAAATGAATGGCAAAGTATGTGAGCTGTGGTCACAGTAAGTATGCGAGCTGTGATCACAGTATTATCACGATGTTGCTCTAAACAACTACGTCCCAAACTGGACCATATGTCTCAAAAATGTTCCGTCTCATTGCGATGAAATACGCAGTGCCTTCGAAGCTGAGATTCTACGCAAACGTACCAAGACAGCTGCCGAGATTATGCAAAGTACATCAACCCTCCTGAGCACCCGCAGTGATGAGCTTATCCACTTAGCTGAGGGCTACAACACCACTGCCTAGAACATTACCAATGATCTACTCAAGGAGAACAAAGTCGAGGCTGAGAGACTATGGGGTGAAGTCACCAAGGAGCAGAACTCCATGGTAGCCAATGTCGAGAAAAACTAAAGATCAAGGTGAAAAGAAGGCTGAGAGAGCCCCGCCGACCTTTGAAGAGATCCTAGGTCCATACAATACGACCTACACCAGAGGCAGAGGGGGTGGCCATGGCAGGGGCTACTGTGATGGCAGAGGTGCACCATCCTACAGCTACCAGGGAAACTACCAGTACCCCCCCCCAGGACAAGTGGGGGGAACCCCAGATCCAAGCACCCATCGCGCCCACCGAGGTATGCTTCGTACCCTCGAGAATAAATAGACCTGATTCGTTGACGAACATTGATCCTATACCGGACTCTGACCATGAACAATCTCTGAGAGTAGCTCTGTCAAAATCTAATCCCATTGATCTGTCATCAAATGTTACAAATGTTGAAAATGTTGAATGTAATGCTGATCCGAAATGTAACAATCACACAGGTGAAGTACAGAATGAAAAAGAGAACAACTTAAAAAAATATGTCCGTTGTTGATAATACATGCAAAAAAATCGAATGAAAAATCAAAACCGAAATTGAGCAACATAATTAATCTATCGAGTAGAAAATTGAATCAACATGAAATTGAAGTGCTAGAAAAAGGTCTGAGGTTCTGTCCAACACAAACAGCTATAGATGTGGCTGATGTAAGAAAAGATCTAGACAATTTCCATAAAAAGATTGAGAACCAAATAATACTGGAAAAGTGGTAAAGGTAAAAAGTTCTTACAAAATCAGAAAAAAAAAATTGAAAAAATTAGAAAAAGCCGCTGAAAAGGGTACTGTTTTGAAAACTAATAAAAAATCAACAAATAATGTAGATAATTGGAAACAAACCAAAATTACTGGCCCCATTACCCCAAATGTGCCCAAAATAATACCACCATTCAATAGACCAGATCTCATAAAAGTTGGCAAAAACTCAGACTCTCCTTGGCGCCCCCCCCAATCAACTGTATACCTCTAGACAGTTGGATACAGGAGAACATCAAAGAGCTTAACGGGTCAAGTCACCCCAAAAACCAAAAGAAAAACCATAATTTAAACACACATCAAAGAAAGGCATTGAGAAGTTTGGCCAAAGATAAATCAAACACTATAAAACCACTTTCAAACCTTTGTCTGCACCTATATAGGTGCAGACAAAGGCAGCGCAATTGTAATCCAAGATACAACTGATTATATCTTAGAGGCTGACAGACAATTGAGTGACACAAATGCATATAAACTCCTCGAAGAGGACCCCACTGTTACATTCCAAGCAAAGGTAGAATAAAGGGTAAAAAGCATGCTAGACTAATGAAATAACAAAAAAGTGGCAAAAACAATAATAACACAAAAACCTAGAACACCACAGATATATTTCATCCCTAAAATCCAAAAACAGCAGGATCTACCACCAGGTAGACCCATACGCTCGGCAAATGAATGTCCCACAGAAAGGATATCATCAATGGTGGATACATTCCTAAAACCCATAGTGAAAAAGGAAGAGCATTCTATATAAAAGACACAACAGATTTCATAAATAAAATTGAAGGGCTTGGAAACATGAAAAAAATGCATTTTAGGCACTTTAGATGTCACTTCACTATATACAAACATACCCATGACGAGGGTATAATGTGATAGCAGAAACCTTAAGGGAAAGAAAAGGGGATCAAAATCCCAAAAATGAAAACTCAATGGATCTACTAGAAATTGTCCTGAAAAACAACAATTTTCAATTTAACAACAAAGATTACCTCTAAATCGGAGGCACAGCCATGGGAACCCGAGTGGCACCCTCATATGCAAATCTGTTTATGACAGATCTCGAGACAAAATTATTGGAAAATCAGAAGAAAAAAAACAAAGTGTGGCTGCGATAATATTATACAGATGAAATTTTTTTTCATTTGGGAACATGGGGAAGACAGTCTGACAGACTGGGTCAACTTCCTAAACCAACAACACAACACTATTAAATTCACAGCTGAATGGTCAAAAGAAGAAGTCAATTTCCTTGACACCACTGTAAATAAAGGTACAGAACGAAAATTTTACACCAGCCTATACATCAAACCCACAGATACAAACAACTATCTGAGATATGACTCATCCCATCCACCAAATGTGATGAAAAGCCTGCCCTACAGCCAATTTTTTAGATTGAAACAAATCTGCAATAAAAAGAAAGACTATGAAGCCAGTGTAGAATTGAAAATAAGACAATTCTTGGAAAAGGGATACCCAAAAGAATTGCTTGTAGAAGCAAAGAAAAAGGTTGACAACCTAACAAGGGAATCCTTATTAGGACCAAAAGAATCTAAAGAAACAGCAGCAAACAAATCTAAACCTACTGGAAATGAAAATAAAAAAAGAAGAACCAGAACAAGAAAAGATGTTTCTCACAACCACTTTCAGACCTCACTACAATAAATTACAATCCATTGTGTGAAAAAATTGAGACAACTTATCCCAACCACACGCCACAAGACCCCTTCAAAGAATGAAGTTAGTCACATGCTATAGAAGACCCAAAAATGTAAAAGATTATCTGGTGAGAGCCAAATGCAACTTCAACCCAGAAGAATGGATCAAAAAGGAAAATGGAGAGAAGGAGAAATCCCAGAAATAAACATCTGCAAGGAAAAAGACTGCAAAGTCTGCCCGAAAATGAACAGAAGTGGAAAAAAATCAAAATCAAAGATATGTAAACGAGACCTACAGGAATGTTGGAGTCAGAATCAATGAACACATAGGTGACATTTGGCACAAAAGATATGGCAAAAGTGAAGTAGCCTATCACTTCAATCATCCTGGTCATAATAAAACAGAGGACATGGAAATATACATCCTAGATTGGGTATATGAACACCCAGAATCTAAAAGGGGCACCAAACTAAGAAAATCGATTGAATGGTCCTGGATACAGAGACTGAAAACAATTGTACCTATGGGAATGAATATAATGGAGAATTTTTTTCCCAACGCTACCCGGTAGAACTGTGGTGCCCCGCCCCTACCGGTACTTAATAAGTACAGGAGAAATCAGTAGAGCATAGCTATCAGTTTAACCTAAATCTGTGGTTCCTTATGACCTGGAAATTTTTGATAAAATTTAAAAAGTACAAACACTTACATCTCAATGTGCAGGGACTGTGCTGCCACCTGGAGATCATGGGCTACCACCCACAGCCAGTTATGGATTAATTTCTCACTTTCCAATTTCTTTAAAGTGAGGCACCTAGGAAAAATGAAAATAATCCCACGAATGATACAATTAAAAACACTGCCCGAGATTATACCTGATGAGGGCCGAAACACTCTGTAGATACCAAACAATGGACATGAATGTCAGGCTCACTCACCCATTGCCCCAGCTCCATGGTAACATAACAATGATATGATTCTGTGTCTCTTGAGGTAAAATAGGTTGTTCAATCATGCAAGAATTGAGAGAATGTTACTTCAAAAGCTCCAGAAAGAAATAGAACCCCATCTTCTACCAAAGTATTTTTGTACTTCTAACATTGAACTAGCTACCCGGTCTCTTTTTTCCTGTTCTTCACTCTGGAGCATCTGGGTAGCTGGCCCATGTATACACAGAAATGATTTAGCATTTCTTCTGAATAACATATTCTAATTGAATAGGTCTTATCATATCACTCCAGATTAATGGTGTATAAAACCACAGAGGCTGCAGAGATCCATGGAAATAGATTCCCATTGCTTTCCCTCCCATAGATGTAGTTGAGATAGAAACCTATTAGAAAACTGTACAGGGGATTTAGATATAGATGATTTATCTGCATACAGGTTCCTTGCTGCATAGGTGGGAAGTACTGTTTTTGGGAAACCCAATGAACGTTCCAATTGGCCGAAACATTTTGATTCTGGTCACTGATTGGAGGCTTTCCTGGAAAGTGGAGATTTCAGCTAGATGCCTTGCACATACATGATTGTCTTTGTGTGATGGTAGTTTTCTTTCCTAATTGGGACATTAATGAAATAACATCTGTGAAATTTAACTTGTCTGTTCTGACACAGGGCCTCCATTTTGTTAACTTTGACAACTCTTAATTTAACCTACATACCCTGAAATTGTCAAATTAAAGGGTCTGACATGGTTTACCTTACACTGCATGAACCTTCAGATTTAAGCAGTGAAAAGTTGCTTAAGGTTTATGCCTGTAAATCAGAAGGTTCATGCAGTGTTGTCAATTCTATGCTGCTGACTCTGAAAATCTATTAATGTCTGTGTCAAGACATATTAATCGGGCATTTTGTGGACTATGGATGAAGGAGGGAAAGCTGCGGCCTATAGGTATCCCTTCTCAGCACCTGCTAAGAGGTGCTCTGACTCAGTGATTCTAGATGTGGGATTTGATAAATGCTTCTAAGAGGAAATGAAATTGGATGCCATGATATTTCACCCCACCCCTCCCTCAGACCCTTAGAATAGTTCAACAGTCTTGTATGACATGACTGATAGGACTGTGCACTCTATGGTCTGGAGGCCATTTCTCAATGTACGACGACTACACACAGCCACTATGATTTAAAAATGCCAAGAATAAGCCAGGCTATTGTAGGAACTGCCCTACGACTGCTCACTACAATTAGCAGCTATGCAGTAATTACAGAAGGTTTAGTAGGGCAGTCGTACTGGTGCAGACATTAGGGACTACTAGTTCATGGTGCTGTTATGGCCAAATTGTTAGGTTCTCACTACGATTTAAAGGACAGCAGTCGTAGTGTGTTAAGAAATGGCCTCCTGGGCAGCCAGTAGAGGTATGTTACTATACACCAGTATATCATATATTCAGTCAGAAGGTTTACCCTTAGTCCTGGGGTGGTAACTCAAAGTGCAGCTTGACCTAGGAAATATGTTATGAATAAACCTCACCTTACCTTCCCCAGTCTACATTTTATACTACAACCCCCTCCTGTAGATAGATACATTAACATCTAGAAACGGTACCATTACCTGTATTGGTTGTCAAGTTGTTTGCACAAAGAGAGACTCTGCGGTTCAGTATTATGATATTAGACATTACCACACAAAGACCATTCGTCATGCTTTTCGTTTCCATTATAGCTATATTCTGGGGAATATTTTGTACTGATCTCTATATCTAGCTAGTATGGCCTCTTTCATAGATCAGGAGATGAAGACGTCCTAATGTCCATTTACTTTACCTGTTATACTATATGGTACTAGCAGCATAGGTATAAACGTAATTTAAAAATCTAGAGTGGTGGTGTTCATATGCCTTTGAAATAACAAAACATGTATACAATGCCTTTGAAAAAAAATAAAACACACAACAGAAAAGGACAAAAGGACACCATAAAGTTCCATATCTTTCGGGTTTTTTTCATCCTGGTCATCTCAATGTTTGTTCATCATCATCAACCTATATGGCTGCTGTTACTAGGGATCTATCAATCCTGAATGTAATATCCAGCCACTCCTTAACTGTTTAAGGCTTGCAGAATACCTCCAGGTTCCCTTTCCACCATGATGCATCGATGCTGTGCTAGCAGTAATGATTATTTTCTGACCCCTTGGAAAAGGATTCGAGTACCTCTACCCCAGCAATTATTATCAATACCGACGATTCTTTAGCCAGCAGGTTTATCCCGCCCCCCCCTTTTTTTCTTCATTTTTTTCTTCATTATTAATTGCACAAAATATCTTTTATTCGAATTGTCTTCGTAGCCTAAGTGCACCACATTTTTGAATTCCAATTACTTGTTACCGGTTGCTTTTAGATATGACCTGCATTTTTCATATCTCTTAATTTTGAAGAGAACCTTGGTCCTTTGGAGGCCTCTGTGCATGGTGTAATACGATAAGTATCCGTCTTAGCAAAAGGCGACTATATTGCATAAGGAATTGCTCATATGAAAAGTACTAGGGTACACAGTAGCATTTGAATTGTAAATGAGATTTTTGGATATACATGGCGTACATAAAACAAAATAGATGTTGAAAAGAAATAGAATAATGAATCTTTTCTTTGTTCTACTGTGACTTATGTATAGAAAAAAGTGTCATTGTAATTAGTTTTCCTTCCCCTTTCGCTCTGTGTTTCTAGAAGTGAAGCAATGCAATTTGTTCAATGAAGTGTCTTGCGAAGTGAAACTTCAAAAGCTGCAATAAATCATAAAAACAGCATTTATCCCAAACATTGTTCTTGTAATACAACCATTTAAGGTGGATAGCTACTATGCCAAACATGTCCTCTGCGCATTTCTCTGCACATGTGTACCTCTCTATAATTATGAGAGACTGACAAAATCGTAGCAACAGGTAGACATTGGTCTGGGGTGAACCCTCAACCCTCTGAGTAGTCACCCAGCGCACTAACTGGTTAGGCCACTGAGCCGGCTGTCTACGCACAGTATAGGGTTAGTGGCCACTCTGAATGGTAGTGTTTTATTATTTTCATAAGATTTTTATTTCAATATTCAAAAATGATGGAAAAGTGCCTGGGACCATGTGGTTATAATACATTTTTCTAATGCAGAAGAATGCTGAGATTCTTTTGAGGAAGTCATATAAATATTTAGTAACTCTTCAATGATATTCCATACATATTATGTTAAAATGCTGTATAACCCTATGGGAGCTGTATGTATGAGTATCTCATAAACTAGCCAATATTTTCTTAGCATTATTGGAGAGAAGATATAATATAGATCTTGTGGATAAAAATTCACAAGATCGCTCATTAATTCCAGTACCTCTTTACCCCCGGCCCTTATTTAAGACAGGCACTTATTTGAATACTGCTTCCAGTGCTTAAGATTGATTTCAATACCTCGGTACCCCCTGCGCTTGTTCGAGACCAGCGCTTATTTGAGACCCCGGCGCTTTAAAAACAGGCCGCTACGATAAATAAATGTAGCTTTAGTGAGTCAATTCAGGAGAGTGGAGTCGGTACACTCACAGAGAGTGGTATGATCCAGCACTGTAGTTCTAGTGGTTGGCCTGGTTAGAACTGCATTTTTATATCAAGACAATGAAGGGAAATGGGCCTGGAAGGTTAATATTTTTTTTCCCTAACCAACCTTCCTATTGATTATATGCCGGAAGTTTATATGCCAAACGTAACTTTTGACAAATATTTCTATTTTGGATGGGAATTTACTTCTTGCTTCTCCGAATACCATTTATCAATAAAAAGCTTTCCGTTGCCACTTGTTATCTTGGGTTGTCACTTGGATAACAAAGGATTCCAGTTGTTATATTTCGTAGTTTTTAGCTGATGTAGTGTTGTACCTAAAAGTGGGATGTGGCGGCTTACAACTACAAGTGGCAAATGAGTGGCGTGTTTCACCCACGTCCTTTAGTTTTCCACCTTTTTAAATATCACTGTCAGAAATAAAAAAATAAAGAATAAATCATTTAGAACCTATACCTATCAGACAGACGGTCATAGTCATCCAAACCCTCAGCTCCAATCCCTGGCAAATGTACATTATCGAGGGCTTTGTTGAGGTAAGCATTGCCAAGACCAGTCTTGGATAGTGAATACATTTAAGACCACCTTTTCGGGAGATTCCTCTCTGATGAGAAATTGCTCTAGGTAACATAAACACCCTTTCATCAGGCCCCTAACTGGAATAGTTCAGTGGCGGATATAGGATTTTGAAAGGGGAGGGGGGGAGTGGTCCCCTCATTCAATCCCTATCTGTGGGTAAATATGAGGCTTACAAAGTCTAAACTCTGAGCAGAAAAGTCTGCCACTGTAGCTGCGAAATAAACTGATTGAAAATTCTTAGGTTTATTCCGTCCCCATTTTATGTCTCTTATAGGCCCATCATTACACTGAACCTTCTGACTTCAAAAGTAAAAGGGCTCTTCTTAAGTTACAGTGATGAAATGATGAGATGCCCAACAATCTTTTTAATTGGATGTTTGTCAAAGTCATGAGATGGAAAAAGCAATGTTTTTATTTCATAATTTTTCAGGATTTCTTACTAAGCAGCTTTTGTGAATGTCCTTGTGACACGAACTTGGTGCACTTAGTGCATGGGGAACCAAAACTGTGTTTTACATTTCAGATGCATAAGGGTAATAGACAGATGTATGTAAGAGTAATCTAAGACTGGTCGATAATGAGATTAATGCAGTCCTAACAAGTGCTACCATTGCTGCATTCATGGATTATAGGGACTAACAGGCACGGTGCATTATGTACTATTTATCAGCCCTGAAAGTTTTAAATCATTCTATAGTTCTTGCAGAGTCAACCTTTTACCGAATAGATATGGATTGCAGATCTAACTTTCTAAGCTTTCACTACCGCTACTGAAAAAAAAAAGAAAAAAGAACGAATCCCATCTCTGTGCCAGAGGGAAACCTAATAATATAGAAAAGGCCGTTAGATTCAATTTCCCTTTAGCTCACCGGTAGTGTGACACTGAATATAGAATAGTTCATCACTTATTTTGAGAAATGATAGTTTGAGAGGCAGGACTAATAACTTAAAGATTGATTCAACATAGCACTATACTGATGATCTAGCAATTTTACACCCCTGCTATCCTTTATTTATCTGGTTTCTTAGAGCCCATTTAATCATCACTATTTTTCACTGACTTAGTATAACGTCCGGGTGTTTTGTTCCTCAATATAACACCATTTATGCCTCCCTTCTAATAATGGATTGGTATTTTATTCGAGGATCCAACAACATACATTGAAGGCGATGCAATAAATAATTCTGAGTGCCCTTAGGATATACAGCTCTCCTATCGATACCCTACCACCTCTTTGGTAAATGATCTACCTATAAGAAATGCTATTCGTGGAGTTTGGAATCTACTCTCGTAATCCACACTGGAGTGAAAGCTTGAAAGAATAATCAACACTAAATGGACCTCATAAGATCAGCTCAGAGTCAATGCACAATTTATAATGCGGAGAACATGTCCAAAAAGACTTTTATAAAACCTTTAAGAATTAAACAATAAGTGTAATGGCATGTTCTTCAACACAGGGCGCACCTTATATGGAATGTCGGCTTATACACGAGGTATTACGGTACTACAAACACAATATATATCATCATAGTCATTAAGGTCCAGAGATATGATTAAGGAGTGCACAAATGTGGTGGGGACGCACAGATGGACCAATTCAAAGACTTTGTTTATCTACACAATCATCCCCAAATGACAGTCATTTTACCCTCGGGGACCCTAGTCACACATATGGAAGTCTCCATGTTTCCACAATGCTATAAGGAAGAGCTGCTGCAATCAGGCGTCCATTGTAATCTCTTTTACAAAGCTGGTCTATAGCAAAACCTAGTACTTTAAGGATAACAGCATGATGCCACCATGTTAATGCTTCCTTTTAACCAGACGAAAAGAGTGCTGGCGAACCCACTATGGTGACCTTTCAGGTTGGTATGAGCCCCATAGCTTTTAGCATGATGCCCTGGTGAGTAGACCCGCCAGGTCTGCATCCGTGCATCATGACAAGTGATCAGCAACTGAAGATCATAATGAAATGGCATCATTTAGCACTCGAAGGGCTAAAGCAGACCTAAGAGGGACACCCAGGCTCTGACCATTTCCTGGCCCCCTGATTGGTGGATTTACCGGAGGGTACCTAAGTCGTACTAATTCCCTGCTGGTGCCCATTGCTGGTGGCTTTGTGAAAATGGACACACCCCTTTCTCTCCCTCAGGTACTGGGGATTATTGTAAAGGCCATGGTTCAGGTTACAGGTTCCTCTCTTTGAAGTCTCCCACGTGCTTATTCTCAGTTGACACATGGGTAGATGGTGAGGTAAACTATTTGAATAGCAATAAATTTCCTAGTGGGTTGTTGTATAATTCTGCTGACAATATAGCAATAGTATCCATCTAAAGAAGAATACGGTGCAAATTATAGAAGATCTCTCTGATATACTGATACTGCAGACTTTTTAGAACTTTTGCAAACTCTCCCGGTGCTATAGCTTATTAATCCGCCTTCACTGCCCAAGTTATGCTGAAAGTTACTAATCCCCATTAATTGTGTGATATCAAATTGACATGATATACCATTACATTCTAAAAAACTATTATACCACGATTTCTGGCTTACACAGTGCTTTTTCGTGGCTATTCCCATACACATATCTGTCGATATTGCACACCCTGTATACTTTAGCATCAATGTTGTAAGGCGTGTGGTTATCCATGTAAGGCGTGCGGTTATCCATGTAAGGCATGCGGTTATCCTGGATAACCGCACACCTCTCATGTCCTCCCATGTTATATGTTACATGTTAAAACCAACAGACTATTTCATTGCCATGGTAGGGGTCGAACCTGCAATCTCAGGTTCTTAGTCCAACACCCTATGCATTGCGCCACAGAGACTGACGAGAAGTGCTCGGTTCAAACCAGGTCTGGATAAGATACAAAGCCGTGTGTGCTGTCGCTGTCCGCTGCCGGGCGACGAGGTGTATTATACACAAACATAACCGCGAGAAGCATCTTTTTTCGCCGTGTGCTTTGTCGCTGTCTGCTGCCGGGCGCAGAAGGAGGAGACGCAGTGGTCTAGCGGTTAGCGCTTTGCGCTCAGCCGTCAGAGGTACATGGATCGAGCCCCGGTCTGGGCGCATCTTTTTTCGCCGTGTGCGCTGTCGCTGTCCACTGCCAGGCGACGAGGTGTATTCTACACAAACATAACAGCGAGATGCATTGAAATCTTTTTTCGCCGTGTGCCGCTGTCCGCTGCTGGGCGAGGAGGTGTATTATACACAAACATAACAGCGAGACGCATTGAAATCTTTAGCCGTGTGCCGCTGCCTGTGCCGGGCACCAAGGTGTATGTACCGATCGTGTACACACAATGGCTGGCATCGAGTCCCAGGGAGGGGGAATAATTTTTGTTTTCAACTTGAATTTATTGGTATAATATTGATTATTTATTGGTTTCATGGTATAAAATAAGTAGTCAATGGATAACTCATGACTTGTGTGGGTTAGCGAAGGCTAATAACACTCGGCCTACGGCCTCGTGTCATTATCCTTCACTAACCCACACGCGTCATGAGTTATCCATTGGTTACTTGTTCATTAAATGGCTCATGCACTCAACAAGGGTCGGGAAAGTCAGGCCTGACTTCAGAGGAGTCAAGGTGCGCCTTATAATATCAATTACCTAGGATTGCTGCTACCTAAAGGGAGAGGCACGTCTAAAATGGTATTTTATGCTACTAATAATAAATAACAGCATCCAGAATAACATAGACAGGCTATTAGGGTATAACGTTGGCATATAATGAAACATTTCTTGTTGGAATTTGAATGGAAACTCAGGAAACTTAGAGACAGACCATTTATCGATGGTACCTGGCAAAAGTGAAATGCCAGAGTACTGCAAACCTCCAGTAAAGGGTCGGAGTTGTGACTAGGGTCGGCATGATACATGAATGCAGACCAGTATTCTCACAGCAGAGCTGCATTCATCCCAATGACCAGCAGATTAATGCATGGCCAGATAAGGGACCCTTGAAGGGTTAATCACTCACAACACAAAGTCCCTTCTCCACTCTACCTTCCCGACATCAATAACACTCCAAAACGTTATTGATGCATTAGATGGCACCACCATTGATCTTCAGCATCCGGGAAACTTGCTGTTGTCATGGCGACTCTGTCATGGGCAGGACATAGGACAAGGGAGTAACCATGGTGACCTGGTTAAACAAGCGCTTAGATATTCAAATACCACTTCATCCCGTAGATAAGAAAGTTTGAGGCCTCATCTGGATTGTACAGGTTTAGTATGAAGAGGCTGGTCCAGGAGGGGGGGGCAGATGATACACCTGGTACCCCTTACTTGACACTTAAAGCGGCACAGTCCGATTTTTTTCATTTTTTTTTCATTTTTCAAATCCTGTTCAAATGTGTTCCACACACTGTAATAACACCATATTATCTTAGAAAGGGGGACCTCCCCACAGGCATGTAACAGTGTATTTCTAATAGACTTTTGGCATGCCCTCCAAAAGTAGGAAATTTGGTATAAATCTGACGATTCAAATATGAGGAGAACAAATAAAGTAGGTGCAATAGGAAGTATGATCTATGTTAACATCCTAATTCATTTTTGAGAAGATGATTTTTGGCCCCAACCAACGAACTAAACCACTTTAATATAAAGCTTCTATAGGTTTAAGCACTTGATATGTATTTGTTGAGACTGGCATTTATTTGGATAAATTGGAACATTGAAATACGTCGTCTCTCAGAGGCCTAGTCCCTTAGAAGCCACATTGTTGCGGTTAGGTGTATAACTTGCTCCAGAAAAGGAACCCGCCCTTCTTAAAAAAACAAAATAGTCTTAGAATAAGATCAAATTATAGGCACTTTATTCCATCTGTGGTAGACCAGAATAGACCCTCCTACATGTCCTCTTAATTGAGGTACGACTGGAGGACTACTCCTGTACTACTAGACTGCAATGTAATGTGAGTGCGTCTGGTTCGACCTGAACAGCTGAAGTCGTACAGTGTTCAGAAATACCTTCCTAGGCTGCATTCAAGCAATGCGCCAACCACTGGATATGATACATTGATGCATGTTGGCTTTAGGTTATGATGTATTATATCGTGTTCTCCAAACCTTTTTTGTCTGTCGAGTTCCTGTTTTACGTTCACAAGATGCGATCAATTGTACACTGATACCAGAGACCGCATAAATATAGCCACTTGTAGCGTAAGGTCTCTGTTGATACCACGGCTTGTTATCTTATCATACATCCAAGAGGAAAGGCAAACCTACTACAAGTAATTAATGGCCGTGCATCTGCTAAAAGGTATCCACTGACTTTCTTGTGCATTTTCTGGGCTATATTACTAATTAAAGCACGTTATGAGTAAATTTCTCAAATTTATAAGATAAGACCCTCTCCAGTCTTACCTGCATGCAACATGTATCACAGCATACAAGGTTATTCAGAGAAAGGAAGTTAGGAAATGTCCCTTCTGGCCTTTGGAAATTGAAAGATGACACCTCTAACTCGTAGTGTTACATGGCTCAAATTATATTTTTCTGAATTCAATTTGTGTGAAAGCTATCTATACTGCTGGCGGACAGTCTAGGAGTTTAATATCACTTTTTGCTAAGCCTCACTATTGCCATGTCAGGATATATTGCAGGGCTACACTGTTAAAAAAAAAGTATTTACGCCAATCACAACAGTTATTTTTTATGGTGTAATTGAAATGCCTCTCTGCCTCATAAAGCCTTCAATATCTAAATCCTTTGAGTAGAGTTACAAATTAACTACTGGAGTAATATCTCGATTAGAGGTCACAACTACGTCTCTAAATTCTGTTATTACACGACTTCTGTGATTTTGGGTGCTTTTTCTGGATATTCCCATTCTGATACCTGTCGATATTGCAGACCATGATGCATGCATCATCACTATGTATGGTGTGCCTGATATCCATGGATATCAGGCACCCAGTGCCTGTTATCCATGGATATCAGGCACGCCTTACAAATTTGAGACATGTCATTTGTCACATGTTAAAACCTACGAGAATTCCATTGCCAAGGGCAGGGGTCGAACCCATACACTACTGATTTACATGCCAGCTCCCTATGCAGTGTGCCACAGGGACTGACGAGAAACAGTGTGTGTTTGCCTGTATATACAATGTCATAGGTTGGATCTGGTTAGGAGCGACCCCAGTTTTGTCATATGTGCAAGGTGAGAATGGCATTATAATTATAGAGGCAATCACACCAGTAAGACAGGCTATCAGAGGTCTGTACTGCTGGACGCATTTTCCAACCTGACATGTTGACTTATTACTTGATTGACTAGACGTCAATCAAGTATTTACATCTATCTAAACCTTACCATATTTTGCTGATACAGTGTCTCCATGAGCATTGCAAAGCCATTACCTTATAGGACAGGGACCCTGTATAAATCTATTGTGCTGACAAGGCATATTAAAAGGGCTACCAGCAGATTATTTACACATGGGAATAGAGTATTGATGTTGTCACACCTCTGGGTAATCCTTAACCCTTTAACAGGCCACCTACATATATCTACAACCACACAAAGGCCTTATTACCCTAAGCCTAAGGTAGGTATGATGCACTAACACTCTGTGTCCCTTGAGGTACTCAACTAGTTCTGCTCTAGCTAATCTCAAAACACCACTACAAGAGTGTTGTTCAGTCCCCACTGCCACTCTTACAGGCACTCTCAGACTCAGTCTGCCATAGACAGAGATACCCTGTCCTGGGGCTCCTCCCATACAGAGTGATCTTGAGCAAACTACCATGCCTGCCCAGGCGCCTCTCCGAAGGGAACCTTTAAACATTGCACACATGCATCACTGACTTTTAGCCCTTTAAAAACAGGATCACTTACACACTTTTATTATCTGATTGACTAGACGTTAATGTCTAACATTGCAGCCCTGGTGAGTTATGGCCATAATACATGATAGTCAATCATACTTGTGCCTGTGGCACAGCCTTAGACATTTTAAATAGACTTCAATATCACAACTGATAGATCTTGTGACTCTCTATCTGAAGGTAGCAGGTTCGAATCCATACATGGTTTACCATTACATTTTCCCCAAAAAAAACATTGGTGGGTGACAGAACCTAAAAAAATCTTAACCTTAAAAAAAACATTTTTTCAAAAACGTTATTTCAACATAAATACGTGTTTTTTTTTGCAGTTTGCAGGGAAGGTATCAAAGTTTACCTGGTTGTCTGCTACTCACAGTGGACGTTCTCTTTCCAATGAATGCATGATGCATTATGATGCATTCTGATGCATTAATCGTGTAATAAGATTAGTAGTTAATGGATAATTCATGCCCGATATCAAAGGATATTAAACTCGCCCTGTGGGCTTGTTTAATATCATTTGATATTGGGCACTCATCATGAATTATCCATTAATTACTTGTTCACTATTGATGTCCCTAGATCTACAGAATATCGTTCTTGTATATTCTATAGAGCCCACATAAATCCTGTATGTTAGTGCAAATCCAGCTTCTCGGGACTATGGAGTGGGGAACCTACCCCTAGGTCCATATATGCAAAGCTGTGCCCCTTACCCAGCAGCGCTGTTACTGGTGACCTAATGTAGAGAGCCATCTTCCTCACCAAGTCCCATCAGGCTACATGTTTTCTTCTGACACAAGTGGCTTCTGGCACCAATCTCAGAATGCAGCAGATTCCTGGCAGAACAATAAGTGTCTGCAGGAGTCGGGTATGTATGTACCTATCATCAGATGGGTGGTAGGATGGCTGCACACAAATGGGATCTTTTTCTTTGCTCCAGATTCCTTTCCATAGCTGATGACCAACAAAGTGGCCGCCTGAATATGGGATCAAGCAAATGTTACTGGATGAGTTAAGTATACTGGGCCATAGGACCAAGTGTAATAAAAATGACTGCTGAACGATTCAAACATGGTAATAGTTGAGAATGCAAGAGACCTCAGATGTGGCTCTTGGAATATCTTAAGCACCAAATAAGCACCTCTCTTGCATTATGACCAATGGCAATCAGATTCCTAACCAATAATTGTTTGAGCGCTTATCAATAATGATAAATGATAATCCCCTCCACAGCTGCAGCTTCTGCAGAGGACTGTGGAGTGAGCCTGTTGAATCCCTACAACGGTACAGGAGGCGGATGCGGCTTATCGGCTGCTACAGGGGGCAGACAGAATAGACGAGGCAGCCCTGCTGGAGGAGGAGTGGCAAAGTTTGATTTTTCCCCACTTGTCAGCAGATGGCGTGGGAGTCTGTAGCCTGCATGGGCCATAGGACATAGTGAGTAGAGTCAATATTAACATGTGTTTGTTTCACAGACAGGGTGTGGAATTTATAAACATATAGTATAAAATGTTATCTCTCACCAGTGGTGCATTAATGTATCATGCTGATTGCATCATGCTAATTCTATATGAGTTTTGATACACTCCCAAGGAGTCGACATGATACCCCAAATGTAATGCAGGCAGGTATAGGGCCTAGTGCAAGCACTGTATTAGGGCACTATTGTAACAAAGGAACATTATCTTCAAGGTTTCATACAGGATGAATATGATAGAAATGCAATGACAAAATGAAATGTAACTAACATAGCTTTCGATGGCCCTACCTGTTCTCTGTGAAAATAAGCAAAGGGAAATTCATATAACCCTGCCCTTCCGCTTACAGGCCTAATAAGGGCACCAACATAAAAAAAGGCTCGCAGGGCCTAGAGGCAGGCAGGACTAAAAGTACTATTACATTGATTTGTCTATTGTTTGCAGGTGCGTGCCAGCAGGAATATAGGCATTGTCTCTCCGATGTTACTGTTAAACAGGGATAATACCCTTGCGGCGGCGCTTCTCCCCAAACCATGTCGGCCGTCAATTCCTGGAGCGGCAGCTTCTGGGGTGGGAGTAAAGCCTCACTGGAAGTAGCCTTTCATCAACTCTTGCACATTGCTTAAGCCTTTAGTTGCAGCATAGGGTATTAGCACACAATGTTCTCCTATACAAAATGTAGTAACAATTCACAAGAAACACATTACTGCACTCTTAAGGGGTTTGCATGAGGCCCAAATGCAGCACTGGCAAATTGCTCGCCGGGGCTGACATTTGTGTGCCATTTGCAATCTCGGAATATATGGTAGTGGCTTGCACCCCTCCCCCTTAATTCCCACATTTGGAATTAGGAATAAGGGTAGGGGTAAGATTGCCATTAGTGTTGGGATAGGGATGGGATTAGTGTTATGGTTGTGGGTACAGTTACAATCACTTGCGGTGAGAATTCAGGACAAGGTTAAAGCTTGTACTGAGGATATGAATAGGGTTTGGGGTTCGGTCATGGATAGGGATATGGTTGTCAATAGGGATGATCATATTTTCATATTTAGTATCAGGTCCTGGGGCTTCTGATTTCGGTGCAATGTAGTTATTCTTTACCTTAAATAATATGATGCATGGATTCATAACCTTGCGAGCAACTTAGCTGTGTTGTAAAATAAGAAAAGTAACCTTAGCCGGTAAAACTACCAGGTTGTAAGTAAATCAATAGCCGTTTTGTCAGGTAAAAGTATCTAAGATTATGAAAAAAAATATTTTTGACTGTGTAGGGGTGGTCTCATTGGAAAAAAAGAGTTATATACTTTCCAGGGCAGAAGTAATCAACTTCCATTAAGGTGCACATAAATTGCATCTAAAATATAATGGAATTGGTGTGAATGTATACAATAGTTGGCACCGTCAATGCTCTGTTAGCATTTCTTCCTTGTAGTTCATAACGCTATTTGTGCCACAGGCGTACCCTATAAACTCTCTTGTTACAACTACCTGACTAGTATTGTTCGATTGAGGTAGTGGTTAACCCAAGGGATCATATACCACAGGGTTCAGACAACAAGGAAAACATTTCTGTAGAGATGAAATAGTGGTCAGCTCATTCATAGAATTACAGGAACTGTCGACGACCATGACAAAAATACAATGGATGACAAAGATAGCAAAGGCTAGCAGTTGGCATCCCCGAAGAGTGATTGCCCACTGAGATCTTTCATTATTGTTGTTTAAGAAAAAAACAATCCCGAGTGGCTAGTGTGGCATTTCGTGCAATTTCATACCAATGTGGCAGGGTGGAATCAAAGGAAAAATCACATGCACGAACACTCAACCTTCATCAAATTTAAAATTTAATTTAGGAACAGGGCAATACGATGAAAAGCTTTCGAACTGAAAACCTTCAATCTAGTTCAGAGTTTAGTCTGTTGATAACATATATCTACTGTTTCATTGGATATACCAGGTCACTATAAAAGTACACATGATATCTGCTTTTGCTGTTAATTCTACATGAGTGATGCTTTGAGTCCCTAATTTCTTTAATTACAAGAGTGACCACCCAGTGTCACCATACCCCCAACAATCATCCAAAATCAGTTCTTACCATATCATGCACATGATATTAAGCAGCTTGTGTAGTATCAGATGAGCATCAGGGGTTTTGAAATAAATATTAACCACTAAGGCCCGGCAACATGACCAGTAATACTTCTATGTCAGAAAATCCTAGGTAACAATCATCCTATGTCCGAAAAAATCTTAGTGATTGAAATCTTGGAACTTTAACCCTTAAGACTAGGCCAACAAAAAAAAGTTTGCTTCTAGTGTTTTCTTTTACAATTTTGAGATTTTCCAAGAACTTTTCATGAATTTCCATCAATTTTTCACGATTTTCCCCATTGCATATAAAACTATTAAGATTTTTTCCTCTTAGAACGTTTTTTCTTAGGATTTTCTACGTTAAGATTTTATATTGTCATACTTTTGGCCCGTGTGTATGGGACCTAGTACTGTATTTTGAATAAGTGCATTACATATATGAGCACTAGAATTCAGTGGTATGGCAATCTCTGAGGCCTGGTGACCTTAAATTGAAAGAGCCGTTATTTGCAGCATACATGCAGAACAACTTAGACAGCCCAACACCCTAAGCAAACATATGTCAACTATGATCAGTTTGCCCACAGCTGTAAGGGATTTATACTCCTTATGGATAACCTCTAGACTGTTCTGATCCTACCAGGGGGCAGATGAAGCTTACAGGTGCCTCACTCCCACACATTGCCAGTAGGGTGTCCTATTTTGGGCTGGTTAACCTGACAGGCCTGTCTACGAGGGATTCGGGGGTCGGGGAGGAAAAAGCGGTATTGGCACATAGCCATACTAGCTCAGACTGCTTCTATACTCTCCTATAACACCCCATCCATATAGGCCTAACACTGTTCCTCCAATAAAAGCAGTGGAATAAGAAAAAAGAATCAGTATTTCCAGACACTTTTCTTTTGTCACTTTAGCAGTGTCTATTAACTCAAAAGACACAATAAACATGGCCTTCTGAGAGGAAATGATAAGGCAGGCTTTCGGCGAGCAGTCACAAGGAACACCAGGAGATTCTCCTGCAAGCGGCTTGTCATGGCTTTGGTGCCGACAAGGTTGGTGGGAGGGGGTATGTTGATGTAGAGGTGTCAAAGGATGACAGCTGCCCGGTTGAGTAACTAGCCTATCTCAGCCTCCAGCAGGGATGTGGTCCACAGGTCTCAACATTATCAACCCTTTCTGTGCACCTCCATGAGGTCCCTGCATGTGTCCCACGCAATAAAACAGCTCTACCGCTCAAGAGGAAGCCTATGTATTTGTTTGCACTCTTTGGCAGGAGATGTCGTTCTTAATATCTTGTCATAATATTAATGAATCAAGGTACTAACCCAACTGTTAATTTTGTTTAATCACTTTTGTGTCATTTACTCTGTTGTCCTTTGTTGTCATATTTGGTGAAGCTGAAGTACAAATCTGTTGATCTCGCCGTCCATGGGCTTCCCTAGCCCACTTAAAAGGGTCTATATCTCCTCTTTCCTATCCCCTCGGGATGTGTGTGGTGCACATATGCACGGGCACCGACACATTCCCCTGTGAAATTGTCTAATGTCATTCTCGCCATGAATATGACCGTAGCTGTCGAAATGGCGTTAAACATCTATTACTCACTCACTCACTCACCGTCCATTTTGATTCTCACTTTTCTTTTGTACATGCTGCTGACCAAAAAGTTGTCTTTTTTTTAAAATACTGCATGGGCTACCAGACTACCTACCAGGCTTTTGATTGAAATATATGCTACATAAGCCTACATATAGCAGCAAGTGGTAGTATAGGTTTCAGAAATAACGCATTGTTTCAAATAAAAAGTAAATCTATTCAATCAAGGTAGAAGCACAGAGGTATTTCCTATTAGAAAAATCAGAAACATCTGCTTGAAATCTGTCCAAAAGATTATTGTCTACCTGTGAATTTGTAAATCTATTCCAAAACAACACATTAGAAAGCATTGAGGAAGTCAACTTCCATGTACACCCCAGGTCTGACTACAAAGAAAAATAGATTCCGTTGATGGATTAGGGAGGTTTGGAGGTCCCGTTGATAGCAACAACAGATTGAACTGTAGGCTTGGGCCATAAAAAGGAATTATGATGTCAAAATCTGACCTAGTTTTTCTAAATTTCCAGGGTAGAGAGTACACTTACTATAAACGCCAGCTGTGAAGTTTTCAATAAAAAAAGATTTGAACAACGTTAATCTACGGATCTTTTTAATCTAAAAGGCCCTGGATAGCTACAGGCCAAAAGAAGATGGAAGGTACATTTCTATAAGCATCCTGCCAAACAAGGTGCCTCTCTTTTTATCTTGTATCAACTTCAATGATTCATTCTTTGTCAATATATATACTTATTTCTGTAGATTCATTTTTCAAACGTTTTTTCTTTCTTTCTGTTTTACCTGTGCGTGAGGAACAGACGACACCTAATGGAATAGCAGTGACCACATCCCGATAATTACTTGTCCACTGATAACCTGGGCAAAAGTATAATGGATGATAGCATACCTGGGTCTAATAGTTGACATCTTAGAAGATTGGTTACGTTCTGAGCTCTTTCATCTGGCTCTTTATGTAGAAAGCATCCATATGAGGGTGGCAAGCAAACCTGCTGTTTTATATTCACGAAATAAGATACTATCTAAACCAGATGCAGGAACTCCAATTACAGCGAAGTTGGCGCCTATCCAGAGGTGAAAGAATGCCTTGACCAGTGGTATAGAATCTATATGAATACTAACACACAGATGCTTAATGGGGCATTGTGGTCTAAAGAAATAATAAAGGATTGTTCCAGCTTTTAATGGCTTTCAGCAGTTAAAATTACAATAGATCTTGATTATGAATTATGGGAATATGACCCAAAAGGTTCAGATTGCATTTAGACATAGATTTAAGATAATTTGGGGTCTCTTTCAGTGAGATAGGTCTTCAAAAGGGCTTCTTTAATTTGTAATTAGATATTGCTCTTTATATCGTAATAGAGATATTTTACTTGGTATTGTATTAGGTTTTGGTCCTAACAGTGGGGATGAGGTTGCCAGTATATTTTTTGCCCTTCATGCCTCAAATGTGTGAACACACAGCATCAAACTGTAAGAAGATGCTGCCGTCCAAATGGGCGCTTGTACCTTTAGGCAGTTCCATAACCAAGCTCGATCTTTACATATCAAACACATATAAGCTGTTAATACCTGTGACTTTCTTAACCCATTGAGGGCCTGCATCAACTATAGTCGACACCATGGTAGGCCTACACTGCAAAAATAGTGTTTAGATCCTAAACACAATTCTAAACATATTCCTGCAACGTTTTTGTAATCACATTAATTTCCTAAACATGTTTAGCCAAACAATGTGCTTAGCTCAAGTGTTTAGAAATGTAGGTGTTTAGGTTAAAACTTTGTGTTTAAATATATGAATTTTTGTGTTTAGGTGTTTAAATGATTTGATGGAGAGTTAAGGTTTGCAGACATGTATGCATTAAAAAAGATATATTTTGTTTGTTTTCTCATTTACTGGGGGGGGCATCAGCAGGTATTTACTTGTCAAAGTCTCCAAAGAAGTCAGCCAAAGCTATATATGTGTAAATTTATTACACACTGCATCAGAATGAGGGACTTGAGAAAGTACAACAGCTTGGCAGGAAGGACATTGCCTTATGTATTCCAGAATAACATCAAATAGGTGTCAGTCATGGAGTTTATTGATTATTTCATGATAATGATGGTGGCTTGAGCTGAATCTAGTCAATTTTCTATTGCCCTTTCTATTCACATGACATTCTATGAAATGAAACCATGATAAACATGGGATTTGGGGACATTTGTCACAACAATTGATTATAACTGTGTGCAGATAGTCCAGTCAAAGGTAGTGCTGCTACTTGGTGTGGATTCAACATCCAAGTATCTAAACATATATTGATGTTTAAATCTAAACACCTATTATTCAGCTGTCTCAACTCTAAACATCTAAACATGTTTAGCGTAAATGTTTATGTAGTTAGAATAAAAGTGTTCATTTCCTAAATGTGTAGTCGATGAGACACCTAACTGACCGATATGTTTAGGTTTTAAACGTGTTTAGACCTAAACATGTTTAAAATCTAAACACCATTTTTGCAGTGTAGCATCGACTATAGTTGACAACATGGCAGGCCTAGCGTCATCTATAGTCGATACCAGTTATAGAGGATTAGTATAGGAATCGAAAATAGGCTCGTTCTCTAGGAACTATACTTTTTTCAGAGGCCATCCCCATGGCCAGGGCAACAATTTTCGCTCTGCCCTTAAAGGGTTAATAAGAAAGTCTTGGTTTATGGGGGATTTAAAATGAACACAAATAAGTACTAAGATGGCAATCTGATACTCATGCACACCAATTTAGACAGTCCAGCAGTGGTATACAGATACTAGTAAGTCTGCCCATAACCAGGGATAAAACTAGGTGATTTTAAATACTACTCATGGATAACCTCAAGACCATTCTGATCCCACCAGAGGGTGGATGAAGCACTCACTAGTGCCTGCCACCCACACATTGCCAGTAATGTGTCCTAAGGACTGGTCAACCTGACATGTCTGCTTATAAGGGATGTGGGAACCATACTGGCCATGTGCTAATACATCCTGCTTCACACCCCCTGACGTCTTATAATAGTATCCAGATCTAAATAGCCATACAATATGTCCACAGTTGAACAGTTAAAAAGAACCATGAAATGAAATGGGAGAAAAGACATTTGGCCACTTTTTGCTGCTTTATCAGTACCTTTTCTCTCAAACGGCCCACCGAACATTGCCTCCTGGGGGGAAATGATAAGGCAGGCTTTTGGGGAGCAGTCATAAGGAACACCACAAGGTTGTGGCCTACCCTTTGACATGGTTTGTCATGGCATTGGTTAGTGGGTATGTGCAAGGTTGGTGGAAGGTGGTGTGCTGATGTAGGGGTGTCAAAGGATGACAGCTGCCTAGCTAGGTAACTGGCCTATCTCAGCCCCCAGCAGGGACATAGACCACAAGGTTTAACAGTATCAGCCCTTCTTGTTCACATCCATAATGTCTCTGTATTCCACCTTAAATGGTCTTTCTAAAAGAGAATATAGATCACACTCCAAAGGAAGCCCTTTTGCAGCCTATAAGAAATAGATTCTGACCATTATGTCATGTGTATAGTGGTATTGCCTTTTTTTCTGTAAATAAAACTGCCAGTGGGGATGAAAGCCCCAAGTTAGTGAATCAAATCACAATTAAAGAACAGAGGTTTTCTCAAATCAGCATCAGGAACATTTGCTCAACAGCTGTTTCAAAAGGTGCACTATTCCTTTTGTTTAATGAATCTGTATATGCGATTATTTTCAAACCCAGTTTTAAATCCCACAAAGGAAAGCCTAGAAAAACTCAGCTTTCACCCAGGAAGATTTGGGAATCCTATTGAGCTGCAGACTTGGACCACAATGAGGGACTACACGGTCTGCTTCTGACCCAGTTCATTATTTAGCGTTTAATGTATGTTATGGGAAAGCACGAGTGCGTTTATGGTTTCAATAATCATAAATGCGCGTTTATCACACATATTCCTCCATTTTGTATTAATTTCTTACCTTATAACCCAAGAATAACTTCAGGAGAAGACATTTTGTAAGTGCATGCGATCCTCTTGCTTTGCCAAGTGGTCCTGGCCATGTTGTCACTCTGCCCGACATACCTCCACCTTTACACACAGTTTTCATGTAGAATCCATGCATGCCATGTACTGAGCTCCTGGCATCAACAAATATAATATCCATAGATGGTGTTCGCATACATTTTGTCTCCATAACATTCAAAATAAATAAAGAATCCAATTCATTTACATAGCGATACGTTTCACCACCCGCCTCCACCATGCCGGGCTTCATGTTGACAGTGTGGGAAGGACCCAGATGTGTGTCAAGTCACTAACTAGGTCAAACCCCTGCAAGCAGAACGCACAGCAGGACGAGACGTATCACTATGGAAAATGATTGGATTCTTCTTTATTTTGAACAAAATGGAGACATTTGGCATTTTGGAGGGATCATCTAGGATACCTTAGGATGTTTCCCTGTTAATAACTCCACCTGCCACCATTGCATTCTATGCTAACAAGGTGTGCAAAGCCCCAGTTTTTTGGACTGCTTATTCAAATCCTTCATATACATTGGTTTCTAGTACCGTTCGGCTTGGTATAGTGGACAGCGAGACCGTCTTATACCACAGCGGCCGGGGTACGATTCCCCATAGAACCCTGAACGGTTTTAACTGGAAATGTATGGAGAGGTTGACTTTGCATACTTCTCTCATTTATTAACATGTCCAGGTTGAAACCAGCGCCTTCTTGAAGATGAACACAAGGTGTCAGAGTAGGGTTATGGCCTGATAATGCACCAGGGTTATGACCAAAAAGCACTGTCCAAGACAAAATCATGAGACAAAATACAATGGCTTTAGTTTAAGCATTGAATATACAACTGCTGCATGTGTTTCGTGGTATCTTGTCATGCAAGGACTAAGAGTAGAAGGCAAATGTAATGTTAGATATGGGTAGACTTAGAAAAGATGGCTCAGTCCCTTATTAGAATGAAGTTATTTCTATGAATTCTTCAGTGAACCAATTTTTCTTTATACCCAGTGAGAAGTTAATATCTGTACACTTAACCTATATGAAACTCAAACACACCACCATATATTCATATATTAAAATTTGGCATTTAAAATGAGCTGTACTATATTCTAACCAAGAGGACTTTCGACTTCCTGAAATGCAATTAACGTTTCTCCCAACCTCCTTGAAGACTAGACACAATACACCAACCTTCAGAACTTAGGGAGATTTAGTGCCCAGTGCGTAGGCAATAAAACGCAGATGTACAGCATACCTACAACACTGATACGTCTGCGTTAATTGAGCAACGTCCGACGTACGTCGTGGTTGCTAAACCTCCCTATTATGTGAAACATACACCCTAGGGATTTCTGAGAAAAAATGAAAAGACAGGTGTGGGTGAGCAGACATTAGGGACAAAAGAATAATATTGGGGAATATCAGGCCTGAACCTTGTCCTCTGATATTGATGTCATATTTTGTTTATACCAAAATTCCTCCATTTTGTATTAATTTCTGACCTGATAGCCCCAGAATAGATACAGGAGATGACATTTTGTAAGTGCATGCGACCCGGTACACTCCGCCTGCCGCCATGTTGATACTATGGAAATGTATTGAAACCCTCCTATGTTTCAAAGGTTACAGCCCAAAATGGCGTGCTATCACCATCTATAGATCGTATATTTGTTGGCATTAGGATATTATAACATGACATGTTTGATTCAACACGAAATAGGGTGAAAAGACAGCAGTACCGGTACACAGGTAGGCTTTATATACTATCGCATTGGATTTCATCACCGTTCAGTGTGGCGTGATAGCTAAGGCTCTTGCTTACATCTACTGCAACTGGGGTTCAATACTCCTACGAATTGGGACGATTTTTCACAATGAAACAATGGCAAGATTGACTTTGCATGTCCGCCAGCGGTTTCCCAAAATTTTCTTTGTCCAACTTGACCTCTAAAATTTATATCCAAAGATCCACAAGGCACCCAAAATACCAAACCAGTGCCTAAAATCAGGGCATAACAGTAGGGAAATGGCCAGAATCGTGGTATAAATCCACATAATCACTCGGTGGTAAATCATCTACTCATAAAGAACAGTTGGTGGGGACTATTATAACCTCGGCTCACTCCCTTTACACCCAAGCGTTACTAATGACACAATGCCTTTGAATCACATGCTGACCTTATCAGTAATTGTCAAAGGCTATATAAAGGACCTTACCAAGATGCACTGTCCATGTTAGTTCTTATTGTTTATACTGGTGGTACTATATAGATACGAGGTCGGCCCTCATGATAAATTTTAATAAGTCACAGTTTCTAAGAGTAAATCCCTGCCATTCCTCACATTTCCTATGATGCTGCATTTATACCTATTAGATATGGTTTGTAGGCCTATGAACCTAATATCTCCTTCAAATCCTACATGGAACCTGAACCTGGGGAGATTACACTTTAAACTAACTAGTGCTGACATTGTGGTTTAAAGTTTGATCAGCAGTAAGCCCACGTAAGGCAGGTTGAGCAGGTCCAGTGAACAGCTCAGAATCTGCTCTCTGTTCTGTCACCCTGAGGCCTTCAAGCTCATCCCACCATGAACACCACACCTGTCCTCCCAGTCCTGTCCTACCAAAAATAAAGGTAGGGATCCTGAAACGTCATCCCACTATGTACAGCTCTAATATACATGCCCACCATACCGTTTTGAGAACATTTTAGGTTGTTTGGTCTATTTTCTTCCATGGTGGCTTATACCACGGTTATCACATTTTGTGTGCCCAAACCGGATTATCTGAGTACATTTATCACAGGATAAGGCACTGAGAGTTGACACTTGAATATCGACTGTGTTCTTTTTCTATACTATTCTTATATGTGACAGTAGCTCAGGTTTAGCGTTAACAGTGGTTCATACAGGAAAAGCTCAGCATGGATAGCACTAGAACCACGGATCCTCTGATCCATGCTATCCATTAGGCCATGGGGCTGGACAATAGTGTTGGGTTAGATGAGTTTTATGTGTGGGACCCTCTGGATACCATATATATGTTTGTATGTCAGTAAATGCAGAATGCATTCTGATGCATTCTAATGCATCCTAAAGGTGCAGACCATGGTATAAAAGCAATTTGTGATGATTATGGATGCAATCGTTGACTTTAGGGCATTTGCCTCATGCTTTTATCTGGTCCTAAAGTCATGACAGAGTGCTTTTATCTGGCCCTAAAGTCAATGAGTGCATCCATAATAATCATATATTACATTAATAGAGAAACCTCTGTTGTATTCTGTATGAAGCGCATTTGTGTATATGAAGAGGAAATGACCATTAGAGATGCGATCAAATGCTGTGGACCACCTTAAATATGGATATGAGCATATACTTGTGAAATCCCATCTAGTACATAATGCAATCAAACGTATCTCTCGAAGAGTGGTTTTAGTGTGGCCTGATCCTAAATGGGAGTCTGTTAAATGACAAGTGAACCATAATCTCAAATTGCAACTGTTTATGCCACATCAAGTCAGGGGACGCTCAGCTGGTGAAAGGTTTAACCAAATAGATTTCTACAACTGATGGGTTCACCGAGTGTTTTACTGGTGGGATTTATAAGTATGGACAGATTTGGTTTACCTAAAGGCATTTAGACATTGCTTTTGACAGTGGTAACATTTATTATACTGGCACTAGACCTAGGTCTCCTGAAATAGAATTGGACAATTCTAGTACAGAATTGATCATTGTCTACCCAAGTTATTCATTGCAGGTACGAAGTATAAACATTTGTTTAATTCAATTGATAAACAAGGAGGTAAAATGTAAAATGACATATAATGCCAAAAGTAGTGCACCCTTTGCACCTTCCTTTAGAACCTTTCTAATCAGATAATGATGCAGTTGTTTTAAACCTCTCGTCAGAGCTATACCAAGTTAAGTATAATATAGATAAGTCTTTCCAGTCTCTTCACTGAACAGTAAAAGGAATGCCTATAAAATTATAAAGGCTTTCTAAAAGTGCATATAGATGTTCTGAACACATGCACACACTGAAATGCAAACTGCAATAATGGGAAATTTCCTATATTTGTATAGTGTGTATTGCCAAATAGGTTTTCTTTGCTTGAATAGAAAGTTGTCTTCTTTCTTCTAAAAGCTTTGGTTGAAACTATATGTATGTATGTATGTATATATATATATATATATATATATATATATATATATATATATATATATATATATATATATATATATATAATTAATATTATTATTATTATTCACTATATTCATCTCTAAAATAAACGTCAGTGCCCTCTTTCCCACCAAATTAGAACATCTGCATACGTTCTTTCAGATGAAGATCGTTATAGAGATTAGAGCAAAAAGTAAACGTCAAAGGCGAAAGAGCCTCTCCAGACTTAGTTTCTAGTGAATCCGGTCAGGCCTAGGAGATCTGAGCAGTTCCCATCACCATCACTTTGACTGGACTTCAAAGCCGACCAGCTTTAATGTTAAGGTGAGGGAGGTACAGCCGCAGAGGAATGATTAGTTTAAAGCTGATGTAGCTGATGGGGTTAAGTAAGATGGACATACCTGGTCTAAGCTACCACTCCTGTCTAGCCATACTGCAGCTGTGTTGTATGCCGTTCTCTCAGCAAATAAATTCAATCCCACTCTACCCAGCTTAATATATCTGTGAGGCTTGTTTCTGCCGTCTTTGAATTCTTGGCTTTATAGACAACTTCAAAAAAGGCCAAACAGCTGCCTGATGCCATTTGGGCAAAAGATTGACCAAGGAAAGAAGCAAAAAGTGCTTTGGCATAATCTTATCACTATATCACTGTTTATAGCATGGTTATCGAGTTTTGGAACGGTTTTGGGTGTCCAAACAGGATAGTGTAGATCCCTCTATATTGGGATAGAGGCATCATATATAAAATGACAGCGGACCGGACATACCTTGACAGCGATTTTCGGCGAATATATTTCCTCCATTTGTGAAGTTTTTAGAGCAAATCTGACAACATGGTTTGGACAGGGCATCCTATACACATTATCCTAACTCACACGGGTGTAAATTCAATGATATCAAGTCTGTATTTGATGAGAAAAATGTTAAAGATTTGATGCGACTGGCCGGACATGTGTCTTCGCCATTCTGTTGACAGTACCTGTGGCACCACCTGGTGTGCACTGGATGGACTAGTCATCTTCACGCAATGCGAAGTGGTGCTGTATTATTATGGCTATTTTGAGAGGATTTAGACTTCAATTCATCCATTGGAGCTCAGTAGGAATAAATAGAATATATTCTATTTCTTGTGTTAACTTGAGAAGGCTTAACATGCTTTATAACATGTTTAAATGGAGAGTATTTTTCGGGGGTCCGCTCGTGACGGACATCAACAAGAAACAAAATGGCAGAGGGCCGTCTCGTTGCCTCGCAACAGAAATAAATGGATTATATCAATTTTAAAGGTAAATAAATATAATTAATGGTGGAATCCACAATGTGTAATGAATAGACTTGAACTCATGCCTTTCAGGGGCTTGATAGAGGCACTCAGCTTCGCCTCTTGCCTCTATCATCCCCTGAAATGCATTCATTCAAATCTATTCAATATATATTACATTCATATTTCTGACACTTTATCTTTGAAAAGCCACAGTCAGTATGCTTCCTGAGGGGAAATGATAAGGAAGGCGTTTGGTGAGCAATCATAAGACACACCATCAGATTGTGACCTGCCCCTGGATGTGGCTTGCCATGGTAGTGGTCGGTGGATGTCAACAGTGTGTGAAGGTACATTAGTGGAAGGGTTTCAAAGGATGACAGCTGCCTGGCTGATTAACCGGCCTAACCTGAACCTCCAGGAGGGATGTGGTCCACGAGACTGAATATCATTAACCCTTTATGTGCACCTTAAGTAGTTCCATATGCAACAGTTCATATGGAACCCATAAACATCCTTTTTCAAGACTAACTGAGTAGATCATCTCACTGTAAATGCCAACCCTCTAGTTTACAAGGCATACCCTCTGGCACATCCCACTGAGTCTATTCATTCCACACCAGCACAAAGAGTAATAGTATTCTGCCCCGGTGCACCTCAAGTCAAGAGAAGGCTCAGGGGAGTGATATTCCAGATTGGTTAAACACCTTTTTTGGGTCAACCCTTTCACGCCCATATTCCAGTCCAGTAAAGTGATAAGACCTTAAAACCCATCTTTGAATATGGTATAAGAATATCACCCATGCTTTGTGATTTAACAAGGTAATCTATTCATTCATTTACCTATTTATGAGGAAACCTCGGCTTTCACCTGTCAGAATAGCCCAAAAGTGACATTCCAAAGGGTCTAGGCACATCACACCAGTAACCGTGAGTGATAAGCTTATGTGTAGGTGAGCTGCTCTGAGCTGCTCCCCAACACCATCACTTTGACTGTGGACCAAAGCCGACCAGCTTTTATGTCTGGTTGAGGGAGGTGAAACAGGAGAGCAATGACAAGGTGAGGCTAATGCAGTGATGGGGTTTAGTAAGGTTGATATATATATATACCTGGCTCCACCTGCCTCCATGTGTTGATGTAAAGGTGTAGACTACAGAGACTGAGGTGCAAGTGATACAATGGTGAGCTGCCTTAAGTGAGGGGGTATTTTTCTAACAACGGGGAGGGGGATTGGTGGATTTCTACGAGCGTGCCAAAGCTTTTTTGGCCCCCACTCCTGCCTTTTTGTTCAAGAGTAGTGTTCATGTCTTTTCACTAAACTGCTAAATAGTTGTGAACCTTTTTAGCAGTCATAGAGGTGTATGAGATGTTTTGGTTCCCCCAAATCCACAACCCCTCCCCCATTGTTAATAAATAAATGTTTCAGATGCTGTTTCATCATGTGCAAACTATTTCACTTAGTATTTAGCCTAGCTAAGAAATTCTAGCTCCCTCACAGTGATGGTTCATTCTGAATGTTGTTCACCTATACCTAGCCGTCACCTAGCCTTTACTCAACAGCCAATGTTACTCTTTGAAATATACCTTTGTTGTGTGGTATGCGTGATATTATCAGGATTATATTTTTCTTTAGAATACACACCAAAATAGCTGTGTGTATCTATAGTATCTTTTTAGCACCTGCCAACCAAACGCATTCAGTTATAATGGAACACCCTGAGAACTGTTGACATATTGACCACTCATGAATTTGATATGAAAACAGATAAGATCACTCTATGGAGGAGGAAATCCATACACTGAGTGCTTGGCTAAAACAAAGAGACAGATAGTGTTTAGACTACCACTATGGGACTATCAAGTTAGGGTATATATATAGCTGGCTGGTATTGTGAATGGACAACCGGGTCCCTAGTAGTATACAGATATGGCACAAAGGGTCTGGCACTAAGCCAAGTCTATCTAATTGTATGTTGATATAAGCTTGTATTAAGTCAGGCTAGAATAGATGTATGGCTCTGAATCCTTTAGGTTTGGTTGTGGTGATGTGACATTGTATGTGTCAGAATATGACTATAGAAAGTCTTCTGAGGATAACCATGATATCATGACAAATGGTGGCCACACTGTAGCAGATTTACATGTTTTAGTTGGCCGTTTAGATATAATATTATGTCATTGCTGTAGATTGTGTATCAGGGAATCCCAAACATCATGATGTTTCATCCTGGAATACCATCTAGGCGGTATCCTTAGTTAGTCACGCCAATCTAACAGCTTGGCCAGTAAAGGGTGTGTATGGGTGAAAGAGAACATATGGCAAGGAGTTGAACAGTGGTAGTTTCAGACTTGCACATCCCTTCACTAGTTTAGGTGGATTACGAATACTATTAACAATATTCGGTGATTTAGATAAACCCACATCTGTTTTCATCAGAGTAAAGAGCAAACAAATAATTATGAAATAGCTGCTTAGCTACTTTGAATAAATAATTACTCATTCCCTATGAAAAGGGAAATCCCCTGAAGCACTATGTGCCCAAGGAGACGAAACCAATAACAAAAAGGCCAACCGTCAAGACTAATAAGAGTGAACCCAAAGGAATATTAATTAAGAAAATGTTCTCTTTACTACCTTCCTATGCAGGTTTTATGAACGGCTCTCCAAGAGTGGCCTCTTAGGCAGAAGTGATAAGGAAAGCCTTTAGTGAACACTCACAAGGAATATTAATTAAGAAAATGTTCTCTTTACTACCTTACTAGGCAGGTTTTATGAACGGCTCTCCAAGAGTGGCCTCTTAGGCAGAAGTGATAAGGAAAGCCTTTAGTGAACACTCACAAGGAATATTAATTAAGAAAATGTTCTCTTTACTACCTTCCTAGGCAGGTTTTATGAACGGCTCTCCAAGAGTGGCCTCTTAGGCAGAAGTGATAAGGAAAGCCTTTAGTGAACACTCACAAGGAATATTAATTAAGAAAATGTTCTCTTTACTACCTTCCTAGGCAGGTTTTATGAACGGCTCTCCAAGAGTGGCCTCTTAGGCAGAAGTGATAAGGAAAGCCTTTAGTGAACACTCACAAGGAATATTAATTAAGAAAATGTTCTCTTTACTACCTTCCTAGGCAGGTTTTATGAACGGCTCTCCAAGAGTGGCCTCTTAGGCAGAAGTGATAAGGAAAGCCTTTGGTGAACACTGACAAGGAACATCAGCAGCTTGTGGACTTATCCTGTATATGAGTTGTCGTAAGGTGCGATAACCATGTGCAGACTCCTCTGCTCCTCGCCATCCAGTTCTGTCTCCCCTCCTCCTCTCCCCTTTCTACCTGTTCTCCTCCCTCCTTCACCTTTCCCTCTACTCCTGCCCCTTCAATTCCTCTTTCTCCCTCCTTCCCCTTTTCCTCCCTCCCCTTCTCCATCTTTCCCATGTCTCCTTATTCCTCCTCTGCCAACTCCCTCCCCTTCCCTCCCACCCCTAGTTTCCTTCCCTCCGTTTCACCCTTCTCTCCAGTCTCTCTCTTAAATATAAGTACCTCCCTTCCTGTACTAAGCTAGTGCACATATGCGTGGGCACTGACACATTCCTCTATGAAATTGTGTAATGTAGTTCTTGCCATGAATATGCCTTAGCTGTCGAAATGGCATAAACATCTATTACTCACTCACTCACCTGTTCTCAGCCATACTCACTTCTCTTTCTTCCTGTCCTTTTTCCTGCCTCTCCCCCTTTTGTCCCCCTGTTAAGTATTTTTAGCACCTCCTTCTGTATGAAAAACTTTCATCTACCCAACAATATATTTCATTGTGTGGTCTCGTATGAAATAAATTTCATGGGCCCTTCCGATGAAAATATTTTCATAGAGTTCCATTCATGAAAATATTTTCAGCGAGTACTTATATGAAAATCTTCTCCCCTCCATGAAAATATTTTCAGCGAGTTCCATTCATGAAAATATTTTCAGCGAGTACTTATATGAAAATCTTCTCCCCACCATGAAAATATTTTCAGCGAATCCTCCCATATGAAAAACTTTCATCTACCCAGTGAATATTTCATTGTGTGGTCTCGTATGAAAATATTTTCATAGGCCCTTTCAAAGAAAACGTTTTCATAGAGTTCCATTCATGAAAATCTTCCCTACACCATGAAAATGTTCTCAGCGACTCCTGACACAAATGAAAATCATCGAAATCAAATGTTTTGATTGTATTGGAGGTGCTGTTCCCAAATGGGAACTGACTACCATCAGGCAACGACTTCTCCCCTGTTTTACAGCAAGGAAATTGGTTATAGAAGTGGTTTTGAAGTGGTCATGAATTGGAGAATGCTTCTCAGTATGAATCACACTAAGAGGATTGATTCTGAGTGTAAGGTGAGAAGTTGGTTCTGAACAGCAGATCAGCCAGGAGCTGGACGGTGAGTTACGACAGTGAGATCCGATTCTTTTAGCAACAGCCTCCAGTTCTCCTGTATGAATATATTCTCTCCCGCTTACACGTGAGAAACCTTTCTTGAACTCAAATTCATGAGTTTGTACCAAATAAAATTTCTTCACTGGGCTATATATAAAGTCATTCTCTCTCCTCTGCACTCTATTTGTAACTATATTCCTCCTTTATCCTAGCAGTTTATATCCCCTCTCCAATTTATTCACTGCAGGGAGAATGTTATACAAAAGAATTCTCTGAGCTGCATTGATCACTGATTTTGCACAGGGAAGACCCAATGAAAACAATTTACCTTCCTGGTGAAAATATGTTATCCATTCTTGATTCATCAGCTTAGTACTCAGTTGATAGCATGGCACACCAAAACAGTCCAGATTAAGCGTCAGAGCATGGTGTTTGACCCTACCTTATCTGTACCTCTAAAGTAATGCTCATTCAATCCCTAACCCTGATCCTAAAAAACATTTTTTGACATTGTATAACATTTTTTGTTGTTGACTGGGAGGTTATAATGTTGCATGTTATATGACGCATAGATATATTGTGTATAACATACGGAGAGGACACTGCCACCAATAAGAAACACTTTTATATTGAAAAATGTTTTAGCCACATAACGACCACACGTGAGTGCCATATGTGAATACATCTTTACTTATGTGATGAAACACCCTCTTAGAGAAATATTCAAATGCTGTTTGATAATAAATGATTTGCCTAAGCTCACAGTGCCATCTACTGACAAACTCATGAGTGTAAAGAGAGATTTTCACTGGGACAGGCCACTGAAAATAGTTGGTTATATATGGTCTGTGCTGCCATCTACTCAGAAGCTTATTCATAAATGGATTAGATATTTTTTACTGGGAACGGCTGGTGAAAATCAGTGATATGTAGAAACATTTATGTGAGACATGTGAGGAGGAATATAAGAACATTGGTGGACTCAGTAATATTAGTTTTTGAAGGGTTTGAACTTCGGCATCCTGAAGCTTTTTGAGAATCAATTATCATATACCCTAATGAAAATATTTTGATATGAGTTGGGGAAAATATAGTGAGAGTGTGTATAAGAGTTGCATATGGCATGACTGGTTAAAACATTTTGGAGCGGAGGGGCATGACAGGAACCCTTTGAAAACATTTTCATCAAAAATGAGTTGATGAAAATGTTTTCATACAAGATCGCACAATGAAATATTCTCTAGGTTGATGAAAATTTTTCATATGGTCAGAGTTCCTAAAAATGTTTTCATATGACACAACTCAATGAAAAGGCTGATGTTTTTTTGATAGTTTTTCATATGATGAGGGTCACTGAAAATATTTTCATATAAGACAGATCAATAAAAAAGGATAAGAGTTTATGGAAATAGTCACTGAAAATATTTTCATACCAGACAGTTCAATGAAAAGGTTTATGAAAGTTTTTCATATGGGAAAGATCACTGAATATAATTTTATATGAAAGAGCTCAATGAAAGTTTTTTGGATGTATGAAACATTTTCATATGGAAGAGCAGTTGAAAATATTTTTCATATGAGATAGTTTGATGAAAATGTTAATGGCTGTATATGAAAGTTTTTCATATGGAAAGGGTTGATGAAAATATTTTTGCATGAGCCAGCTGGAGGAAACAAATATGAGCCAGCTTGATGAAAGTTTTTTCGCTCTATGAAAGATTTTCATATGGGAAGGACCATGGAAAATATTTTCATGTGAAGACCTGCTGAAAATATTTTCATGAAATGAATGCTATGAATCCATTTTCATTGTAACATGAATTAAAAATAATTCAATGGTGGAGATGTGAAAACAAAGTGAACACATAGTCTAGTACCGTCAGCGAAGTCATATACATGGAAAAGTCAAGTTAGGTCCATGACTCAGTGGTCCTTTATTGTATGTAATATTGTTGCCAATAAAGTGGACCCCCAAATTTTGCTGATGATATTTAACACAGGAAGGTAGGTAGAAACTTGAGGTAGAGTGGAGGGATTATACAGATAAGGCAGAAGATAGAGATAAAAACAGCTAGTGGGAGCAATTAGAAACATGTAAATGAGAGGGAAAGGCTAAGGAGGAAGAGAGGAGAGAGAGGGGAATGGAGGAGAAATGGCATTTTCTTTGGGTAGCATACAATGAAAACTTTCATACGGGTGTAGATCATAGAAAACTGGGCATGGTGCAGCTGAGATCAGACTTATCATCAACCCAGACCCTAAGAACAGAGAGCTTTTCATACGAGTCCTCTCCTGTAGAATACAGGGGTTGCGGCTGACTATGCAGGGATGTCAGTGTAAATGATGTGGGTGTCAAAGGATGACAGCTGCCTGGGTGAATAACTGACCTATCCCCAGCACCCACATTGGCCAGAGGTCGGAAAGACATTAACCCATTCTGTCGGCATTAGTGAATGAGTTCCGTGTGAGATGCAGAAAATGGCCATTGTACAGGAGGTTTCGATATTCTTCATATGGTACTTAATCACAAGGAAACTATAGCCTTTCAATTCACTAAGGCATTTCCTAGAATGATACACTACTCTGCAATGAAGGGGATTGTATAGGATGTGGGTACCTGGAAGTATTAAAAATCCTATCTATTAAAGAAGACACTGAGATCAAATCTTTTTGAGTTGTAATGCCATGTATTTAGAGAGCCTGATAGTTTCTATATCTGAATGTTATGACCCAATCAAGAGCATGACAGTCCATGCAGTTTGTAGGTACACATTCCATCACCAACGTTTTACCTCTCATCGCTCCATATCCCACATAGGAAGATTCCGCAAACCACATACCTCCAAACTGATGTACATGTCCATCCCATTGAGGGGTCATGTTCCCCTGTGTGAGGCATGGCTGTGGTGTAGTTGCAGGTAATAGATCAGCCTCTGTTAATGGCTAGAGCATGCCCTTCTACGAGACCTTTTACGACATGCTCGAGTCTTGGTTATGCAGAGATTGACTTTAGTAAGATTTAGATTTGATATCATTCCTTTCATTGAATCCGTTCACAAAAAAATGCTGTAAAAAAGGCCTTATTTCCAGACCGTATTTTCAATCTGCAAACATATCGAAGGTTCATTGATGTTGCTCTAAAACAATTAGTGTTAAAAGAGCGTGCTAAAATTCACAAATGAGATACCACACGTTTGACCTTTTTCTCCTATCAAAATGACTACATAGAAGTAGCATCAGGAAGAATGTAGTTTCTGTATGAAGTATTCCATGTAACATTCAGCATGCTGTAAGCTGAATTGGGTATTCAATCACCATTGTGACTCAATACAATCACCTATGTGACTCAAAATAGAATGATCTTCACTGCTGAAACATTGTGATGGGAGAAGTCCTTGTACACCAGCAGCAGACAGATCTGGTTAGTGGGAATACCAAGTCTCTAGCTTATCACGACACCCCTCTAACACATCTCACTGGGTCTTTTCACTCCACACCAACACAAAGAGCAACAACTCAGGTCAGGAGGAGCTCAGGTAGAGAGATAATCTCATTAGTTTGAACTTTACATTTATTGGGCTACAAATTCTTTTGACTGATTGTTTATTTTTGCGTTTAATTGAAGCCAGAGATTTTCTGGAATAGGTTGAAATAGAGTTCTGTGTAAAGTAACAACATTGCATTATTATGTGAATTTTACAAAGCACATCACAAGCAAATAGGTGGCTGGAAGCACTAGTTAACACCTTTTTCTGGGGGCGAATTCAACTGTCAGATATATTTAGTGTTATGCCATGAACTGCTATCAGAATCCTTTCTAAAAGCTGGTGAAAGCAGCCTTCTATTTACAAGTAAGGAGCAGATACTACAATGTTATATTGGCCCATTGCATACCTTCTGAAATGCCAGAAGCTTTTCACTGTACCCTATCTTCATTGTAAATGCTTTTTACACTTCAATGCCTGCACATACAGCTAGACGCTTAGGGGACTATAGACTTTGTATAAACCAAACATCCAGAATATCATTTCACTAGACCAAACATCTGTCACAGGTGGCCAATGTTCCAATAGCAGAAAGGGAATAGATATATACTGTTATTTTCAATGTGTCCCTTTAGCAATTCTTAAAAAGTAAATTGCAGTACAACCATTGTCAAATTCCCCTATAATGAAATTGTTCTTAAAATCAATATCTAAATGTTCTTTGTCAGCTGCACCGTTAATGTTCCAAATGAATATATTAAATAGTGAGCAAACAGACAGGCCACAATAGGTATAATCGTGGTACCACAAAGAGTGAGTTTTCTCCTTTTATCTGGTGAGTAACTCTGGGCAACTACTAAGAATCATCACCTTGACTGAGTGTTGGACCAACCAGCTTTTCTATGTGGCTAAACGTGAGCGGGGGGGGGGAGGAGAGAAATGACAAGGTTAGGGTTAATATGATGATGGCGATGACGGAAGTTGACGCACCTGAATCCATCTGCCACTGCAAAAGGGGATGTTCAGAGGCATTCACTCTGTGTTTTTTCATCAACAATTTTATACTCTGGGGCTATTGGGTGTTATCTCCAATATACCCTTGGCCCAGAATTGTGAGAGATGAACATTAATTCTCAAGTACGTTTAGCTCTTAAGATGTCAATGATAACACCAAGGTGTTTCAATCTGTAGGGTTTCCAGGAAACACTCCAAAATGCATGTCGGCACTGTTGGGAGGATCTTTTTTGAGAATTTGGCTGATCAGTTCACTTCTTCACTGGGGTTTATAGCACTGCAGTCAGTATAAGTATTGGATGTCATTGGTATTCCTGAGGTCCCTTGGTCACTTTTGTCTGTGCATGTTATGCTGATCTGGTGCGGGGTTTATGTTCTTAATGCAAATTGTGATTTTAGTCTGGATTGCTGCTGGTGTTACGATATCAAATACTGCCTCGCGAAAGTAAAATATATTGATTCGCAGAGGTTATGGAAGTTTTATAATAATTCTCATCATGTGCCTTTGTATATGTGGTGTTATCACTATATCTATCAAATATATTACAACTTAATTTGCTTGATAATAATAAAAACGTCCCTGAGGACTGTATGTACTCATGAATTTATAATTTGGAATTGTATAGAAGTTTCAAAGAATTGCATGTTTTGTATGTGAGAGGCACATTATCGATATTGGGGTGAATAGCTTTTGAGCATCCATTGTATTTCTTTTCAGCACCTGTCCACCTAGTGTCGTCCATAATAATGCAAACCTCCCTGAGGACTGTTTACGCATTTAGTAGTCATGAATTTGTTATGGAAACAGTGCTAGTGGGATCTCAGTCTGGTGGAGGAAATCCAAGAATTGGAAGCCCACTGGAATAAAGACAATGGGGCGGGTGTTGTTTAGACTACCACTGAGAGAGTATCTGGTTTGGGCGTATACATAGGTCTGTGTGGTATTGTGAATGTACTATGGGATCCATAGAAGTATACAAACATGGTACAAAGAGTCTGGCACCAAGCCAAGACTATGTGATGGTATGTGGATACATAAGCTTTATTGATTGTCATAGAGTAGATGTGTGGCTCTGAATCTTTTACGTGTGGGTGTGGTTATGATATATGCCATCTGTGTCAGAGCATGACAAGAGGGATAGCCATCACATATCAAACTGCACTGAAGTTGATTGACTAAAGCTGGACAAGACTCTGAAATTTGGCATACAGGCTCATTTTCGCTTCCTCTTTCAATTTAGATGGGAGCCAATGTAAATTTCCATCAACCTTCCCCCCAGAAAGAATCCAAGAGGGCCAAAAATTGAGCATATATTTTCAAATTATTTACGGTATCAACCCAATTTGTCCTGCAAGATATCTAAATGATTGTATTGCCCGCCATGAGCCTTTCAATCTAGATGCCATCTGAACCCGCCCAAATCCAAAATAACCATCAGTGTATGGTTAATCCCAACCTATTTCTCTAATATCCTCACTAGGGTAAAGGCACCCATTTCGGACGCTCCTGGCCACACTAGAGGGGATCATATTCGATACTCAAGTCCTGTACCTTCAAGTGTGATGAATTTTACTTTCCATTGCACCAGTTGATACATAATACTTAGCTATCAATATTGACCTATAGATGATCGAAATTGCATATTATTTCTTCTTCTTTTAATGAAAATAAAATGTATTGGGTTTGGTATATCCATGAAGTGGTTTTGAAAAATCTCTCCTATACATATGAATAAATGAATTGTAAATATTTTGCCATCTAAACATCAAATTTCCCCTAAAGTCGGACAGCACATGGCAAAAAGGACCCTATAGAGTCAGACACTATGTTATCTAATTGATACAGACACAATGGACCACTGTATGTGAACTTTTCTATAGGACATGTATAGGGAATACTAGCTAATACAATACTCCTCTCCAGAAAACTCTCAGATGTGTAATTTGGCATACCTCTAACAGGGCAATCTGCAGGCCCAATTACACATGACTACCATGGGCAGATGGAGTGGTGGTTGAGTTTAGGTGTTAGATATGGGTGAAATCCAAATATAGATTAAACATCCATATCTGTGAGTAAAGGTGTATAAAAAAGGATTCTCATTGTGATAAAGTATCCATTGTAAAAGTTTATGAATCATGATATAATTGTGTCCAGGACTGGGTGTAATTAGTGTCTGACTGTAGGAGCAATCTGAAGGCCATGTAAGAATATTTCCCACAATGTAATGAGGGATGTTTTTAGGTTTGCCAAGTTAAATTATCAGCAAAAATGTACATGTTTTCACTGATATATAGATAGATCATGAAAATATTCCAGTGAAGACATAACAGATTGTTGAATCAAACCAGGTTTCCTATTTGCTCACCATTATTTATCATCAAAATATAACAGAAACGCCCTCTGTTTGCACATTTGTAAAACTATGTAGGAAGGGACCTTCATTTGTTTGTTAGAGAGTATGATACCATAGTTTTCATGTCTACTTCATATGACAGCTGAAACCATCCTATTCATTATGAAATCCAATCCAAAAGATGTCCGACTATAGGTATCTGTCCGACTCAGGGTGCCTTTACCCTATATCAACCGAACTAGTCATGCAATATCTCAAATTGATTGTACTGGCCCCCTCCCCTCATTTTAATTCAGTTCAGGAGCCGAAGATGAGGTTTCATCCAAACCTCCCATAATCCAAGATGCCTGAAAATTGGGATCCTGAGAAGTAGATCATTTTGGACACTGATTGTATCCACTTCATAACGACATAACAGCTATAATTATTGAGAAATGGAACTCCTTATTGTTTTATCAGTGAGGTATAAAAGCTGTTATATACTTACACTATGTTGATGGGAAATCAAAGGAACTCACCTGAAAAAAGAAGAGAGTCAAAAATGAATTTTGGATCCACACAGAACCAGACAAGCTGAATTAAATATAATAGTTTTATCAGAGAGAATTGTAGAGGAAAGAAGGCATAGAACTTTTGCTGTGTGACATTCTATCGGCTTATTTCATTAGATTTCCTACAAATGGTTTTTAATACAGTTTTCATATCAGAAATGATAGAACACTACCATATAGGATTGTCCATAATTCCAAAACTCAACCTTAATCACTCCTATGAAAAGTGTGATACATAATGATATGTATGTACCATTTTTCCGAAAGCAATAAGGGAAGTAAACTGTAAAAAGTAACTGTTGAATTTATGAGGGATCCTTGTAAAACTGAAAAGTGAAACACCGTAATTAGATAACAGGGGGTCAGTGAAGTTTTTCCAAGAAACTCCAGGTGGCAGTGTGGCGTTACAAGGAACCTCTACAAATAAAATGACAGCTCTGTGAAAATAACGATAGATCTCTGGCAACTTTGGGATGAGGAATCATTCGTTAATTTGAGGACATTTTTTTACAGTGTATTTCACAGGTAAAGGCTGAATAGCTATGTCTGCCCCGGAGTTATATTAGCTTTACTAGACATCTTTTGAGTAATGTTGTGTAGGTACTATAGAGTTCCAAACTCCAACACCCTCATCTGGTTTGCACTGACCCCTAGGCATAGATTACAGCTGCACATGGAATTCTGCAATTCTGCAAGTAACGGGAATTCAGGGGTGAAAGGGCTAAAGCAGCAAAGTAATATTCCCCTCCCTTACTCTCGATTTATATATAACACCCTATTATGCATGCACATAGACTCAAGATAACACTTTTTCTTAGATGCACGGATATCAATGAGGGGGGGAAACTCATACATTTCTAGACCACAAGGAGATACACATCAGGGGTGGAATTATGCTTAGGTAGGCAGGTGGGTGTCATTTATTCTTAGATATTGCAGCGACCGGGACGACAGCTGTCTTGCTGAGTAACTGGCCTTTCTGAGCCTCAGCAGAGACATGTATCACAGTGGTGGGGTTGGGGGGCATTGATCATCTCTGTACACCTCAGCAGGATCTGCGCATGTCATCTTTAATGCGGAAAATGTGTAGACTGGCATGTTATCCTCTACGTCAGGGACTATAGTCCCATGCTTCATTCAGTATTAAAGTATCGTTATGATGATGTGTAATTGCAGATCAGTGGGAGGTGTTGGTCAGAGCAGTACTGGTTGATTAGAGTAGTCAGTCAGAAAATGAATCCCCCTAAGTCAAACAATGATTAATTCTCACATCTCTAGCATTCATAATTTGTTCTAACTTTCATGCCTTTCTTTATGTTAACTTTGCATTTGCAAAAATATCAACTTCAAACAGTCTTCGTCTACTGCTTATATTGCTGATGACATAATGCCACATGCTGCAAATTCCTTTAGATACTCAATTGCCTAGTAATTTGATCCTATCATCTGTTAAAAGAGGATTGGTTAGATTTTAGTTTCCATTTTAACCACTCCTACATCTCCTCTGAAACTTCAGTCTACCTTCACCAATCGAATGCATGACATGTATGGAGCTAGTGTAAATTTCAATCTGCATCAATTCTTCTCAGAGAAAGATAACTTTTATACCTTTACTGACATCACAGAGAAGTATGTGATTTAAAGTCTGATCAGTAGTAACCCCACGTACAGAAGGATGAGCAGGTCCAGTGAGCTGCTCACAATCTGCTTTGTGTTCTGACACTCTGAGGCCTCCCAGCTCATCCCACCATGAACACTATACTCAAATACCAGTCCTGTCCTACCAAAACAAGGTAGGGGTCCTGAAACTTCCTCCCACCTTGACACTCAATCACTAGCCTTACCAATTCGAAGGATCCCAACATCCAGCCCACAATGATCCATCCTACCCCCCTGCAAAGACAAGGGTTTTGTCCTCCTCCTACTCCTCCAAAAAGGTAGTTTTTAAGCTCATTTCATCATGAAGGCCCTCTGATACCGTCCATGCCCTACACATCAGAGTAAGGCATTTGCGACACCTGTCAGTCCCCTCTGGACAGTGGTATTTTCTAGAAGATATCCTCAGAGTGTCGGTATGACTGTTGTATGCAACATCATACACATTTTATATTATGTCCATAGAGTGCCGATCCCCAGTTACATAAAATGTCTCGATCACCTCTGCTGGTCACGTGACTAATTTAGATGATAAATCAAGTACATTTTAAGCTCTTTTAGATTAAAATAACATGGGATAGAAACAGAACTGGATGCATTTTTTCCATCCACCCCTCAGGGGGCTGTCTCCCTCTCGAGTTTCGAGACAGCCTCCCTGGGCGGTCGATAAGAATGTATCCTACAGTCATTCAGTTCTGTCTATATACCTCATGGTATAATATGAAGCAGTGTAGATGGTGTAACATTTTCCTTTGAAGCACGCCCTAGTGAATTAAATAGCAGGTCATCCACTAGATAGAACCACCTACACCCTTCTGACTCATCCCACTGAGTCTATTCACTTTCCCTGGTTACCTTTGCAACAGTAGACATAATATATGCGAGACATCACTCATGATTATAGTAGTAACCACCCACACCTGTATACGCGTGGACAGAGGATTTTTCTAGGTGCTCCATCTCCTTGATTTGCATTATTCTTCTTCATTTCTTTCTTTTTTTTCTCTCTCTTTTATTAAAAGCTGTTATGAACTATCAGGCATATTTAGCAATCTACTTTGAAATGCTCTGAAAAGAAGAAGTGGTCCTCGTGAAAGTAGTTTACTTCTATTTTCAGGCAGGCAGGTATACACAATGGTATATTGGCCTATGTCGAGGTGCTTGTAGCTGAATGCGTCTCCCTACGAATCTAGTATCTTGGAGCTCTTTTAAAGCTACAGACACAGGCAAATGTATACAAAGGTGTATCGGCAAAAGCCTTCAAGATTCCTCTCATAATTCCAGATGTTCTTGATTTTCTATCTAGACATTAAATACAGAATTGAAGGAAAAAAGGGAAAATAGCATATGTGTTTTAAAATTGCGTTTGGAAAGGTGTTTCCTTGGATATGCTTAGTACTAGAAAAGCATATCACCCCTAAAGCTTCTACCAAAGGTATTGCAATATATCATTTTTCTCTTTATCAAATAGACTTGCTTTTTTCCTATTCTGCTAGTTTGATTCCGTATTACAAACATCCTGTATTATCCAATGCATAATGATTTATGTTTAATGGTAACAATCAACTTTCACTGAATAGTGTGTGGGACAAACAGAGATTCATCAATTTGTGGATATAGATACTTACCAATAATCATGGAAAATCATTTTTAATATAATGCCACTCCTATCTCAAAGTTGACATTGTTATGACTGATACTAATCGCCTGATAGAGAGCAAAATTTGCTGTGTCAAGTTATATACTTCTATTCTTCCTCTGATAGCTTGTAAGGTTGGCTTGGTGGTCTAAAGGTAGACTTTCGTTGTCCTTCAACTCTGGGTCCACCTTATACGTTGGTACGCCTTATCCCCAAGGATTACTGAGTAAACTCTCAGATGGAGTGGTCTGGTTTGATTTCAGCCAGTCTTCTATCTAGATATTTCCACACATATTGTGCTGTTTCTTTTCTAGGGCTACTTGATGAGCTATTTTTAAGTGACATTTCAGAGGAAGTCTGATCACGAGATATCGCAGAGTGTAGCAGATCTGATCGGGTGTTGGTAAACAGCTCTGACCAACTCACTGTCAGCATCACTTTGCGTACCAAGGCCGACCAGCTTTTATGTCTGGTGAAGGGAGGTGTAACAGAAGTGGAATGACAAGGTGGAGGCTGTGAGGTGATGGGGTTGAGTAAGGTTAACACACCTGGCCTCACCTGCCAATACTGACACCTAACGCCACTGTTATGGCGTCAGATTGCATCCAAATCAAAGTTAGGCAATAACTGTAGTGTCCTTTAGTAATTCTAAACTTACCTCAAAAAGGGTAGTAGCTAAATATATACATGTGGTGGTGCCATGAAGCATTCTATATGTTTTATGGAGTAGGGTTTGTGTAGACAGATCTTTGAAATCAATTTTCTGAAGACCAGAGAGGAAAAAAAGAAATATCTCTTTGTCTAGTGATGTAAGATATTTGACTGCCTTATATAATCCACAAGACGTATACTGAAGTGTCAACCTCTTTGACGATGCACTAGTATTGGCTTACATGTCAACTTCACTAGGTTACCTGTGTCTGAAAGTACAGTAAGTTATAGTCATATAATTATGCTCAAATCCTGTAAAGCATTGAACGTGCAAGATATTAGCTATCCTAGTCATTCAGTTGACTCTGGGGAAAGAGCCCCTGCAGACCTCGTTTGTAGTAGGTTTAGTCACATCCATGAGCTGTACAATCTCCTTCACCATCAAGTTGTCTGTCAGCCAGAAGCAGCCTGTTTCATGTCTGGATGATAGGGGTGTGACAAGAATGACAACAAGGCGAGAGTCAATGCGATGATAAGGTTAAGTAGAGTAGACAAACGTGGTCTCACCTGTCACTACACTGTAATAAACTGTGTGATTTGAATATACATTCCCATAATTATGATAGTGATAAGCTGGGTAGGGTCTGCTAGTGACAAACCAGAGCCTACTAACCACATAGACTCCTGTCAGGGTCTGTAGTTCTTGAATTTTTATCATGTAACAGTCTGACGCTCAAGGCCAAACATTCCTGCGAATTCTACACAGGATGAAAAGGCACCAGATTTTCCTTAAAAGATGATATTGCCCAAAGAAAGAAAAGGTAAAGGAATTTCAATGCAATTCTTTCGCTTCCTTTTTTTGACATCTTTTTGTTGAAGAGGCACACCAAGTGTGGCCTCCTGAGGAGAAATGATAAGGCATGCAGGCATTTGGTGAGCAGTCATCAGGAACACCACCAGATTGTGGCCTCCTTCTGGACACAGCTTGTCGTGGTCGTGGGTGGGGTTTTACCATTGAGGGGGCAGTATCTTTGTGTTGTAAAGGGATGTAAGCGTAAGGGGTACCTGGGTACTGATGCTGTCTGAGGATGACAGCTGGCTGGGTGAAGAATTGACCTGTCCAAGACCAAGTGGGGCCATGGACTTGAGGACAAGTTACCCTTTATCTTGCACCTTAACATTATCCTTGTGTAGTGCTAGAAATCAGCATACGTCAACAATCCATACTACCAGCCACACATGCATTTTATCATTCTGATTTCACTGAATCTATTCACTCTGAAACAAGTAAGCAAGGATCAACTCTTTCTACCATATTAAGCAAAGCCCTTGAGGGCTAGCATCGACTATAGTCGACACCATGGTAGGCCTAGGATCGACTATAGTTGATGCCCTTTATATAGGATTTGCATAGGAATTGAAAAAAAACTTTTTTTCAGCAGCCGTCCCCATGGCCAGGACAACCATTTTTGCTCTGCCCTTAAAGGGTTAACAGATACGGTGGAGGGATGTTACATTTCGATTAGATCGATTTTAACATTTGTCCAGGTTGCACAATGAATACCAGTGAGATGGGTACGGATATAATCTTTAACCATCATTTGAAAATTAGAATATACACAAAATTTGCCTTCGGCATGTTGATACAATGTATAAATGTGTTTACATTGGGACTAGAGCAATGCCTGTGAGTGAATAGTTTACACGCCTATAGAGGAATTTTGATAAATCAGCATAGGCATAACACAAGGCACAGTCTATCCTAAATGGTTGTAAGGAACCCCTTACTGATTTTCCTGGGGCAAACTTGACTGTCAGGTATAGTTAGTAGTCTGCTTTCAATTGCTTTCAAGAAAATGAAAATCCTTTGTGAAAGCAGCCAACTCCTATTTGCAAGAATGCAGATACACGCATACAATGTTATATTGACCAAACGCAGACTGCTTGAAATGCCAGGGGCTGTTCATTGGGAATTATGTCACATGTGTTTGAATAAATGCATTTTACCTTAAGGCTCACCATTGGGGACACAAGCATAGAATTACAGACCTGCATGCACAAAACCTTCCAGACAATTCCACGATGCCAGACATTTTTGATCTGTGTTAGTTCTGAAGGTAGACATGGAAGAAGGGAAAACTATTCTAGCATTGCACAAGTGTTCACCTGACTATTCTTAGTAAGTAGATGCAGTGCATGCTTCGTCTTGATGGTGCACTGTTTTAGCATTAGATTACAATCCTGCTCACTTCAAAGGATGTGTCGATTGTAAAGTCTAGCTTTACCCCATAGGCGAGGATATAGATCTATGTAAAGATTATGGTAGTTTGATTTGACACTACATAACATGTACGGCACTATATTCAATTGTTAGTTGGTATGGTTGGTAAATAGCTATCTGAAATTAACACAACAATAGTTAGTGAATCTTGGAATAAACAGCTCATGAATATCCATGCAAGGTTTCTTTCCAATCTACAACAAGCTGATTTTTTTTATGTTCTCTTGTTTTGCATCGCCGCAACAGAATTATCCAGGGCTTCCCTCACCGTTTATTTTGTGTTCATTTGATAGGGTTTAGAATAATAAAAAAAAGTTGTGTTCACGTAACGGGGTCGACAAAAAATAAGGCTAGGTAGGTAGGGATTATTTTATTTTTTATTTTGAGGCTGGCTGTAAACTTCCATGTCTCGATAAGTGCCAAAAATCTATTTTCTTTTGCCCCAGAAACCCATAAAAAAGGTAAGGGTAGGACCAAAAAATTAGGGTAGGTAGCGTTACCTGAACACAACATATTCTTTTTATTTTAGGCCTAGGTATAGATTTGCCAATTCTTGACTCTTGGTTGTGACAGTATCTCTTGTTTTCTCTAATGATCACTAGTGGCATGTTTGGCAGAGGCAGGATGTTCATTCCCTTGCACCGTTCAATGAAGCACCAGCAGGTTTAGTTTAGCCCCGGGAGTTGGGACACCAATGTGTTGAAGTACAGTGTTTGCAGTATCGGGCAAATTTCTTAAGCCTTGGATCCACTAGTCTGAAAACGGCTACACTTCTCGTCGTCAGTAAGAATTTGGACAGAAAGTCGCAGCAGCAGATCCACTGCTGGAACAAGGTCACAGCGATCAGCGAACTTTTTGTGATAGGATTTACAATTATCAACAACTTTTGCACAGTCTGTCAGGAGGGTATTTCTTAACAAGGTTAATTAGCACTGTTAAGAAATGCCCTCCAGACATCGGCATTCGCACTAGCAAATGGACCAGTACATCCTGGGTCTAATCAAACCTTTATAAATGACCCCAGTCTTCTTGAAACTAGTTCATCTTTGTTAGCAAGTGTTATTTTTGTAGCTAGGTTATATTGTGAACATATAATGGGCCCATAGCAGTATACAAAAGTGTGCACAGGGCTTGGCGCCATGCCAGATCAGGCGCTTATTTTGATATCCTTGACGACAACATAGGCCTCATCGGCCTTGTATTGCCACTATGTTTTCATCAGGGTTATTGAAATAAGCCTGCAGTTGGATATGTATTTCTAAAACCCTTTGGTAATAAATGTGTATAGCTCTGAATCTTTCATGTGAGGTTGCGATTATCCTACGTTGTCTGTGTCAGTACATAGCGGGAGTGATAACTATGGAATATCAAATTACGTGATCGAGACTATAGCTGAGTATGCATAAAATAGAGATGCTTTCATAAAGGTTCTAGGTAGGCCCAATCACTAGATTATAGTTACAGTACTACACACAAAAAAAGAGATTATGTTTAATAGGGCCAAACAAATAAAGGTGTGTTTCCAGTAACATGACTTGATAAGGAAGATCAGATTCTTTTTTTTACATTTATATAGGAAATGTTAGGGCACATATCAATAGATGTATCAAATTCTTTGATTTCATTGTAAAATAATGATTGGAAAATGACATCTGTGAGAGAGGTGAAGAACACAAAAAGGATACAGGAAACATCCTCAAAAAGTAATGAAAAAATGTCTTTAAAGTATGAAAAAATGAGACAGAATTCTTCAAAATCACAAAATAAAGTTATTTTGCCCCTGTTTTGCTACGGTTGGTCGGGTTACTTGAAACATACCTTTTATTTTATTTGGCCTAGGCTGAAAAGTTGATTTATATTTGCATCATTGTGGACAGCTATCATGTTCAAGGTAAAGGTGCAAATGCTTAGCGCATTGGAATTGGAAGCAGTTTCTGACCCCCCCCCTCCTTCAAATATACATACTCCTTGACTTTTAGATAATGACCACTAGCATTTGAGGGTTGTATGGGAATTAAGTGAGTAAGGCCTGTGTATAGAGTAGCCGCATCATTTGTATGTTGGGCTTTCCCCTTTTCATCTTTTTTCTTAAATCTACCAATATGTTAAGACATATGGATATATACATGTAAATGGAAGGGAGCCATCAGTACAGTAGTAGATAAGAAGATCAACAGAATAACTGTGTCGTAATATCTAAACATAATAGTAACTCGTCCATCAATAGTATAGAAAAGGAATCATAGATACGTACGCCCACATAGCGATAGAAGGCTGCACTATTGTAGAACTAATCATGTAACATTGAATGTCATAGTACCAATAATGACGTCACACTACTATAGACTTACCACATATGACGTCATAGCATGCTCCTGTGACACCTTTTACCAATATATGGCAAATATTGACTTGGCTCATTTCGGTCAGTGACATAGATTGCCAGATTCCTAAGCAGAGTGGTTTATGTGGAGATTACCTAACTGTAACATTTCCACACAGCAAGGTAATGTGTAAAGGCATTTTCAGCATATTGCTTTTGTATAGCATAAATACATCGGCCATTATGACGCCCTGGCAGCTGAAACCTGGCAAATAGGACTACATACTTTGGTCATTACGATGCTCTGGCAACGCTGGCAAATAAGTGACAAGGTCTGAATTCATTCTCTGTCAGAACCCTACATTGGTCAAGCTGAAGAACTTATTATTTAATGTGATTTGTTTTTACCAATAAAAACACTTTACAAACCCAAACTCTTACATTTGCTGCAGAACGCCCGGTATGACACGCCAATGAAGTGCTGCAGAAGTGCAATTGTGATTTAGAGTATGATATGAAACTTAGGTAATGAAACTTAAGTTCATCTGCGGCTCACAAAGGGTAAGTTATGCAAGCATTGCTTTCCGCAAATGGATGCCAGTAAATATAAATAACATATATGTGTAGTGTAATTGTAACATAATATAGACATAAAGCTAGAGTAGAGACGTGTAAATAGCTATACACGCCAGCATTGCTACACCATTACAGCATTGCTTGTAATCGTCTGGATAACGCAAAGTTTTGTACATTCATTAGGCCGACCTCATGGTGCATTATCACAGTAAAAAGGCTTAAGGTGGATGGTGACGATGGTCTAGGAGTCACTAAATATTTAACATTTTTCTTACAATGAGGACCTAATGATATGTACATTCCAATTGTATAATGACAGTTAGGAGGTCCTGGGCGAGTTCCTGAGAAATTTTGATCTTGATGTTTATAATTGGATTGTATAGACTTGGCTATGAATAATAATGCATGAAAAGTGAATGAATATCTGCATAGATAATCTTAATGCATCCTTACCAGCTTACTTGTCACCATGCATGATGCAATTGCCTTTCTGGTGTATTTCTTGTCTGTGGACCTGAAACCATCAACATGGTGCACCAAAAGACCACTGGCCAGTTACTCACCAACACCATGTCAGTGCATCATTGTGACATGGACTTCAATATTCCAATGGTTATGCGGCTCTTACAGGGTTAACATTCCCTTACTTCCAACAGAGGCGTGATTCAGCGACATCAGCATTACTCGCATGGCATACCGACCACATCGACGAGACGAGAAAGGGAAGCAGAGGAATCCTTAATTCACTTCTAATTGGTCTCCTGGTTACCCCCTTTTAGGGCCACCTGATGCCACTAGGTTTATATGTCACTGTCAGCACTGAGCATAAATGAATAAAGCTGTTGGCAAGTTTGAACAGCACTACATTGATGTATTATCATGAGAGTCCTTTATAAGAGGACCCATCATAGTCCTGAATGCCTTCGAGTTGATTGCCAGTGCCGCATCTATGTGTCATGATGGCAAAAGGGCATAATGCATTACATCATGGTGAAATTCCTAGAGGGCTAATTTAATTCTAATTGGTCCCCTGGTTAATGAGCTAGTCAGATGGACCCAGGAAGTGCCCCTAGATGGCTGTCCCAGGGGCATTAGAGGCCCAGGACATACCAAGCCGCGCCCTTCATTGTTAAGGTTGGTACCCTACTGAAATGTAAATTAAAGCTTAATTAAAACTCACTACAGAGTGTGGGTTCGTTCATGGGTAAACTTAGGAATAATCAATACAAACCCAGGAGCAGTCTGAGCATGACCTTAAACGTTTAGGGATTACATAGTAGCTTAATGCATACTACCAATTTGTACTGCGTTGGTGCGGATGCACCCAGGGTCGTCAAATAGAAGGAGGCCACCCACGTTCTCCTCTAATGATCCACATTCCTTACCCTCTCCGGGGCCTTACTTATCATTCCTCCTGACGTCCTTCTGCAATCCTCCTCACTCAATGTCTGGCTCTCGCGTATGTAGGCCTAGTATCTTGTTGTTATATAATCATATATTGTTATTATGCTGTCATTAGATTTAGTGTTACTTAATCATATGTTATGTCCGTGATAGCCTATCATAGATATTCACATCACGAGTGAATATTCATATGTGAGCAAGCCAGCTATGCCAATAGATACTTATACCTGAGGAAGCAGCCTTAAAAACACTCGCCATGGCCCGACTGCTGACAAAAGTGGTGATCTCTCTTGGATAAAGCTATGGGATTCTTTGTCAGTTGGCCTTTATGCCAGTGATGATCATCAGTCAAATGCAATAGGGCCTAGAACAATCTGGTAGGTCATGTGACCTTCACATATATGGGCAAATTTGGGGTGAAATGGGAACCACAATAACAAACTCCAGACTCTAATAGAACTAGAGAAAACACCAAGCCTAAGGATACAGGGCTACGTCATCCGTCAGTGACTGACGGCAGTCAGTCGGTCATTAGTTTATTTTGAAACTATTCAGTGCTAGTATTAGTCAAGTGGCCTGTTCTCTCGTCACTGCCTGACTGCCCTGGGGGGCAGTGAAGACTTGCTTACAACAGGGAGCAAAGTCCTGTTATTCCCCTAATGTGTAATTTTAGGGCTGGAGTGTCTATAATTGTACGCACGCTACCTATGGGGGTTATGCACTCCCAAAGGCTCGGCACGATGCACGAATACAGTACTTGCAGTAGTATGCGGCCATTTTGAATTTTTCAGCATACCAATATAGAAGAACTAAGAAAACTGATATTTTTGCTTCTAATCAATATAAAGATGCAATTTTTGATTCCAAATATATGTTTTCAATGGTCAGGAATTCTAAAATTGCATCCCTATGTACATTAGAAGCAGAGATATCAGTTTTCTTAGTTATATTACGTGCTTCTACATCGAAAATTCAAAATGGCCGCCATGTCTTACATGTAGATTCCCAGAAAGGTTGGCCAGGTAGAATCAACTACTTATGGGACCTACTTAAAAAACTACACTAATTAAACTTTCACAGCAGACCCTGCACCTCTGATCCCCCCGCTGGTTCCCTGAGTATAGATAGAGGAAGATGCTGGACCCCTGGCACATAAATTGTTCTTGTAATAGACTAAGACTGCCTTCCTTTTTCCCTGCCTTCCACTCTGCCACTTCATGCTGATGCTTTTCTCTCCAGCTTTGCACCACAGTCCACTTCACACATTACGTTCATCATGTTTTTGCACATCCATCTATATCTACCTTTTTTATATTACAGCAAAACAAGTCTGCTTAGTCTAAAACAGCACAGTGCCATAATTGCAGTTCCTTGTTATCAGTGCAGAGTACAGCCCATTAACCCTTCAAAGGTACGGAATAGTTCCTGGTTCAGGGGCCTTTCATGGTTGCATAGGTATCAAACCCGCCAGGAATAATTTTCTATAACCTTAGCCTGAATATCATAGCGCTGATGTGTTACTGACATCCATGCATCACCACCATAACAGAGCATCATATATGTGAAAGCCTGACCTAGTCTTTAGAGGGTTAAGAGGCGAGCTTCCTGAACCCAGACAGGGATGCTTATAATACCTTCTGGAGCGTGTTGCTTCTATGGTAAAAAGAGCTGTCAGTAGGTGCCCTCTTTTCAAAAGAAGTCACGCTCTGCTTCACCATTCAACTTGCACTCACCACATTAGTCTGAAGGTCACCTGCCGTGTTTAAAAGAGAGAGAGCTGCACTATCAGGTACCTACTCATGTCACACACTCTATAGTATATTATACTGAGTGACTCCCCCCGTAGTCCTAACTAGGTACCTACTCAAATCTCCCTTTTTTAGCACCATACTTGAATGACCACTTGTGAGCAACAAAGAGGACAAGTTATAGCTACATGAAAAGAAAGGACTGGAAACGAGGGCATTTTTAACCAGCTCTTCCTTTTACTATAGGAGCAACACCCTCCTGTATAAGGATCTCTGTGCCCCATTTCTATATTCTCTCTGAGAATGGCTAGTGCCTATAAAGTGGGGACAGGCACATATTCATAGATCTCCTTACCTCCTTTCTTCTCCTATATGCAACTTTTATGTTAGTGATTCACGATGCACTAATGATGGCTGCGATGGTGAGTAGCTCCTCAGTACTGCTTCTTGGAACATGGTCATGCATACATGAACCTATGGTAATTTCCATGCATTTCTGATGTGATTATTTCAATACCCTCATTCAAGACTGGCAAGTGTTTGAACCCCGGTGCTTATACATAAATGCATGAGTAGACCATATCGGTTGAGTCGCTCCTCAGTATCAATGACCAACTCATTATTGATTTATTGGGGATTTTACACCATTGTGTAAATATCTAATCCTTTCAATGTCACATACCAGTTTACAGACTAGAACAATTCACAAATGTTAGATTATGCATTAAGAGTTTTCATTGAATCTCTCTCATATATTCACTGCTTGTAATGGACAAAGAGTTTGCGTCTAAAACGTTATTACGACAGTTGACATTGAATAACAATGAGTAGAGGGAAAAGACCCCCAATATTTCAGATCGAATCTAGCTGAATAAGACAAGTAAGGGTGCGCCATTTCAGCCTTAAGGACAGTATAAAAACTGTAAAAGCCAGGGTCTAAGGGTATCCCTCTTGATTAGATATTTCTATTTTAGAAAATATGTTGCACTGACATATATATGTATGAAAAAGTATAGCATGTCCCACACCAATCAAGATAAAAATGTATTAAAGTACCAGACGGCTATCAATGCTAGGATATCAAACATCCTACATTTCATTTTGTTAATATGTCACATCTAACAGCATGTAATATGACCCACTTCTAGTAATGGAGAGAATGAAAGGATATAAAATATAACAAGTCTATCAATGTAAACGTTTACAAAGTATCACTTCTATCAAATTAATTATGTAAAATGTTGCATGTCTATCAATGTAAAGTTGTAGAATTGTGTCACATCTATCAATGTAAAGATTTTACATGTCTATCAATGTAGAGGTGTAGGACTAACTCACATCTATCAAAATAAAGATGTCAATAGGCCCAGATCTATCAATATAGAGATGTAAAGGGTGTGCTGGGAAGTAGACCTTGATTATTCAAGACATAAAGACACGACAGTGGGTACACAGACATATATGGACGGTCCTCTACTAAGTGTCTTCCAACCAATTGGTAATATCAACTTGATTTGGATTTTCACCAATATTCTTGATGGCCCTGAGCTATACCCGAGTTCTAGGTCATTGATGATGGAGGATTTGCCTCAGTAGATATCTCAAAATGCATTTTTCATCAATACAGATGACAATTTGGATAGGTGTAGGGAAAATTACGTCTCTTGAATAAATTTCAGGAACATCCTCACATCTCAAACCAAAAGGCTGTATGAAGGGTCTTTTCCAAATCCAACCAAAAGAACTGTGGTGGTGATTGTGCTATGCATTACAGTAAACCTTTTGAGAGGCGCAAATGCAGTAATGTTTCATGCCTAATGATAGTCATGGCCTATGAGCCATTAGAGAGGAGAACTGGTTTATTTAGAGAAGGGTTAGGGGACGACAAGAAGGTGATCAGTCGAGCGCTGAAATAGAGAGTTTTAGGAGTTTTAATAGACACAGTAGAGGTACATGAGACGCACAGGACATATTTCAGGATAACTTACAATACACAAACACAGGTACACATACAGGTTCAGCACGAAGATTTGACATACTAATACTATAAGGCACTCTGTGCTTCGGGTAAACTGGCCTAGCCTATCAAAGAAGGGCCAACCCTACCACCAATTTTGAAAACAGTACTTCTTTCATCACAGAAAATGGGTCAATTTGAGGATATTTTTGAGGCCGAGGTACAAAAACGATTAAAAAGAAACATTCTGAGCCACAGGTCTACTTCAGATTTTTCGGCCATGAAAACCTGAAGAGCACCTTTTATTGCATAAACCACCCAAAACCCAGTCACCTCTCATTCTGGTACCATGGAAGTTCACCACTCAATGATAACAGGGTAAAATGAATAACTACTCACTATTCAGAACCAGTAGAAGGAAATCTACAAGGATCAACATTATGGTCTCCTATGACAGCGTGTGTCAATAATAATACTAATGAAGCTGGGGGTCTGAACCTTAGGGTACCAGGAGATGAAGTGGTAATGACCCTATAGGGTACCAGGGGAGAGTGGTTGGTTGATGGGTGGACTACCAGAATTAACCCTTAACATAGGTATATCATGCCCATTGGTCATCATGATGCCAAGGTAACTCACAATGGGTTCATTTCCACATGAGGACTACCAACTGGGCGTAGGGTAGGTTAACCTGAAGACGTCCACACACCCTAAAAATCACCATTCAATTGGGGTTACTCCTGAATCAACATTGTCAAATCGTTGACTATCATTTAATCAATCAGTTTGAGATGTTGATTCAGTAGCATCCTCATTTTTAATGGGTTTTTTCAAGGTATGTGGACGTCTTTATGTTAACCTACCCTAATTCACTTCCATTTGGTCGGTATCATGCAGCACTTTGAAAGGAATTCACCAGGGCTGCATTGCTGCACTGACGACGAGTGAACATTTACCTTTGTTCATTATGAAACACTTAAAGAGCTAATGATATGGAATACCAATAATTAATACAGTAGAGTAGAGAAGTATGTGCTTAGGTCTGGAGGAAGCCCTGGAGGGGAGGAACCTCTCCCTTATACTGCATAAACATACCTGCTAAAGCTCTGCTCATTGAAGGGGTAGGCACGACGTAGGTCTACGTCATGGCTGGAAGAGAAACCATCAAGTTATTGTCTGTTTTATTCACTGTTAATGTGATCATTTTATGGCCAAGAGAATATTATTGCATATACATGTGCAAGAACTCTGGTATTTACACATTCATTATCTAGTTTGTGTTTGGATTTGTACTACCTGAAGTATTAGTGGACGAACTGGTGATTTTGTGAGTTCCATCAACATATTGATATTTGTGTGAGTTGTTTTTCAATGAAAGAAGTGAAAATGATAATCTATAATGTACACCAAGTACATTAAGAGGTGTGTAATTCAATGTAAGTGTATCTTATGCCTTTATACATCCCTGTCCCTTGTATTAATTTTCTTTTCATTATCCTTTTGTCATGAATATATATATATATATATATATATATATATATATATATATATATACATATATATATATATATATATATATATATATATATATATATATATATATATGTGTGTGTGTGTGTGTGTCGGACGCTTTGCAGTTTGCATCTACCTGTTGTCTGTATGTTTAATGTGTTCTTATGTTTGATATGTCATACTGTATCAAGTGACAATACATTGTAGAGAGGTATCAAAATTGTGTATCACTGAATCCTTTAAGGGTTAAAGACTGACTACACGCCACAATGATCAATGCAGTGCTGGAGGGTCTTCTTGCCAGCGCTGCATTTGTGCATCATACAGTTCTATTATCCACCTCATTTGGGTCAGCATGATGTATGAATGCAGCACTGGTCATCTTCTCACTAGGGCTGTATTCTTGTATCATGCTGACAAAATGGTTAGAGCATATATCCATGGACAACACTGCAATAAATGCGATGTAGAACTAGATGCCACATTCACTGGGGTACCTCTCCATATAATGCAATGCAAAGTAGAAAGCTGCCTGAGAACCGTTACGTCTACAAAGTAACTCTATCCAATTACATTATATAGGGGGCTGTTCGTTTTACTTCTACATTTATCTCATTCCCTCCATGGTCAGAGCGACAAATGATATCATCAAAACCTCAAGGATCAATAATAGAATGTATAAGTGCATGTCAGCATGGCGCATCCCTTTCGAATGGCTGCCCGTAAGAACTGTCAGCATCCCGCACTTGTGCCAGACCATACCATGGGCAATGATGCACCAGGCCGTAACCCTTATATCTTTAGGCCTAACCTTTATATAAAACAGGAAAATATGGGGAACATCTTATCAACAAAATCTTGAATGCCATAAATATAAACATATATAATATGTTATATTATAATTGCCCATATTTGCAGTAAATATAAATTCAGTTCAGACCTAAACCAAATAGCCCTAAGTTAAACTGCTATAACTGTAAACATCACAATGTACTAGGTATCTGAATATAGGCCCAGTTATGAATTTGTACAAAAGTCTGGAATATAGCTGGCAATTTAAACCACCCATAAGTCATGTAGTATTCTGTGCGGAGCTCACTTGTCAGTAAGGATGAAAATAGTGACCTTGGGAATTCCCTATCTCAGGCCACTACAGTCCTCCTCACTGCCGAGGGATAGGATAGAATCCTAGCGTAGCCTCATGACAAGGTCACAAAGGCAAGTACAAAATTGCATGTGGGCATGGTTTCAGTGAAAGAGAATATAATCTGAATTGAAATAGGAACCAGCTGTTGTATGTTGAAAGATTCCCCCAAACTAAAATAATGCAGAAATATTCCGTTCTTTCAAATCTAGATTATAGGCCGCCGTTGGTTTCCTTTACTTTACCAACTGTCTCTCATATGAACCGCTGACAGTCTAGATAGTTGCACACTTCCATAAAACATGAAACTTTCTTATATTAAACCAGTCAACAATGCAATGGCAATAGACATCTAAAATTGTCCTCTCTTTAGAAGGCCCTATTCTACCAATTACTTCCAGTATATAGGTGGTGAGGGATATCATGACGCCCTCTATCACATCCTACTAGAACCATGACACGCATACCCCAGGGGGCAAGCCGCCCTGGCACCGAAACACAATTCAGGTGTCCCAGGAAAAAATGCTGTTAACAAAAAGTGACAAACTGATCGTCTTTCCGGTTCCAGCCTGTGCGCTATGGCAAAAGGGAAACTGCTGCTGCACGCAAATGAAATGGTCTGGAGTCACAATTATGTAAAACTGCTTTCTAAGCGTTCTAAGAGCATTTTAGAGTAGAATTTGGTAACATACTTTTTAAGTCAATTTTTGGCTGTAGATTAAAAAAAAATCATGTTACCAAGCCTAAAATTACATATTTATGCCTCAAAATGTCAAAAAACTAAATGCCCACCAAATCTTTTGAAAAAATGCTAAATTTGGCTTAAATTTGCTATTTCTCCGGTAATATTGTCATGTAATAGTGCCAATGAAAGGTCTCATCAAGGCCCATCCAAGTAGAATATTTACATAGTTGCCATGGTATCCTGGTTACCATGGCAACCAACGAAACATGTCTAGAATATCAGAAAAATAGTGTATGGTGTTCATTTCCACAGATATATCATCCTTAAATTGCCTATACCAAAGATGTTACTGTGACACTTCACTCCATACTAAGTATGTGGCATGTATGCCTATTTGGGTTACCGAAACAACAAAACCCTAACATATCCTTGACAGGTCACAGCCTAATTGAAAGATATCTTAGATGTAATGAAGATATGCTGTGTTGTCATGGTGGACTATTAACCATGTGAACTAATATAAATGTATATATTGCATTGTACATTGATAATTAATCTCAACGGAGACAATTTCAAGTTACGCCAGATCTTAGCCCTCAGCTTTCATTGTAGATATGGTGTTTCAGAAAAGAAATATACCTTAATTAATGCAATATGTACCAAAATATCATGGCACATATCAAAGTGCTACCTTGTGTATCAATCTTGATGAAAATGTACCTAGTGCAATCCTATCTAGACTGTTTCATGGATGTCCCTCATGGTTCAAGTTAGCTTTATAAAATATTTATATTCATCACATGTATAAAATCTCTGAACATCCCCTGCCTATATGTACAAATTTCCTCATTCCCTTGTGGAAGCCTTAAATGAGAAAATGAATTATCTTACAAAGTGGATGAGAAATCTCATGGAAAAACACTTACCAATTGAGTAGGTGCTGTTTTAACCCAGTGGGCACACTTACTTTGATTCACCACCAAATTAATGTCTGTACAGGGTAACAGATAGGGGCGTCCTAACACCTCTCAGCACTTCCTTTAGATGTCTCCCATCCCTACCAACAAACACAGATGAGTAGGGTAACAGATAGGGGCGTCCTAACACCTTTCAGGACTTCCTTTAGATTCTCCCATCCCTACGAACAAACACAGACGAGAAGGGTAACAGATAGGGGCATCCTAACACCTCTCAGGACTATTAGGAACGATGCACAGGAGGACAGGGTATAGGGAGGTAGGGGCAGCTTCAGAGGCATGATGCACGGGAGGACGGTGTATAGGGGCATATGGGTGGCCTCAGAGGCATGATGCACGGGAGGACGGTGTAGGGAGGTAGGGGAAGACTCAGAGGCATGATGCGCGGGAGGAGGGGTCATAGGGAAGGACGGGCAGTCTAAGGGGCATGATGCACGGGAGGAGGGAGGTAGGGGAAGACTCAGAGGCATGATGCACAGGAGGAGGGGGTATAGGGAAGGAGGGGTAGTCTAAGGGGCATGATGCACGGGAGGAGGGGGTCTGGGAGGGGGTATAGGGAGGTAGAGGAAGCCTCAGAGGTATAATGCATGGGAGGAGGGTGTATAGGACTTAGGCGAATCCTGCATAGTTTGCCTCTAAACCACATGGGGCCGCTACAGTGGTACATGTCTCATTGGGAGAGGGGCCAAACAGTACACTAGGCTCTTTGAGCAGTCTGATTTGCGTTGTAAGTGTTCCATCCCAGTTGACCATATGTGCATAATTATGGCACTGTATCCATCACATGCATCTGTTCTATTCACAGATAGCAAATAGTTTGATAATTTAGCAGCTGACCAATTATCTCTCAGTAGTGTTCAAATCATTGCTCAGAATTGGTAAAAAAAAAAAAGAAAAAAAAGCTTATACATTCTGTCGAATCATAGGTGTTACTATTATATCCCTGACAATCTTTACCATTATTTCTAGAAGTAAAAATTATTATGTTATTTGGTCTCCTTTGAAATGTGGCACTCTGCACAGTGAATCATTACCTTTCTACTGCGTATGAGCCACAGCTTTCATGTAAACAAAATTAATGCTTCCACTGACTGCAAGGATATATGTTCCTCAAGTTGGTGTGTGGATTATATGTGAGTATTTGGAAATTATATAATTATTATACCCACCCCACACCCAGGTTTAGTTAAACTGACAACCTAGGCTACGGGCATTCTGTACCTTAACCATCAAAGGTCTACAGTCTAAGGTGTCAGTGACGTGGGGGGGGGGCGGGTAGGGGTAGTGGCAGGCTTGGCCATTAGATGCGGAGAAGGTGGGTGGGGGGGGTGTCAATGCTAGGTTCTTTGAAGGGGATATAGGTCAGGTCGTCAGAAAGTGTAAGATTCTGCCCTTGAAGGCCCTTTAAAATTAATTTTCTAATTACTTTATATAACCATAACACAATTGTGAAGGGACATCCCCTCAGCTCAGAAAACCAAAAAATACGAACTTAGGGCATCCGGTTCCATTTTTATTGCTTGTTTTGTGTCATGTAACGTCCAGTACCAAAATGATGAAATATGGAGGTAATTGAATTTGTTCTCAGAATATAGGAATGTCCCATTATGCATAACAAACATATGGAATAACAAGGCCAATATGTCTATTATTGACTTCAATTACAAAATGGATCAAAATTTGAGTTATGCATGCACAGTAGACTGCCTCTCACATGATGATACTTTTATCAGAATGATACTTTTATCAGAATTATTTTACATAAGCTCTCTCACATGGAGACAAATGCTGCTTGACACACAATTTTTTCGCCAAAGTAGGGGATAATAAAGCCCTTCATATGGGTAATAACAAAGATTATAAAAATTCATTTTTTCCATGTTTTATAACTGATTTTGGTACCGGACGTTACAAATTACAGATTTCCATTTTCAAAGGCACACAATGAAAATTTCTCACTCAGTAACATGTCCCAACCTCTTGGAAATGATACCTATGATCATATACGATACTAAAAAGTAACTTTGGGTTACTCCAGATGTTCTTTGTTCAATATAGCACACTTGTAAAAAATACAAAAAGTCAAAAAAGAACAAATTTGACTGTTTTTTCACTTCGGCAAGCTATAAGTCTGAGAGTTTTTGATGGATGACCACAAATTTACATCTTTCTGATAGCCCTAAGTGTTGTCTATCAAATGAGTCTATGTAAGACAAGACTGATTTGCAACTTCTTTCTCTAGAGCCATAAGAGACTAAAATGACCCAAAAACACAAAATCTACTGCTTTCTGGCGACCTGACCCATATACGGGACTAACACATTGCTAGTACTAAGAGGTTCAGCTAGATGGCTCATGTAGTCGGGGGCTAGAACATCATTTGGCCTCTTTGTAAAGTCTAGTTTGACAACCTGCCAATTATTCACTATCCACATGATTTTTCCATAAATCATATGTGTAGATTCTCCACATCAACAGCTTTACGTAGATGATCTAGAAATGGATGAAATATTTGAAATAAAAGAGCAATAGATCATTTAAATTTTTCTTTGACACCACAGGTAAGACAATCAGGGCATTGTCTTTTATCTGAGTTAACACCTTCTTTCACACCTGAAACAATAGAGAGGTACTTGGAGTGATTAAGATAAGGGGTATGGTGCAGCTTATCAGGCTTATCACTAACCATTGTTCTTGAGACTGATAAGAAATTTACCCAGAATGCCCTGCTCTGGAGTCGGAGCCCTAACCAAGATGGCGACCTCCATAACCTTATATGCTAATGCCCTATAGAACTGGTACACTGAGAAAATTCTTCCTGACAAAGTGACATGTATACCCATGTCAACTTGATTTGACACAGAGAGCACAGGTCATTGGGACATGTGCACATATGTCACCATGACAACTGTAGCACACAGTAATCCTCATATGATTTGACATGCCTTAAAATGCCATGTCATCTGTGAGTTGACCAGGGTCACGGCCATGTCGAAGGCACTTGACATGTGATGGTTTGACATACATAATTGTTCTAGGATATTCCACTAGATGGAGCAAACAACCATTTTGGTACCAGGACTAATCACTACCAAGAAGTACTACCAACACTTGAGACATTTGATGTATCTGTGTCATTTTGTTTTCATGAAGAATAGATCACTAAGGTCTGTAAATACTATCAATAAATGGTAGTGAATTCTATTTCGTTGTTAAATCTGCATTTGTTATTGAATATCAAAATAGACACCCACCATCCTGAATACTCCAACTGGAGTGGTTAGACACCTTATGTGTGGGTCAGTGAAAATACCAAAGGACTGTATTCTAACCCACAATCTATAATCTCAGTATCTACAGTACAGGGAGACATATGGCATTGCCATCCACCTCCATGCCCTTGTCTTATGGACTGCATAGAGGTCCTCAGTCAAGTAGGAGTTCTGTAGATAGGAAAAAGTGCCTTAGTGTTGCAGGCCTGTGGGACTATGATATCCCCTGCCTTCTATTATAGGCCTCCCTTGATTGAACCATTGGTACATAGTTATTGACTGCTCTTGACCCTTACATAATTGTCTCACAGTATTACCTAGCACTCAGGTGAATGGATCAGAAATATGTGACGTGTCTTTATTACGCATGTCAAATGGAGTTGACAAACCAAATATGAGAGGGTCAACCTCATTTGACATGTCTTCATACATGTCATCTGGGAGACAAATTGTGACCTGTGCAGTATGTGTCAAAGCGATCAGTGTTCTTTCCTCTGTGTACTCTGGTTGGGGAGGGGGGGTTGAGGAGGACTCCTCTTCCTCTCTCATCTTAGTTGGTAAATTTGTGCCGGCCTCAAGGAATCACAAAATGGTTTCCACTAACAGATACATTTTCGTGTTCCATCATTCCAATGATAATTTTGTTCTATTAATGAACAATTCCTGAATGATTTGAGCTCATAATTCATTACTTTGAAGTTCAATTATGATAACTGTATCGTCACAGAAATCATTCATTTTTTTAGATTTACATTTATAATCGATGAGGCATGAATAAGATATCACCTGATAAGTCTTATATGTTATCTCTCCATTCCTGTGAGATGATAGAACTATGAAGTATTTGTAAGCACTAAATCTGGGGGATGGCTATTTTAATAATCCTCTTTCTCTATGTGTGGCGGTCAAAATAGGTGGTGGTCAAAATAGGCCCTTTTAAGAGAAGGATATTTTGGAAATCACAAGTCACACTAACCAGGTGAATCAAAAGTGACTGCCACACTGACACCAACATCTCATTCTCAATGCCACAGTTACACCTACAAATGTAGAGTAATCAAACCTAGAGGTGTGAAGGCTTAGCTTCAACACATGGTAGGGCAGTGTCAATCATGATTACACATGTATGTAGAGTCGACATTCAGACTCTTTCTTACATTTGCAAGGTCTATTGCACGTGGGTTACACATGAAAACAGGAGGAGTACCGGAGACTGACCCATACGGTCATAGGGAATTACAATGTCATTTGCAAAATGGGAACTATTAACACCATAGCCGTAGGATTTGTTATTCCAGGGAAGATATGTTACAAACAAAAATCATCTAGGGATGATTTTGTCATTTTACCATTTTTTTTGTGACATGGTTTATCAAATCATTTGCTCCTTGGTGCACATATGCTGTGGGTAGTGCTATAATGAATACAACTGATGCATGACCTTGACCTTTCAAGCAAGGTTGCAATGACCTTGTCCTGTCATCCAAGTTCAAGGTCATTTGAGTGATGGCTTTTTATGCCTATTTTCTCGAAATACACTGACCATCTTTGCACATAGATTTTAAATACCAGATCTCTTTATAGGCCCATCAGCTATGCACTAAGGGCAGTTAGTGTATAAGGCCCCTATGTTATTTTACACATGGCTTAAACCCGCCTCTACCAAGGTCAGTCTCCATGACATTTACCCAGGGTCAAGGTCATTGCTGCATGACCATTGCTATGTATACTCTATTACAGTGGGCTATACAAAAAACATGGTTAAGTCCTTTATAATGTTTCCTGTGTTTGACCTTGTTATTAAAAAATTGAATTATTTTGTTAATTTTTGGTTTCCATGGTCCCCAAGATAGCAAAGCAACCATGTAAACATTCTAGAAGGATGGGCCTTGATGAGACCTTTAATTTGCACTATTACATGACAATATATCCTGAGAAATAACAAATTCAGGCCAAATTTAGCATTTTTGTCAAAAATTTGGTGGCCATTTTTTTTTTCGATATTTAGAGGCATAAACATGCATTTTTCGGCTTGGTAACATTGATCTTTTGAATCTACAGCCCAAAATTGAAGTATGTAACCAAATTCTACTCTAAAATGCTCCTAGAACGTCCCAAAAGCCCATTTTGATTCTAGTCTAAAACAGCAGAAGTCGGCACTTCTATTGTGATAGAGAAACCCAGCCATCTTCCTTTGCACCACTTTAAGCAGCTCAATGATGTTGTTGAAGAGAGCTTCTGATGCTGATAGCCAGTTCACCCTGACAGTTGGTATCAACTCAAAAATCACAGCGTCATGGTAGCAAAATTCAAAAGCACTGAAGAGTTTCCTTATTACTCCTAGTCTATTGAGATACGCAGATTCTTTTTTTCTTGGATGTGTTGTACATAGTTCCATGACATCTAGTCTGCATAACCCCAACTAAATCAACGATGAGTGGTAAGTGATACGGAGTGTTTTACACCTCAAAAACAGTTTTCCATTCATTCTGCTGTACTTTTTTTTGTCAATACAATTAAAAAAACGAGTTAGGCATTACATGTCTTCCTCAGCACTCTCTGAAGAGATTTACAAACACACTTCCTCATTTTCTTTTGGCAAGACCCTTCAGACATGGTCTACTAGCGTGCTCAAGTCTTGAATAAGGCTGTTGAAATAAGAATTGTAATTGGGCGCCTGTCTCACACAAGTACAGATGTATAATGGCATTAGAACCTAGAGTTGCTATAATTATAGGGGCTGTGTACAAATGACTTCATGCAGGAGGGGGGGGGGTCCCACTTGCCATGACCAAGCATGACAAGGGGGAGAGGGGGGTCATGGGCTGCATGACATCATGTCATAAAGAAATCACAATATGCTTTGGTTTTGGCAAGAACAAAAAGTTTTGTAAAAAGATTTGTAAAGGTAGGGAAGTTTAATACATTCATCTGACATAAATTTATTACCTATAGACCCTACCTGCATGCATTCCTCAGACATCTCACTCAATGAGTGTCACTGCCATCAATGTCAGTGTAAAACCAAGGTGATGTCCAGGCCACTATAAGGGGGCACTACTACTCTATTCTACCTATTCCAATTTAACCCTTTTTGAAAAGGGCCACTGCTGCCCTCAGGATCTAAAATGATGCATCTAAAATACCCCTGAACTGCTGCTGTTGCCTCAGGGCAGCATCCATAGTATTCCACAGGCTTCTTTTTGAAAAGGTGTGATATTTCCCCCCCCCCTCTTGAGGTGTCAAAATTATTTTGCTCCTCCCCTAATCCACCCCCTCCCGGAATCCCACTGTTGATAAATAACGAACACTCCCCTGGAGCTCTCCACCACCCTGTTGCTATTTTCACTGAGGGGATGCTTGGGGAGATGTAAAGGGGACCTCCCCCCAAACTTACTCTCTACATCTTTGTCCGAATGGAACTCTATCGGACTCACCTTATTTGCAGATTCTACAGTAAAATGCTGAGGTGACTTGATTGCTTTGTCAGATCATAAATTGGAACTATGATTGCAATCAATGGTCTCCTGAGAATTTTTTTTTCTATTAGGCCACTCACTAAATTCAGAGTGTTCTGCCTGAAACCCATTTCTAATACACTTGTATATGGTTCAGATTAAATCAATATATATTCAATATATCAATACATTTAAGCTCTTGAATTATAATTATGATCCTTAATAATAACTGTTCTCGATTTTCTCTTTGCTAACAAGTGTACAGCTTTCACTGCAAAGAAGGCAGACTATTAACTGTATTGGACTATTGATCTAGACAGTTTTTAAGCCCTTTTGTGACAGGAAAAACTTGTGTATGATCACTATCATAGTGCTCTGGGTATAACTATATGGCACGAAATGGTACATCCTACATATAGGGACCTATACATTATATAAACTGACAGTGTTTGGCAGGTTTCTCTGTTCATTTGTTGATCAGTGCTAGTTCTTTTTTCACTTTGCATTTATCTTATCCTTTATTGCCAATTCCCACCCACTATATGTCCCTTTGAACCATTTCAATTTGTTTATAGCCTATAGGCCGCCACTATTCATGCACTTTGGGGGGGAGAGGTTATCTCTCTGCATGACGTCATGCTGAGGGGGGGGTCAAGTGTTGTATGACAAAACATGACAAGGGGGGAGGGGGGGTCAAAAATGGTCCAAAAATGCATGACGTCATTTGTACACAGCCCCATATGATACAGCCCTTATTGTATCTTAGAGACCCTCATACATCACAGAGAATTTATTTACTACAATCTGTAATGTTACAACGTTAAACTGTTGGGGCTTTATAGTGAATTAATGTATCATAATATTTTTCTATACATCATGACCACAAATGGGTATAGTCCATTTATCAATTCTATGCCCCATGTGGCGCTCAATCTAGAGGAAGTGTGTGTGGCACAGTTTCATATCCTACAAAGAGGACGACTTCATATATGTCAAACTTAGTAAGGTTGATAAATTGATCATGCCTATTGAAAGGGTTCTTCTGAGGAGGTTTTCAAAGTGGGGCACCACCAGGGAATAGCTGCTTTGTTATTATATAGTTACGGAGGTGTCAGCCCCATAAGGGAGTGGTCATTATTCATCAACAGATCGGTGAGCTTCTAGAAGAGTGCACATAAATCTTCCAGCCCCCAGCTCTCTATCTAGAAGGGTTGGACAGGGATGAAAAAATGTTTTATGCCTGACTCCACCGGCCACCTTTTGATGAAAATGACCACTCAACAATATGTCCACTCTCAATTCCTCGTACCATCATTTTGTGATTTCTTTTTCAGAACCCGAAGAAAGCAAAAACCTTCTTTATCCTTATGATAAGAAGAGGTACAATGAATACAATATGAGCTGATCTCATACCACGCCTTTAGAAATCCATTTGTCAATCTGTCCGCATGCCCTATTAATGCATACTTCCTACAAGAAGGAATCAATAAGGGATTAATAATTCATTAAGCTACCCAGCAAATTGTCGTTATCTGTCGCCATGATTGGTCATCAATGGTGACTCCTTTCTGAGTGATAACTCACTGCGTCATCTTTCGCCACTGTGTGTCAGTCTCACATGGCATGGCAATTTATCACAACAGTCACCAACATGATCTCACTCACTGCATGAGTATGTGCCACCCCTTGTCATCCCTCAGAAAGCATGGTGACTTATCACCACCATCGCCAACATGGATCTAACTCACTGCGTGAGTATGTGCCACTGCCTGTCAACTCTCACTCAGAATGGCGGCTTATCACAAGCATTGCCAACATGGATCTGACTCACTGTGTGATTATGTACCACTCCCGTGCCACTGGCATCAACTCTCACACAAAATGGCGACTTATCACTACCATTGCCAACATTGGTCTCACTCAACGCGTGAACTTGTGTCACTCCATGTCAATGCTCTCTAAGGATTGCATCATCTGTCACTCACTCTCACTAAGAATGGCAACTTATCACCACCATTGCCAGCCTTTGTCTCACTCAATGCGTGAATTTGTGTCACTCCAAGTCAATGCTCTCTGAGGATTGCGTCATCTGTCAGTCACTCTCACTCACAGTGGCAACTTATCACCACCATTGCCAAAGTTGTTGAGACAGCACCACTGTTCAACATGTAGCCTATCTAGTAAGTGTGGGCATGAAGTATAAGTCCCATATGTATCAAATGTGCTTTGTTTCACACTGATTTCCATATAATACTTCAGAGTTGAATCAAACAAGATTATATAGAGAGAATATCAATTGAATTTAGATAGAGGTATCTCTAAAATGAAAGCAACTATCCATAAACACCTTTTCTCTGGTTACAGGAAAAATACATAGGGAAATATCAACATGAACACCTTGTCTGTGGTTAGAGGGAAGATACATATGGCAATACCTTCTCTGGCAAAACATACTTTGATCTGGCAGATGTGAGGCTGCATGATTACCAATGTCGATGATCATGAGCTTTTCATCTAACAAGGTGAGTGATCACCAGCGTCACCATCACTGGTGAGTCTGAGTGATGACCACTCTTGCCATCCATGGTGAACCTGCGCTATGATGTGGTGTGCGTTTCATCTAGCGAGGTGAGTGATCAACCGCCTTGCCATCCCTGGTGAGTGTGAGTCATCACGATCCTCGCCAACCGTGGTGAACATGCGCCATGGCATGGTGTGCGTTTCATCTAGCGAGGTGAGTGATCACTCGTGTCGCCATCCCTGGTGAGTGTGGGTGATCAAGATCCTCACCATCTGTGGTGAACCTGTGCTATCACGAGGTACGCATTTTATCTAGCAAGGTGACTGATCACAATCCTTGCCATCCGTGGTGAATGTGCATTATGACGTGGTGTGCGTCTCATCTAGTGAAGTGAGTGATCACTCATGTCGCCATCCCTGGTGAGGATGAGTGATCACTCATGTCGCCATCCCTGGTGAGGATGAGTGATCACGATCCTCGCCATCCCTGGTGAACATGTGCTATGACGAGGTGCGTGTTTCATCTAGCGAGGTGAGTGATCACCCACGTCGCCATCCCTGGTGAGTCTGAGTGATCACCATCCTCGCCATCTGAGGTGAGGCCATGTGATCACCACCATTGCTATTCCTGGTGATCTTGTGCTATAGCGACGTCGTGTTCCATCTAGCGACATGTGTGAGCCACTTCACACAGGTTGACAAGGAGTCACGACAATTTGCTGGGTACAGTAGTGTGCAGTGTACACATACCAGGACCTATCCAGAACAGCTTTGACAGTCTACTTTCCCCTTGTATACCCATGTAGCAAACCCACTCGGAAACCCAGGGAAGTTGTGGAGGAAGATTGAAACCAGAATGTCACTTTAATAAATCAAAGTGCCTTGTGTTGGCTGAATGAGTTTGATTCAAATGGATGGTTCTGTTCTGCATTTCCACTCAGGTACATATTGCATTAACTGTTATGGTGAGGGGGGGGGGGAGATTAGCTCCAAGATCTGTTGTTTTTTGGGGGGAAAAAAAAGAAGAATTTTTGATTTCTCAAAAAGAATTTTTAACATGTCGCCACTAATTTTTGGTCAAGTTGGGCAACCCACTTTGGGCCACACCAGAAACCCATGTTGAACTCAATTTGAGCACAGATCGGTTAGCCCACTTTCAAACAGACCTATGCCCAAATCGGTTAGCCCAATGTGGCCCAGACCCTTTGCTGAAGACAAAACCCATCGGGTGCCCATTATGTTAACTCAGTGTGGCCCACATCAGGAGCCTGCTGTGGCCCAGACTCGGGCCACACCATGTTTGCTACCTGGATATACTCCCTCCAGAGTTCAAGACCAGCTCTCATGACATTAGCCAAAGCTTGACAGGGAAAGAAGGTGGAATAGTCCTTGATGCCTTACTGCCCAGCAAATTGTCGTGACTCCTCGTCAACCTGTGTGAAGTGGCTCACACATGTCGCTAGATGGAACACGACGTCACTATAGCACAAGATCACCAGAAATAGCAATGGTGGTGATCACATGGCCTCACCTCAGATGGCGAGGATGGTGATCACTCAGACTCACCAGGGATGGCGACGCGGGTGATCACTCACCTCGCTAGATGAAACACGCACCTCGTCATAGCACATGTTCACCAGGGATGGCGAGGATCGTGATCACTCATCCTCACCAGGGATGGCGACATGAGTGATCACTCATCCTCACCAGGGATGACGACATGAGTGATCACTCACTTCGCTAGATGAGACGCACACCACGTCATAATGCACATTCACCACGGATGGCAAGGATTGTGATCACTCACCTCGCTAGATGAAACGCACACCATGCCATAGCGCATGTTCACCACGGTTGGCGAGGATCGTGATGACTCACACTCACCAGGGATGGCAAGGCGGTTGATCACTCACCTCGCTAGATGAAATGCGCACCACATCATAGCGCAGGTTCACCATGGATGGCGAAAGTAGTGATCACTCAGACTCACCAGTGATGGCGACGCTGGTGATCACTCACCTTGTTAGATGAAAAGCTTATGATCATCTACATTGGTAATCATGCAGCCTCACATCTGCCAGATCAAAGTATGTTTTGCCAGAGAAGGTATTGCCATATGTATCTTCCCTCTAACCACAGACAAGGTGTTCATGTTGATATTTCCCTATGTATTTTTCCTGTAACCAGAGAAAAGGTGTTTATGGATAGTTGCTTTCATTTTAGAGATACCTCTATCTAAATTCAATTGATATTCTCTCTATATAATCTTTTTTGATTCAACTCTGAAGTATTACATGGAAATCAGTGTGAAACAAAGCACATTTGATACATATGGGACTTATACTTCATGCCCACACTTCCTAGATAGGCTACATGTTGAACAGTGGTGCTGTCTCAACAACTTTGGCAATGGTGGTAATAAGTTGCCACTGTGAGTGAGAGTGAGTGACAGATGATGCAATCCTCAGAGAGCATTGACTTGGAGTGACACAAATTCACGTATTGAGTGAGACCAATGTTGGCAATGGTGGTGATAAGTCACCATTTTGAGAGAAGATTAACTAGGAGTGATACACACTCACGCAGTGAGTGAGAGCCATGTGGCAATGCAGGTGAAAATTTGCCATTCTGAATGAGAGTTGACAAACATTGGCACATATTGACGGATTGAGTGAGATCCATGTTGGCGATGGTGGTGATAAGTCACCATGCTTTGTGAGGGATGACAAGGGGTGGCACATACTCACGCAGTGAGTGAGATCATGTTGGCGACTGTTGTGATAAATCGCCATGCCATGTGAGACTGACACACAGTGGCGAAAGATGACGCAGTGAGTTATCACTCAGAAAGGAGTCACCATTGATGACCAATCATGGCGACAGATAACAACAATTTGCTGGGTGTGTAAACTGGCCGCTTTAAACAGACTCTGGAGACGCTTTCAATTGTACACAATATTGGGCCATATAAGTAACTCAAGTGTCTCGTGGAAGCAATACCCTTGCATTATAAGTACCCGGTCTCAATCAAGCACCATAGGCACAGGGTTGCTAATGAGGAATTACCACTTGAAACTGTTCCTCTATCAAGTATTATAAGGAAGTCATTACATAGTATGACTATTAGCGATGATGAAATAGTGTCATTGAGTGATTTGTCAGTCATTTGGGCCAAACTCGTGAAAATCGACATTAAGATAGATCTCCGTCCAGAGTGAACAAAAAGTTGTTCCGGGTCCCACATGTTAGTTCGGCTTTCTGTCGCTAGGGGAATGAGTAGGATGAGGATCCGGCCGGAAGTAGAGTGGCTTGTAGGAGAAGGATGGGGTCTGGGGATTGGTGGGACCCTAGGGGGGATGTAAGGTCTCTGTGGGGATGTACTGGGGGTTGTATAGGGGCAGGGGTCTCCAGTGGAGAATGGTGTAGCATTACTATTGTTCACCCTTTGAGGGTTACATGGCGAATTGAGGTTTTCTGCTGCCCGATTGACGCCATAATGCAGCTTTGGTGAGTAACATATTAGATCTGCATTAATGCATCATGCTGGTTTTTAAGGAATAGGACACTCCTGAAGGGTTGTCATGATACAGCTATGCAGCGCTGACAAGTAAATTTGCATGCTGGGACCTTTGCACCATAATGACCAAGAAACAGGAGGTGCTATGCTCGGTGGGTTAACCTCTACTATGGCCAATTATACAAATTAAATGTGGACCTTGTATATTGGACCTTGGAATAAATAATAGGGGAAGTTTTCTATGGATATACCAAGTAAACTTACAGCTCGGCGGTAGGATATCTTTGAGACTTTGGTTGTTGGCAGGCTTCCTAGCGATACTTCCAGGTCTGGGACTTAAGCACACAACAGATGCATACATTCTGATATTATTAAACCTTTAATTGTCATATACTGCATCAATGAAATTCATCTCCATAATGCATGAATGCTATGAGTAGCTCACCAAGTCAACATTTGAGGTCCATACACTTTCATATAGTAGATAAAGTGGTAAAATGTCCTAGAAAGCCGGCAGATTCCAATGCAAACGTGTGGCCATAGGTCATTGTCAGTGTGAATTGGTATGCGAGGTGAGGCCACAATGTATCCACATAGGCGGTATGACATACACTTTATTCCCGTATGGGATTCCAACACTTTTCTCTGTCTGGTATAGTGTACAATACTGGCATTGAGCGACACACACAATGGAAGGCACAGAGTGGTGATATAATGGAAAGAGCTCCCAGTGAAAGCTTAAATCCATATAAAAAGTCATTTAGGCGTTTTGAGTCAGCTCTTCGGCATTGTGGAAAATATGGATTGCTGAAGCTCTACTTGTTACGGACAGCATTGGAGAGGGAGTCCGCTCACACATTGTGTGGACATTTCAGGTGCGTGTAGCCTCATAAATGTATAAACACACATACACACACACACACACACACACACACACACATATATATATATATATATATATATATATATATATATATATATATATATATATATATATAATGTGTGTGTGTGGGGGGGGGTAGCATCTTTGCTATAGTGCAAATCTGCAAGCTTTTAGTCCCTTTTTTTCTGATCCCTAGCACTAAGACAATGGACACGTTTTCGGACATGTTTTGACAAGGGTAAGCTGGTTGGTCGACCATGTGGTTTCATGAAAAGGGGGTAATGGATTATGAACTTATGAGATACCTAATTGGCGGAAAGGGAAGAACCTCCAAAGGGCCCAAATAACACTCAATTTTCTAGGTTGTAATGTTGTTGGTGTTCTTGCTTTTGGTGAGGTATTTTTTCTTTTACTTTCCTAAATGCTGGCTGGTTTAAGATTCTTGGATGGTCTACATTGTGTGTTTATGCCCCATGATGGCTGGCTTCAGTAGTTTGAAGGTACAACTCTGCTGTGTACATTTTGTTGAAAGAGAGTTATGTTGCTATATATGTGGGGGTCTATCACAAACACAACGATTTAAGTGCTGTAATGATAGTATGTACATTCAGTTTGATGGAATGTTATGAGTGACACAATGAATGTTTAGGGTTCTATCACTAAATGAATATAAGCATTGCCATTGATTTGCCCCAGAGATGTCCCTGGAAGAGGAAATATATATATATATATATATATATATATGTATATATATATATATATATATATATATATATATATATATATATAGATTTAAAGCCATCATTTGATAACTGATTCATTCTACTACCAGTTCAAGTGTTTGATAATTATGCAGAATCAAGGGTTTATTGATCCAAGAGAATCGCTGCGAACCTGAGTGGAAAGCACAGGAAAAAGGAACATTCATTCAGAGTTGAATGTTCCCTGCCCTTTTCTTAGTATTAACTGTTTATGTAACTGACAGGTTGATTGATGCCACTCTGTTATGATAACAAAATATTGAATATTCCATTTTGTATTTATAAAATGTTCACTAGCACTAACTCATAGGCAAATAGGTTATGATGTTAGAGCAAAGCGAGTTGGTCGCCTTGATTCCAAGCCTGCTCGAAGGTTTCATTGTTCTCAAATATATGTTTTCTAACTCCACAAAAACCCTTTCTGACAGAATCTGACAGCCTTGGTTATTTACCATGAAAAACTAATTCAGACTTTGAATGGAGAAATAGGAAGGCCAACACCCTTTTTTGTCATCTGAAGAAAAAGAAGACAACATCTCAATTGACCATAAATGGAGTGGTGTGCTCTGAAAAGAGACCAACCAGCAAAAATTGCCACCGCAATCCCAACCCTACCATTTCCTTCTATTAACAGTGATTCAATGACCGTGTTTATCTCGGCGTGTGCTCAAACTGCCCCAAATACTCCACGCATGTGCGCTTCGATCAGCCATCATGGCAGCCTGTTTAAATATCAATGGCCAAAAATCGTGACTTAGCAGACGAGAATTGGAAAGCGCGGGAATGAGACTTTGTGAACAAGAAAAGGCGGATAATGTCGACTGACAGTAATGACCACCTTGGGAGCCTTGTTCTTGCGCTTTCCAATCTAAAGAACCACAGAGTGTTGTTTTTCCCTCCTTTACCAACTGTTTATGTTGGCACTAACCCCTAGACTCATCACCTCCCATTAGTAGGGCTACTGAATAGGGAGAGTAACTGGGCTGGGGACAAAATTTAAGCTGAAAGTCTAAATCTGCTGCGTCATTAGGACGCCATTACAACACTTGGATGCGCGCGCCGGCTCGGACATTTCCGGGTGATATTACGTCCGCCTTCCTGTCACATGGTATCTATCACATGGTAACCACCAGTCCCATTCACTACCTGTTTACTTGTGTTGGAATGAGCTTTTTGTTGATAGTTAACTGGGAGTTGAAATAGCTTAACCTTCATAGCAATTTTTAATAAGAATTATTCATTTCAGGCAAATTAGGGATAGCTTTTGAAGTCATTTTATGTGAAAATAAATTCCTCCGTTACATTCCTAAACCATATACCGCATTTTTGTCAATATCTTTTATCTTTAATAGTGGAAGTGGTATGGGAACCGGATTAGCCAAAATTAGATGGTGTTTAAGTATTAAGATATCTAATTCGCAACTCAGGTAGTCTTGATCCATGGATGAGTTGAGGATTTTTCCTCATGCATCTTTCTGCAACTTACATAGAATCCTTTGCTTGCACATGAAATAAGCATTCATTGTACAAAACATATCCCATTTAAGCAAAGCCACTTTGCAGTGGTTATGTTCCAAAAAGGCAGGATGTCGAGTTTTAATAGGACGGTCTACCCTAAAGGCATGTACGGTATGAGCACGTCATGTATCCTTGACTGCCCAGTATGCAGCTGGTATGTACATGTTCAGTCCACGCTCAATTAAAAATGAAAACCCCTAAAACGAATCCCCCCTAACTCTCCTAAACCCCAAAGCCACGCGTGATTTCATGCTCGAAGTCACATGACCTGGAGGCTGAATAGTCAAGTGCCGGAGTACAACTTCTTACCTGTGGCACCAACCCTATGTGCAGCATTGTGCGCATTATATGGTCATTGCCGTGTTTTTAAAGTCAGGACTCACCTTATAGCCGGGGCAGAATTGCATTAAATTGATACTCAACTGTTTAAATCAACACTTGATTTACATCTATTTGCATCTAATACAAAGGCATGCTGCGCCTTATACACAGGGTTGTCTCATAGAAGAGGGACTATGCTGATAACCGACTACAGTGCTATGATGACAATAGCGATGACCAAAGGGAGAAGTACCGTAAGTAATGCCAGATGTTATCAGTGTTTCCCACTGCCTAGCCCCATAAAGGCCTCATGAGGCTTCCAGGTTCTTGTTCCTCTGTTACTCAAACACCAAAGCATCAATATTTTGTAAGTCTATAGTATCTATTTATACATACTGCCCAGTTATGCACTGGGGCACCATAGTCACCCTACAGGAGTGCACCAATTCAACAGGGGTGGCATGATGGCAAGATTAAAGCCCTGGTGAGATACTCACCAGGGCTGGGGCTGCATTGTTACATCTCCCATGATGTCAAAAGGGCAATTTATATATTTAAGCACTCTGCGATCCATGGAGGACTATACACGGCAGTGCCGTCAGAGGTTTGGCTTGTAATCGCCTAGATTGGTAGTGACCAGCGGGCTTGCCCCCCTCTCCATTATGTCCGCCTAAGTGGCCGTGACTGCTGGCCACCGGATCCATACTAAACCCGCCGTGTTTGGTCAACGGAGCCATGGTGGACACATCAAAGAGCCTGGCTTTCAGGCCTCTACCTCTAGCAAACATAGATCCTATAGGACCTACGCCATCGACTTATATCATATCTCTATATCTACATGCTGATAGATCCACTGGGTATTCTGGCCACTACTAACCATCTAATGCCCATATAATGTGCATTCCTCCATGTAAATGTTGTTCATTAGTCATTACATGTCATTTACCAGTGCTGCTTATGTGAAATGTCCTGACAACTTGCCCTGCAAGTTGGCATGAAGCTTAATCTGGTGAGTTACTCACCAAGACTGCATTCATGTATTCTGATGAGCGACAGCCTGTGACCTTGCAGTGCTATGCTGCCCTCAGAGGGTTATAGCATAGTACATTCCTCTTATCAGGGACTTGGTCAGTAACTAAGGTGGAGTTTAGTCATGAGTCACTGACTCTGTTCACATTGTATTAGAACCATTGCCACCCAGAGGAGCAAGAAGAAAGATTACTAAAAGTGTGAGCCTTTTAAGGGCCAAACAGTGCATTGAAGTATGATGCCATTTGCTGTCATGATGCATTCAATGTAGAAGTGATGAGTAGGATTGCAGTTATGCATTCTGCCCCTATAATACAGCTGTTCACTTCTGTAACCTCGCCATGATGCATGATTCCACTGCTGGTGGGTAGATTGTATCGGTGCATCATGGCGACAAAGGGACATAATCCTGGAGGCATCATGCTACCCGTATAAGGTTATCGGTGGCGTCTGGTGCACACTAGAACTGATATCAATGTGAAGGCAGAATAGAACCACTGAGCCATGAAAGTACCGATTATGAGCTATGGGACTAAGGTTATAATCTCATATATAGTACAACGATGGATAGGCTGCGTCTGCTCCCATGATGGCCATTGTCTAAAGATTTGTCATCTATTTACATCTCTTGAGATTATCAATGACATTAGTTCACTTATTTTAAATTCACCTTTGAAATTGGATTCAAAAATTATCTATCATTTCTTTTTTTCTTTCAGGTAATGCTTTCAGGGAGTATGTGCAATCTTTTAGAGTTATGATCTGAAAAAAAACACAGAATATATCATAAACCTGTGTCATTTGACTGTACTTTCACTGATAATTATTTATTGAAGATTTGATCTATATTAAGTCATGTCTTCTAACCCATCTTATGCAACCAAACATACCTCATGATAATATAATTATGTGCAAAGATATAAGCAGCCTCAAAAGGCTACATTCAAATCAAGAGTATGGCTAATTTGAATGTTTCAGCCATTTCCTTCCTGGAATATCAATTTGGCGTGTGCAACCATTGTAGTGTCCACTACTTCAAAGTTCCAGAGACTGGTGGCTTCAGTTTGGTTTGGCTTTTTGACTAGGCAGAGCTTCTACACCATGAGTTAGTTTATTAACATAACAAACTACATTATGCCATTAAGTAACCCTAGTCTGCCCTCCATCAACTTATAGAAAGGGTCCTTTATGTCCATTAAAGCAAATATTAGCCAGAAAAGCAGTAAGTGAATGGCTTCAATCGGAGAAACCAGACATTTCACTGGTAGGCTTCAAAAGGGGCTTAGAGGCGGCTGACTAGACTGCCCTATTAGCAATAGACATAACACAATGTTTAATGGTGTATTTATGTTTTAGAACTGGTTCCGTATTGGCAATGGTAATGATTCATCGGAAATTGAATCTGAAATAATCAAAGTATGAAGAGAGAGGAGGGGTCCTATTAGCCCTTTGGGTTTCATTAAATGTTTTGATAATATATTCTATTCATTTGTCGGCATGACACATGAATGTAGACCTGGTCATTGCTGCAACATATTGATCCTTTGAAGCTAATGCACGCCTGCATAGTGGATCAGCTTGATGCTTCGATCAATATAGTGCCCGTAGGGAACTTACAAGCACAGGTCGTGTTGCAACATATGGTATGGACAGTATTGTTTACTACCTTTCAAGGTGTAAAACTGGTATTAGGCCAATTTCATATTGCCATCGCCTTCGCAAATTTTAAACTTGGCAGTGCTGCATACATGCATCATGTTGACCGTGTTGAGCCGATGCATTCTGAAAGGTTGGTGTGACTTCTGATGCAGAATTGGCAATGTACTCACCAGCACTGCACCAGTGCATCATGAAAACAGAGGAACATTCGCCAAGTCACATCATGCGCCCCATAAAGGGTCCGTGTGCTGCCTTTCAATGTTTATATCTGGTAATGGACCAATTTCAGATTGTCCTCAGCTTCTAATTCCTAAAAGTACCTATTTATTCTTTGTTGGCTGATCTCAAGTCAGGAGTCTGAGCTCTAAGCTTTAATTTCAGTAAGTGGAACGCGTGCTATCATGGTGTGTTATGATGGCGCTTTTCAATATTTCTACTTCAAATCTAGATTTCTAATTAGCAGGTTAATGGTCTCTATTTAGCATAAATGGATGATGTCATCACAAATTGTTGCTAACGGTACTTCCGAAAACATACTTCTGATTTGCAATGTAAGGTCCTTGCTGTATAATCTTATGCTTATAATCAGAATCGGGTAATGCCAAGAGGTAGATCCTCACAGGGACTTAGTGCTTAATAATAAAATCATCCTTGAGTGCGGTTTGTAAAAAAAAAAAAAAAAAAAAAAGCCGGATAAATCAAATAATAGTAGTATGATCTTTTTCAAAGAGTTGAAGCATCATCAACCTGAAGAAAAGTAATCTCTGAAGGTCTCATGCTAAAATTGCATCATGTATAATGCCAATCATGTACATGGATGCGAGTTATCTATCGTATGGAACTTAATCGCTAAAGCATGCGACAGGGTGAACCATGTAGTAACTGAACCCAACATTAGCACTACATGAACTGAGGCTGTTGCTTTCACTCTGTACTCAATAGACCCACCATCCTCTGAGGCAGGTTTATGATAATCATAATCATCTCACCCCTCTTAGTCTTACAGGGCCATGTAGTGCTTTGATACCCACTTTGCATCATGAAACCTGGTAAACACCTCCCCTATGATGCTTCCATGCACCATGTCAACTCTTGATGCATTCAAGAAGAGCTGGGATAAAATATAAAGACAATACTGGTCAGTAGACTAACCAGCAGTACACTGGTGTAGCATAAAAAAATCGCAGGACAATTTGTAGCATTTACAGTGGTAATTACACCTCGCACCACTTCACCCTGATGTATGCCTCACTAAAACATAGCACCACAGTGCCAAGTGTGTCCATCGACCAGGGGCTTGGCCTGCTCTGGTTAGCATCACAGCACCTTGTGACAAATAATGACTGACATATTGACTACGGCTTCACCTGCAGGCATATTTAGCCTGCTGGTTCAGTTAATCTTTTAGGTCTTTATGGATCACATGTATACTTAGTTGCACTGCACCATATGGGAGCCTTGATGCATTCAGCAGCTCACTGATGAGCAGCTCACTAGTACTGCTTTTATTAATGAGGCCGATCTCACAGAGTTGATGTATACATTCCTCATAGGTCAGCAAAATACAAAGAAAATTGTAGTTCTGGCAAGTAGCCTCCACTTGATGCATATATATGATCATGGACGGCATGAAATATCATGTTACTCTAAGCATTTGCCAGGTTTACTGACCATTTCATGATACCGTGATTTTGTGTATCATGACAAGCTTGGTGTATCGTCCCCTTTAGGCCTGACATGATGCATAGATACAGCAACTGAATGAGATACTCTCTATCCATGCATCATGGCAACAAAATGGTGTAGGGATGATATCAAGTTGCAGTCCTTATAGGGTTACTAACATTCCCTCCGGGTCCATCTGACGTATATGATTCATTCTCATTGTTTATTGAGCATGAAGCAAAGGAGAAAAACGGCAGGGGAGCTGGTTACTATTATCACTTTGACTCTCTAATTATGTGGCATTGGTAACAGGGGCACACTGTGGGCTCTGGAACTGTAAAGTCAGGATGCCAGTTCCAATCAATGTTTGAGATATTCATGCCACAGTACATGCATAATATATTTGGGTGTCTTCTTAAATGAGATACAACAGATTATCTCGACATTTAGTGTACCTATATTGTATGAGTTCATGGGTTCTGCCAGTATCGTCACCTCACGATATGTTTATGACCGTTGTGCCGAGCCCTCAATAAAGTATGTTATCCACTCCCCTTGATCAGCTACCAATCACTTAATACAATCACCCTGGGGTGACACCCAGAGTATTTTCAGAGAGCAGGCACAGGTCCGATTACCAGAGTCTATCATGTAAACCCTGTAAGGACCACACATAATGTTTCTAGCTACGTGTTCCTTTGTGTCCACCAAAATATCGACATCAGCAAATCAGCAGGACTGCATTTGCATTACATCGACCCTTCAGGGTCAAACCAATACCATGATGCCAGCATGATGCCTGAATCGAACCCTTGTGAGCTGCTCAGCAGTCCCTCAGTTATGCTCAATCATGAACAAAAGCCATAAGGCATTAAACCTGTATACTGTCCGTACAGGGTGTTAACCTCTACAAATGCGCCCAATCCAGTCCTATTGTGCAACGCATTTGTTAGAAGATCTAATCATCCTTGGTCCTTTAGCAATGAATGAGGTGGCCAAATTGGGATATCTGAGGGGGGCGGGGTCAATGATGGGACAGGAGTCCATAAATAGACATTGACAGACAGGTTACATATATATTATATGGACAGTTGCCATCAGTACAACTGACACCTTGTCCTGAACCGTAGGGCGCGTTGCAATATCTTTATCCCAATAGTTTATTAGATGAATAGAACAGCTATTGCCACTCTTACTATTATGCATGAGTGTACCCTTGACGAGTACACCATCAACAATGCATTTCTGTACCACAATACAAATAAAATGCTAATCATACTGACACAGCCTAATGGACAACTAGGAAAGGTTATGCTATAATGATGGGTTTCTCTCAAGATATAAATTTGAATTATGAGGCACGCTCTAGCTATAGGAAGGTAATTGATACTTAACTTCAGAGAATACCGAACTATTTCACCTTATTTATTTTGATCAGTTTTGTCCAAGGAAGGTTCTCTTGACTGTCTCATCTCGGATCATATCAAACGACAAATTTCTAAAGAGAATTTAATTCAGGATGTGTTTCCCATCGGACCAAGGCCTCCATAGTAACAGATTGTTCAATGTCTGGCTAAGAATTACTAAGATTCACCAAATCCTTTCCCTCCCAATCTCTGATCAATAACGACATAATGTAACACTCCCTCCGACATATTTACCCTGCCCACGTTCAAGTAGACAATTGAATTGAGGGAGTGCTCCGCAAGGCCACAAGATATGGAGGCTTTGGTATGGACAGATTCCGGAGGGGAATTGATGGGAATTTCAGATCTCCACCCTCTCCAATCATTATCCGTTAGCTCAGTATGGCTCCTGGTGAAATTGGTGTAGCCATGCTTGGAGAGTGTAGGACCTGATTGATCCCTGTGTCTTTGGGGATCAAAGTGCTTGGAGTGTAAAACTGCCGGGAAGGAGGTTTATAATCATTGAGATCTGAGAACGTGATCAAAGAGTCGTGCCCATGACAACGATGACAGACATAATGATCAAGACACTCGCGAAACCTTTTATTAAAAAGAAAAACCTCTCTTTTTCACTTAGAAAAGCAATGTGGTGAGGCAAACTTCAGAAACGGTAACACGTTTAAACCATTTCTGGTTCGTGCGGAGACCAAAGACACTCAGTGGGTGGAGGATGCCCACTTGCAGTTCTAACCCAGAAATATAACCCTTTAGAAACAACATCACTCACAATGGTAATTGCATTGGTGTCATGATTATCAAAATGCAGCCATGGTGAAATTACTCCCTAGAGCTTCATGCATTATGCTGGTCTTGTGGGGTCGATGTATGACTGAAATGATGAATTTAATGAATCAATACACTACTGGCAGGTAGAATCATTTGCACTGCATTATGACAACATAGAAAGATGAACCATTATGTACGTAGTACGGAGCCCCTAATAGGACATACTAAAAAGATTTTTTTTAATGCAAATATATTCCTGCGGAAACAGGGACATTCCTGCGGAAACAGGAACATTCTTGCGGAAACAGGAATATTCTTGAGGAAACAGGGACATTCCTGCGGAAACAGGAACATTCTTGCGGAAACAGGAACATTCTTGCGGAAACAGGAACATTCCTGTGGAAACAGGGACATTCCTGCGGAAACAGGAACATTCTTGCGGGAACAGGAACAATTCTTGCGGAAACTGAACAATTCTTGCGAGTTCAGAAACAATTCTTGTGGAAACTGAACAATTCTTGCGGATACTGAACAATTCTTGCGGAAACTGAGCAATTCTTGCAGAAACTGAACAATTCTTGCAGATACTGAACAATTCTTGCGGATACTGAACATTTCTTGCGGATACTAAACTGTTCTTGTAGAAACTGAATGATGATAAACTCCTTAAGCCCCAACATTTACCCGCAAGAATTCTTCAGTATCCACAAGAATTCTTCAGTACCCGCAAGAATTCTTCAGTACCCGCAAGAATTCTTCAGTACCCGCAAGAATTCTTCAGTACCCGCAAGAATTCTTCAGTACCCGCAAGAATTCTTCAGTACCCGCATGAATTCTTCAGTATCCGCAAGAATTCTTCAGTTTCCGCAAGAATTCTTCAGTACCCGCAAGAATTCTTCAGTATCAGCAAGAATTCTTCAGTACCCACAAGAATTCTTCAGTATCCGCAAGAATTCTTCAGTTTCCGCAAGAATTCTTCAGTATCTGCAAGAATTCTTCAGTACCTGCAAGAATTGTTCAGTTTCCACAAGAATTCTTCAGTTTCCGCAAGAATTCTTCAGTTTCCGCAAGAATTAGTCAGTATCCGCAAGAATATTTTTTCAGGGGAAAAATTATTTGTGGTATGTCCTTTTAGGGGCCCCTAATAGGACATACCAAATATAATTTTTTCTGTGGAAAAATTTATTCTTGCGGGTACTGAACAATTATTGCGGATACTGAACAATTCCTGCAGATACTGAACAATTCATCCCCTAATAGGACATACCAAAAATATTTTTTTCTGTGGAAAAATTTATTCTTGCGGGTACTGAACAATTTTTGCGGATACTGAACAATTCCTGCGGATACTGAACAATTCATCCCCTAATAGGACATACCAAAAATAATTTTTTCTGTGGAAAAATTTATTCTTGCGGGTACTGAACAATTATTGCGGATACTGAACAATTCCTGCGGATACTGAACAATTCATCCCCTAATAGGACATACCAAAAATAATTTTTTCCCCAGAAAAAATATTCTTGCGGGCACTGAAGAATTCTTGCGGATACTGAACAATACCAAAAAGATGTTTTTTCATGAAAAAAATATCCCTGCGGGTACTGGAAGATTCCTGCGGGTACTGGAAGATTCCTGCAGGTACAGGAACATTTTTGCAGGTGCACAAAGAATTCTTGTGTGGTGCACAAAGAATTCTTGTGGGTGCTAGAATCATCCTTGTGTAGTGTACTCTCAGGAATGTTCCTGTACATGCAAAAATACCCCTGTACCTACAAGAATACCCCTGTAGCCGCAGGAATGTCCCTGTAGCTGTAAGAATGTCCCTGTATCCACAGGAATGTTCCAGTATCCGCAGGAATGTTCCAGTATCCGCAGGAATGTTCCAGTACCCACAGGAATATATTTTGCATGGAAAAAATCTTTTTATTATGTTCCTGTTTCCGCAGGAATGTTCCTGTTTCCGCAGGAATGTTCCTGTTTCCGCTGGGATGTCCCTGTTTCCGCAGGGATGTCCCTGTTTCCGCAGGAATGTCCCTGTTTCCGTAGGAATGTCCCTGTTTCCGTAGGAATGTCCCTGTTTCCGCAAGAATGTTCCTGTTTCCGCAGGAATGTCCCTGTTTCCGCAGGAATGTTCCTGTTTCCGCAGGAATGTTCCTGTTTCCGCAAGAATGTCCCTGTTTCCGCAGGAATGTTCCTGTACCCGCAGGAATATATTTTGCATGAAAAAAAATCTTTTTAGTATGTCCTATTAGGGGCTCCGTAATTATGTATCCCTTTTAGAGTTTACTAAAAGGGGAGGAAGGTGAAGAAAGTGGATCATTTTACAGGCTGCCAGACCCTAGTGTCGACCTGCATCTAAATTAGGAGTATTTCCTCACAGGAGATTTACCAGTGGCTGAGCACAGTCCTTAGTCTTGGGATTGTATCAAGTTTCTACAGTTTTGTCTTACTCTAATGTACAATTTCATACCAGCTGCTAATCAATAGTAGAAGCTACCCATGTAGCACGAGAGAATCACCCAGGAGTGTTTTATTACTGCATCATGACACCTCACATTAGTGCAACCTTTGTAATGATTGGGTCAGCATAAACTATGAATGTAGACCTTCCCTGCTACTTTATTGCAACAAAATATATGCATAATGCATTTGCTCAATGGGGGACCTGGATGGTTAATTCCTTACAAATTCATGACAAGCAGTATATTCATAGGATATTTTCAGCTGAATTAAAAACTATGAGGCAGGCGGATTTCAACCCCACACCCTCCTGAAAGAACACAAGAACTATGACTGCAGGATTTTCAGCCTCTTATGGGCTGTGCATACTCACTTTCATAGGATCAATGGAATGAGTCCAACTCCTAACAGTGATCTACCAATTACTGGATTGTACACTGCGCCACCTGGAAGCAGTAGCATAGGTTTCTATGTTCCAGACACTGAAAACCTGAAACATCCGAAACTAGTCAGCGGTGACGACTTTAGGTCCTCCAGTTGACGATACCTAAAACTACAGCTTTAGGTAGTCAAAATGATGACATTAGGTCGTCATCCTGACGACCTGAGTCATCAGTATGACAATACTGACAGTACAGAGTTGTCATACTGATGACTTAGGTTGTCAGGATGATGACATAGAGTCGTCAGTTTGACTACCTAAAGTTGTAGTTTTAGGTATCATCAACTTGAGGACCTAAAGTGGTCACCGCTGACTAGTTTCGGATCTTCCAGGTTTTCAGTGGAGGATTGACAGGCTGATCACAGCAACATATCAGCAGGGGTAGTGGTCGAAGGGAGGATTAGAATGTCTGCTTCAGACATTGTAGCAAATGAAGAAATTCCACTCACGAGTAGCCTTAATTAGATGTAAGGTACATACATTGCCTGCCTACTCAGCTATCACCTCATGTCCTACCTGTCTGCACATGCACTGTAAAAACTACGGTTGAAATAACAGTGAAATCCTTGTCCTAAAGTTGTCTGTCGTTATTTTCGTCGTGATTCCTTATATATTAGTACCACTGTACTGCCATCTGGGACTTCATTGTAGAAACTACACTGCTTCACTCTGGGGCTTAACTACAATATGGCTATTGTGGTTCACTGTTCTACAGGGATCCCTGGTAAATTTGTCACTTAGTTTTTAGACTGTGGCATTGATAGGCATCACTCACATTTCTGTGCTGAAAGAAATTCTACCTGGATGGGTGTTATAAAGCCATATGGACTAATTGAACTCCGGTAAATCTTAAATCAGTCTCTGTTCAGATGTTGACAGTATTCTTAGGACCCATTTCGCAGTGCCTCATTATCTTATTTTGCGGCTCTCTGCATGCAGCAGAAGGGCTGCATGCATCTTTAGTCCTTTGATAAAAGAAGCCCTACTTGAACGTAGCTCTTGGTCGTAATGGTGAGTAGCTCACTGGGGCTGCTTTCTAGTATCACGATCGCTACAACCCTGCGGGTTCAGGACACTCCCAAAGCATTCCACCGAGTTCGTAAGATTTACTTCAGTATCCAATGTTTCAGAGTTCCTTGATACCAATACATCGGTGCAAGTAGGCTACTGATACTACTACTAATAGATTCCAACAAGGTACTACCCCATGCTCTTTTTCAGGACTTGGATTTAAGGCATTTCTTTTTCATTTCAATACCTCTAAATCCCGGTGTTTATTGGCGACTTGTTCAAAATACCGTGCACAGGACGCTACGGATTAAAAAGTCCATGCAGGAAAAAACTGTTTAAATGGTGTTTACATAGAATCCTTTGGAATCCTATGATATATATGATCAGTACAAAGCTGTTTCACAACAATCATCAACTTCCTGTTCAGTGCAAATGAATGTTATTAGATACCTGTAAGATACCTATATCGTTTATCTCCAATACCATTATAGATCTCCAACACCACCCTTGAAAACGACCTTAGTGGTTATCTTCAGGAGCAAGATGAAAGCAGTACAGCCAACCCGACGAAGTAAACGTATTTGCACCTTTTTAGTAGTGGTTCTTTATCTTTTAACGACCACATAGCATGTTGGTGCAAAATGCCTACTGCTCGCCATGATGCATGAATGCAGCCCTAGCGAGTGTCTCACTACCCATGCATTCAAGTATCATGTGGATCCATACTGGACTGGTACACTCCCACTAGTTTGACATGATTTATCAAAACAGTGCTGGTGAACATAGACTTACCAGGACTGCACGATGGCGACAGATCATGCTTTAAGGCAACATTCTGCCTTTAAAGGGTTAACATGAGTTCAGGGAAGGGGTAAACAAACCTAATACCGTAACCAGGTTACACTAAAGGGCAATACATGTTTTGGGAAGATGGAACATGATGCGTCTGTACACAGGTGGAACTCAGGAAACCTTCCCGCGTCCTGAATATTACAAACCTAATGGTCAAATGGAAACACCATTCTACCAAAAATCAGAGCGTATATAAGATGTAAGTCGTAAATGTATAAGCCGTACTAATATATTGTGGATTGTGAAAAAAAAATCAAACTATAGTTATTTCAGGTTGAGCAGGTTCTGCCCCAACACCTCTACTATAAGGGGTTTCCCTAGTCCAGTTAAAAGGGTTTATTTCTCCTCTTTCCTATCCCTTAATGTGTGTGATGCACATGATATGCATGGGCACCAACACACTTCATCTGTTAACCTTTAATAGTTTCCTCGCCATAAATTTATATGTCTTTAGTTGTTGAAATGATGTTAAACATCTATTACTCGCTCACCTCTCCTATTAGCCACACCTTATAAACACCTTAAACACTAGATCTTGGCCTTGGAATATTTTACATTGAAAAGTATGTACATACTACATTATAAAAGCCTCACAATATCCAATGAATTGGGTGCCAAATATTTCAAGCAGGGAACAGCGTATCTCTCAAAAGTTAGTTTACGTTACATGTAGTAGATGTTTCCCTACAGTAAACTATGTAGTATATACAAGCTCCCAACTACTGTTCCAACATTGATTTGTGCCAAGAATGCACACAGTAAAATCATTCCTTTGCCAGGAATGATTTGTATTTGGGCAATTTAAGAATGTAGTACATTGGCCCTTTATGGGTATATAGTAGCGTGATTTGATAAACGTTATGCCATTTATGAATCGAGACGAATTCTTCATGAATGTGGCCTGGCGAAAAAGAAGCCTACAAAATCTAATAATTCATACGTCAAATAGATCATAATTATACTATCCAATCTAATCCTGGCATGTTGTACTTATATATAGGTAGTGAGAGCCTCTGAATCAATTTACCATTTTGCTGCCATGCCGTCCATGAAGATTAGATTTACAAGGTATTTATTCAGATCTAATTGACATATGAGCTAGCCTGGGGCACCTTATCAGCAGTCACATGTCATTGTGCCAGTTCACTGGGCACATTACCAAATACAGTCAGCCTTTGCAAATGTACTATTAGTTTCCAATATATCATAACAAGTATAACACCTTTCACATTAGGTCCGCCTGTAATCCCATTGAGGGATCAAAATGAACATAAAGATTGTGCCAAAAAAAAAACATAATGAGTGAGATTAACCCTTTACTGAGACCTCACATGATGCCCTATCGGGTCTACTAGTAGTAGCGAGTTCAGCGCCCTAGACATTTGGCCGCTCCCCACCTGTCACAATGTTTAAGAAGGTGTTCTTTCAGAGGTCTGATTGACTAGTTATACTCCATTGTTTGTTTTATGGCATACATGCTTGAAAAGATATATTATTCTTCTAACTATATCTGTATTATACAGTGGTTATTATATTTTTCTCATTACCTAAAAGCCAGATTACTTATCAATGATGATGATAATCCCTTGTGTGTGCTCTCTCAATAGTGTATTCAGGGGAGACATGCACAGTCCCTATGGGTCAAAAGTTGGTCTTATGTCAATACATCAGGATGAAATCATGTGGGCTATGAAGAGTTGGGCTATCTATTGGTGTAATCATTTAATAATTTTTTCCAAGTTAAGTACTTCATGTACAAGGAAGTATCTGGAAGTATCTCAGCATGTACCCCTAATATAGGTAATAAGAATCCACATCATATGTGACGTGTACTGGGAATAAGGACCTTAATGCACCCTGCACTAAGGGCCCTTTTCGCAGATCCTGTCACATATACTTATTGTAAATGCTACCTCATTTCTGCTCAAAGCAAACTCCTCCAGGTGGTATTTATCCTACAGAGAAGGGCCCTGCAGTTGTCACCCAGGCCTGGGGCTCTGCCTGCCGTGAGGGGTGAGTGGGCAGGCCATGTGTGTGTGCCTGGGGCTACTCACAGTGCTACACACACCACCTGCTGCGGTACTAGAATTGGCAGAAATGAGGGGTAGCTAAAATCAATGAAAAACAGCTAAAACTCTCTCAATTTACAATATTTTACACTATTTCCTTTAGAAACCTTAATATCTGCACAGGTACTCTTCATTGAAGTGGGAATTATTTTGAGATATATGAAATATGCATTTACTGTCAAACATGCTAGTAGTACTACTAGGCCAGGCATACCTTTGAATTTATGATAACCACAATCCACGGGTTAAAGGTGAGGGTACATTATTGCACCTTATAGGAGAAGCCAAAGTTAACAATGCACCTTACTCTATAAGACAGTACTAAAGTGGCCAATATATGACTCAAGATGTGCCTTAATTAATCGATGTTCCTAAACTCAGGGTGCATCATATAACCAGGGTGCCCCCTGTACATAGAGTCTGTTTTCTCTTTCTTTTCCCCACCATTTTCAATTTTGCAGGCTAATAAATTGTTCGTTTTTCATCATTAACTCAGATAAGATCCAACCCAATATGTGAATCGACAATCTCGAATCCAGTTGAAACAGCAATTTAGGTGCCTCCCCTGTGGGCCTTCCCCAATTTGCACCGGTCATTTGCACCCTACCCTACAAGCCATCCCAGCATAGTTTCTGTAGTCCTCCCCAGAGGACGGAGATGGCGAGACCCAAATGACAATTGGCAGTTCCCCGGATGTTTCTTGGAGCTATCTTGTGCCCACGTGCGATGTACTGAACTCCAAGTACATATTCAGTAGTATGCGGTATGTATAAGAGTGATGGCCACTCATTGACTACCATCTCCCTTGCACATGCACATAGATTTGACTACCACCTCCTTTGTGTCAACAAACTGCGGACCTCAAAACACATGGCTAATTTACATAGTATCGGGAAGCGATATTCGCACAGGATTTTCTAGGACACAAGACTTGGGAAATCCTGCACAAGAAATTCTGGGAAACAGTACCAAACCATGCAGTTATTTGGGAAACAGGAATTTACTGAATATTTTGGGAAACGGGACAGGAGGAAAAATTCTTGGAAATAGGACTAGAAAAGAAATTCTGGGAAACGGGACTGCATTAGAAACTCTGGGAAACAGGACTGAACCAGTTATTTGGGAGACAGGACATGTTCAGCTTAGGGTAAAGGCACCCTGATTCACATGAAGGTCCTGTTACTGTGTCCCAAATATCTTGTATTATGTAATGCCCCGTGTCCAAAATTTCCTCTTTTCTAAAATTTCCTCTGTTGTCCCGTTTCTGAAAAGTCCTGTGTCTCAAATTTCCTTGTGTTGTCCCATTTCTGAAATGGCCTGTTTCCTAGAAAGTCTCGTGTGAATGAGGATTTTATTTGCACGGGATTCCTGTGTGGATAGCATCGGCCTATAGTATCCTACCTGCAGAAGGTGGACTGCTGTACTATGGGTAAAACAAGGTACATATTATGCAGCCAGTCCTAATGGCTCTTAATGAACCCATTGGCCTTTTACTAAGTCACTGGGTGATTGGATTATTCTTGTGTTATACTCCACCTGGCTCTGCACCCTATTGTTCCTACTGTAGGTTTATTTCCATATTCTACAGTTTGGGGGCCAACAGGAGGTTTTATGAATCAGGTCAGTTCTAGCAGGAGGTTTTGTGAATTGGGTCAGGTCTGGGAGGAGGTTTTGTGAAATAGGCCAAGCATAGCAGGAGGTCTTATGAATAAGGTCATTTTTGAACAACAGATATAATTCTTGGGAAAATTCTGTCCCATATGGGATTTGTACCTACGCACCAGACAGTGCTGGGATCCTGAGTCTCATGTGTTAACCATTACACCATGAGTCCTCAGCTGATACTGTGGGTGTTAGAACATCTGCTGAAGGGCAATATGCTACTTCTATAACTGAGTAATCAATTATAGATAAACAGGGTGATTGCACTTTGAAAGATTGACCAGTCAATCTAGTGAAGTGGTTAAGGCCTGGGACTAGAAATCTAGACCACACAGGTTCAAACTCTGGTGAGATTTTGTTTAATTCCCGGTTGACCACTGTCATTTTTGCAACAAATTCTAAAAATGATGTATTATAATGAACATCCTCTGATTGCCAAAATGATAAAGGGGGGCTTAAGGGGGGCCTTTTACAAAGACTCCTTTTACCTTGTATGTGTAAGTTAAAGATGCTATCCCAGCTAAGATTCTCTCAATTTTCAGTGATGCCATATACCAAGGCGATATCCCTCCCTAATAATATCTCCAAAGTTCTAAATCAATAGTGACGGTTTATCAGCATTAATTAGGCCCAATAAGAGCTCTAACTTTTACTGTAGGTCAACACTAAACTGGCCGGATAACGTAATAACCCCATAACACCAGTGTTTTGGTATTCCATGCATGAGTAGTCTCATGGCTCATTAGTGGCACCTTATGGCATACACTGGGAAAATACATATATGACTAAGCACTCAGTAAGGGGCATCCATACAGGGTCATACAGATTACCCTTTATTATTATCTATTCACATATACCTATGGGATAGAGGACTGCTGTAGAGCCCCCTTCAGTATTATCTCTTAGCTACCCTGAACTAGTGGGAAACTTGACTCATATTTCCCGCCATAGGAGAGAAGTACTCCAAACCGGGTTGTCTTCTGTTTACACATACAGGAGGCACTGATATCTGAATGGCATGTGTCATTGAATAGGAAAACAAATAACATTAACAACAGCATGTTTCATTAATCACTTCCAAGCAGGTCGTTTTAGTTGAAATTGCATCTTTAAAAACACTTTCCCCATGCAGTCTTGAACCCACAATCTGTGATTCAAAGTCAGACATACTAACCATTATACTATTGAGACCGCTGGTGATTGTAGACTGGAACACCATATATTTATTATAGCTTTGTATTGCAGCCAGTGTAGAAGATTCAAATCCTCTTCTAGGCCTCTACAGTTTATGTCAAAATATGCTTATATTTATGGTTTTACTGTTACATAAACTTCAGTGGATGGAGTATAAGTCGCCTCGAAGGTATTATGGCTAAAAACCTCCAGCTCTGCGGAGGTTTTCCAATACTTAGTGCACTTGGTATGATAGTTGACCTGTGAGTAGGGCTAGGTAGGCCGGCTATTACGTTATGCTACTCTCACTTGGCCAGAGACACAACTGTTGCTGCCGACACTGTCACTGCACTCTCTGGGTCAGTAATTATACATTATAAGGGGTAGCTTGCTACCACAATAACAACCTTGTTTCTTATATCTTGAAAAGAATGCCAAAATAATCTAGATGTCATAATAAAAATGCTGATAAATTGAGGTATGCTGGAAAGGAGAAGAAGTAGGGCACACCTCCGTCAATATGTGCCACTGTTTGTCAACTCTCATTCAGAATGGCAACTTTTCACCTGCATTGCCACATGGCTCTCACTCACTGCATGAGTTTGTATCACTCCTAGTTAATCTTCTCTCAAAATGACGACTTATCACCACCATTGCCAATATTGGTCTCACTCAATACGTGAATTTGTGTCACTCCAAGTCAATGCTCTCTGAGGATTGCATCATCTGTCACTCACTCTCACTCACAGTGGCAACTTATCACCACCATTGCCAAAGTTGTTGAGACAGCACCACTGTTCAACATGTAGCCTATCTAGGAAGTGTGGGCATGAAGTATAGGTCCCATACGTATCAAATGTGCTTTGTTTCACACTGATTTCCATGAATCAAACAAGATTATATAGAGAGAATATCAATTGAATTTAGATAGAGGGAAATATCAACATGAACACCTTGTCTGTGGTTAGAGGGAAGATACATATGGCAATACCTTCTCTGGCAAAACATACTTTGATCTGGCAGATGTGAGGCGATGATCATGAGCTTTTCAAGGTGAGTGATCACCAGCGTCGCCATCACTGGTGAGTCTGAGTGATCACCACTCTCGCCATCCATGGTGAACCTGCACTATGACGTGGTGCGCGTTTCATCTAGCGAGGTGAGTGATCAACCGCCTTGCCATCCCTGGTGAGTGTGAGTCATCACGATCCTCGCCAACCATGGTGAACATGCGCTATGGCATGGTGTGCGTTTCATCTAGCGAGGTGAGTGATCACTCGTGTCGCCATCCCTGGTGAGTGTGGGTGATCAAGATCCTCACCATCTGTGGTGAACCTGTGCTATCACGAGGTACGTGTTTTATCTAGCGAGGTGACTGATCACAATCCTTGCCATCCATGGTGAATGTGCATTATGACGTGGTATGCGTCTCATCTAGCAAAGTGAGTGATCACTCATGTCGCCATCCCTGGTGAGGATGAGTGATCACTCATGTTGCCATCCCTGGTGAGGATGAGTGATCACGATCCTCGCCATCCCTGGTGAACATGTGCTATGACGAGGTGCATGTTTCATCTAGCGAGGTGAGTGATCACCCGCGTCGCCATCCCTGGTGAGTCTGAGTGATCACCATCCTCGCCATCTGAGGTGAGGCCATGTGATCACCACCATTGCTATTCCTGGTCTTGTGCTATAGCGACGTCGTGTTCCATCTAGCGACATGTGTGAGCCACTTCACACAGGTTGACGAGGAGTCACGACAATTTGCTGGGTTGGTATAAAGATATAAACCTATTTCTAAGGGGTTATTCAATGGCAGCTGAATTCCCCAACCCTTATTCTAATCCCAAACATGAACATTACCTCCTCACACTGTTAACATGCATCAACAACAAAAACAAAGGCACTTGTACCAGGTTCACCCATCTCGATACATGCCTCACAAGGACACCTTAACTCTCTAAGGCTATGTATTGCCATTGGTCTGCAGAATGGATGAATGGGCCTCTGCCCTGGGCTGCATTCATGTATTAGGACAGCCCTACAGGGAATGGGCCTCTGCCCTGGGCTGCATTCATGTATTAGGACAGCCCTACAGGGAATGGGCCTCTGCCCTGGGCTGCATTCATGTATTAGGACAGCCCTACAAGGAATGAGCCTCTGCCCTGGGCTGCATTCATGTATTAGGACAGCGCTACAGGGAATAGGCCTCTGCCCTGGGCTGCTTTCATGTATTAGGACAGCCGTACAGGGTTGACACAGTCTGAAGGGTTGGCATTAAGCTCCAATGCTGTGCTGTTGAGTATCCAGTATTGCACAAGCACAGTATGACTTCCAAGTATACTGAACCTAGACACGTCATGGGGCCCTTGATGGGTTAAGTCACTGTTTTCATACCACACGGAGAATAATCCGAATTACCCACTTAAACCTTTATAGGCAGCCAGACACTTCAGTGCATCCATTTATCACTATCATGCATGAATGCAATTTGATTGTATTCCTCTCCAGGACTACATTAATGCATCATACTGTTATGATGGGCTGATAGTGAATCACTTGTAATATCTAACAAAGAATACTGACCAGCACTACCTTCATATCTGACGTTAACAATTAAGGTTAAGCTTGAGCTTGAATGGTTATTATCTTAATCTGACTTAGCCATTTAACAGGCATTGTAGTTGTACCAACACCCTGATGCTCCATTTATTCCCCCACAGAAGGTGCTTTTAAGGGGGCTGCCACAAGGAGTTGCACGGCCATTCAAGGGCTGGGGTATATAACTTGGCAGGCGCCTGTAAGGAAAACTGCCAGCTTAAGGATCAACTCAAGGTGTTTGTGTTGGCCAACCCCTCAGGAGAAACAGCATGATCTCTACAGTAGGTTTTAGCCCTTTAAGAACCATTGATGCCTCAGTGTTGATGCTCTTTTCTCTTGATTCATCAATGCAATGCTGGCGAGTCCACTAGACTTGTTAACAAGGGAGCGGTGCATCCTGGCGATCCTTTGTGTGTGCATTTACCCTGTAGGGTTGGCTTGGGGGATAAATGTAGATATTGTTAGTGGATTGCATGCATGCATTAAGTCAATTTCAATGAGTTAACACAGTAAGCGACACCTGAAGTGCTAAACAGACAATTCAGACTGCCTTCCCGGTGGCTGAGAACACTGTGGTCTCATGGGAGGTCGCATCAATGTATTTGGCAATATGGAATTGATGCATTCCCAAATGCAAGGCATGGTCCAAGAATGTAGCCCTGGTGCATAGTTTTTTTTCCCCTACAGAGCTGCATTGCTACAACACACAACCAAAATTCACTTTAATGTACCATGTCGGACTGATAGGGTTAAAGGCAGCATCAGTGTGTAGAAGGAGTTCAAATGGAACTAATAAAAAGCTAACACTGGATATAAGGAGGTGAAACCTGGCACGAACCTTGCCTTCTTGCTGTGTTCTACAGCATGAAGCCAGAGGTAGGGGTATTCTTACCTATCTAAGGATCACATACATGTGCATGTGTAGTACATTTATGCACAGTCTTGAATCAGTCTGTTAAACAGCTAACTGTCTTCATGATTCTTTAAATAACCAAGCATATCCTACAGGCCTATAGGGCTAATAATACACTCAAATGGTCAGCAGTATGTATAATCAAGGTGCTGGTGCTGCATTGGGGAATTATCATGACAAGGGAAAGTGTAGCTGGATCTATGGTAAAGGGTTAAACCTGTATAATGCCTTGTATTCCCCTAGTCATAAGGAAAATACCCAGGTGCCAACATCAGGTCCCCATTATGTACATCTTTTCTATTCCAGTAGTAAAATAGGTCTGAGTACTACCATAATCTGATATTGTGATAAGCATGTACAATGTAAAGCCATGTAATTGGTCATTTTATGGTGTGGGTAACAGGTGAAAGTTGTTGATAATGGCTAATTAACCAACAAGGTGGGCTGTGTGAAAAGGTCAACTTGATGCTAGAGCTGCCTGCACATCCATTAAACGGCAGCAATTTTGACATGTTTTATTAATAACCACATGCCATAAATAGAGACTAGTATTCGGATAGTGGAATACTGATAGTTTTTTACTGTGTCCGATTATAAAACTCCCAGTCTGTTGTTTTACCATTTTAACTCTTCTTTTTACGCATTTATGCGTAGTTTGGGCCGTTTTTGGCCGATTTCTGACCGATTTTGAACACCCTGCAACTTCTTTTCAATATAAGTATTTAAGCTGGAAATTGATGAAAAAATGTCAAATAATATAAATTTTTGGGTAAAAATCGACTTTATACATTTTTTCATGCTCGAAAAAATGGCATTAAAATTATTAGTGAATTCTGATGCGTTTTTGGCCATTTATGTTGGTTACCATGGCAACTGATATGTCAGATTATGCATAAAAACATTGATTTTGCCTAGGTTTGGTTGCCATGGTAACCTGATAGAACGTCCCCTTACATCCAACCTGTACCAAAACTTCAAAAGGGCTTTGTATTTTCTACAATATGCACTTTATTTCATCAAAATTGATGTAGGGAATGCTGAAATAATAATCACAATTTGAAGTTTGTCTGAATTATCAATTCTTCTTATCAGAACATTACTTTTGTAGTGATATATCTCACTAATAACAGCAGATAGAGAAAACTGGGATCTTACATTTTCTGATCAACTTATCTAGCAGAAACCATCACAAATTCCCTTCCAATTGGAATATCCATATAATTCCAACAGTTTTTGAAAGAGTTTGTGACCTACTAAAACCAAAAGTTTACTCTGAAATAGGCTGGTAAAAGAAGAGTTAATGTCCCCTTTTCTCTTCAAAGGCCAAATATCACCTGTAAGCTTTAAGAATATTTGTCATGATTCACCAAAGTATCGCTAGAAACATAACACTACATGTTAAACTAACATGCCATACTAACTCTCCAGAAGTCTTTCTATACCAGTCCTTTTTTGGATGTAATGTTTCTTCTGGGAATGATATGATTAATTGCAGTCGTCTTGAACATGATATGTTCCTGATTTCTTTGGCTTATATCCAAATGTTGATCATAAATGTGTTCCAAATTGAGTCATATATTTAAGATACCATGAACAACAGTTTGATTATAGTGTGTTGTAGCAACCCTTCAGTAATCATGCAGCGTTGCAAAGGCAACATGGCATGGTGCGTTAAAGCACTATGTTATCGTTCCCTACCCAGACTGCCTACCACTTCTGTAGGAGAAAACAAGTTTTGTTTGAGTTCCTAAAGGGGAGTTGGTTGAGTGGGTAAGAGGAACTAGGACCCATCCTTAAGTAGCACTCCATCCATCTCAAGTTTGACAATGCCCTCCATCATAATAATCAAAAGGCTGCATGATGTCTCCAGGTTCATGTTCATGCATCATCATGATGCACCAATACAGTGCTAGCGAGTAACTCGCAAGTACTACAATTGAGCATCACGTCAATTCTACAGGGCTGATGCACTCCCAAAGGGTCGGCATGATGCACAAAGAAGTAAGAACTTTCTAGCACCACACTGCCCTTAGAGGGTTTAGGTTGACGCTATCTTCCTCCAGGGCGGGGCCGCCACCTGACAAGGAGGTACTGAAGGAGGAATGGCCGGTCACCATGAAGGTGGCTCCATAGACTACCGGAGGCACTCCATAATATGCAAGATATAAAAGTCGATTCTCACAACATGGGCCAAAATGCTTCAATCAATGATATCACAATGTGCGTTCCACTGTCGTCTATTTCTGGTGAAAGCCAGCTAGGGCACGTCCTGATGGAAAACTGGAAGTAAGCCTACATACTGCAGTGAATATTCCCTATTTCCATGAACCAGCCAGGTACAAGAGATTTACTTCAATCCATGTTCTATTCCATCACTCTATGACTCACTTTATTATGTTATTGGCTAGCCAATAACATAGTCATGTAAGGGGAGTCGATGCAATGGAATGTGGCCAAATGGGTAGACTTGCCCACATAAAAGTCCTTAGTGTTCACATAGGATTAGACTGAGACAAGTAGCTTGGACAAGTCTAAGGTACCTGGATCTAGGGGTTGAGGTAGCTTCGTTAAAAGTTTTAAGGACAAAACCCAGTTTAATATTTCAAATCTGAAAGAGGTATTTGTCATGTTACAAGAGGATTTTAAAATGTCAGGATGTGGTAAAGTCATTAGTCATTATAATGACAAAACTCCTTTGTTAGATGGAAGTTATACATGTATTGGGATGAAAAAGTAAAATGCACAGATTGTCTCAAGGTGAGTTTAGCCTTAAGAGAAATAGCCATGTACATGCTCACACATCTGGATGGACCAGATATAATCCTCTTAATTAGGTAGTAATTATGTCATTGGCTTCTTGGAAGAAGGAGAGGTTCCAGCTTGCTGCACAAGGGTTGAGTGGGTTGTACTGTTTACCTGTGACCATTAACCCCTTCAGGGCCACTTACATGTATAATAGTATAAACTGTAGCTATGATGCAGGATGTGAAGTGTTATATTATATTTGCATGTAGCATACCACTTTTGCATGTACATGTAATTTCATATAGAGTCTAGCCCTTTGAACATAGAAACCAATAACATCTTAGGGCTGTGAAATAGCCCTAACCTTAAACATTTTTGGCGAGGGTGGCTAGGGATAAATCAATTACTTGTCCAGAGGCCATTTATGTTCTATGCTTAATATATACAGTCAAAGGTAATAAGACTTTATACTCTGAAACAAAATCCTTTTCTTTGCATATTTGGGCCAGAATTACGAGGCTGGACTGTAAGGTGAGAGAGGTGAGACATGGCCTACTACCTCACCCATCTGCCAGCCGTCTTGTCTTGCACCCTCTATACCCTCATCACACATCCCCTTGACCCTACAGTATATATCCCCTTGACCTTGCAGTATAGGGGAGTGGCTGATCACGACATATAGATAGTCATTTTCCTGTCAAGCCAATATCCAGGCTAAAACCTTTATCAAGCCCCAGAGGAAAAAAATCATCTACGATTTAAAGCTTGCAAGACACCTCTAGGTTCACTATCGTTTGGAGTCATTATACACCATACCGGCACCTGTAAGTGACTCGATGCTAATGCCTTGCTCATTCATACCAACCTTTTCAGAGGACATCAAGCTGAGAAAGTCAGTATGATACAGGGACGTAGCATTGTTGGGCCAGTGACCTAGCGAGGCTACCTTCTAGAGGGGTGGTGCATCATGTGCATTGCAGAAACAAAAGCTCCATCCAGTCCCAGCAGTAAACCCCTGCTACGACACAGCAGTCGACCTATTACACCCTTATACCTAACATCTCAGCTCATGGCCAACACTCACAACTCTGTCGTCAGCTTTTTTAGCGTCCCTGATGGACGCGGGCAGTACACTTCCGATAAGAAAGGCTAAGATGGCCAGGTCATTGGAAGATGTTTTTCTCAAGCTTTTGCTAAAGGAAATATGGTCCGAGCATTATTGAAGGAGAACCCGCGTGTTGAATAGACAATGCTGACAGCTGCCCTTTTAAATCTTAACTCTTTAAGTGCCTGCAATCAGGAGTGCATCATGCCCATGACTCACCCGCACTTCATTTGAGCATCATGCCTGCCCTCCAGGAGAGTATCAAACCCACAGAGTCTGCACGATGCATGGATGCTGCTCAGACATTAATGTGATCCCCAAGAGCTGCACTCATGCGTCATGCAGACTTAAAATGATGGATAGTGGCTTGGCATGGTGTAACAAAGCAATGTCTTGTACATGATGAAATGTTGATTTGAGCAACATGTCACCCTTACATGGTTAAAGCTATTTTATAGTCATTTGAATGGTCAAGACCCTTCTTCATCTGCTCTTTAAAAACTTCTACAGTGCAAATGAGTAGTTCTGAATCATTTTAGGGTCAAGGGATCATCAATATGATGTGATACTGCATGTATGCAGTCTGACCTAGATGTTGTCAAGTCTGTACTTTTAAATTCCAGTCACCGGTTTACTATAACCCTTTGTAATTATTGAATAATTGATTATGGATAGTTTGTTGCTCTGTTTCCATCATATATCTGGTCCAATTAAATGTCAAACCACCAAACGATTATCCAATTCATTTCAAGGGAAATGATGGCGAAATTGATTAATTAACTAACTAATGATTACGTTTGATAATAGTCGGTGAGAAAAAAGTGGGTTTCTGTAGTTGAGCAGAGTGGCACACACTGATGATTGTTTGGTTGCCACTTTAAGGGTCGCATACTATGTTGATGTAAATGTCACCCCTCGGTCATCATGATGCATGAATGCATCCCTGATGACTAATTCGCCAGTACTGTCTTTGTGTTTCTTACCAACACTTTGAAGTTTGTTTTCTCCCTTAATAGTACCTACCGCTCATGCCCAATGAAGCCTTGACCCATTCTGAATGGAGAATTTAGAAATATTTACTGTGGTGAATAGCGTCCTCGTTCAGATCCGATCAGGGATTAATCAGACATTTATTTGGAGAATTGTGGAAATTCCAATGAAGGGTGGGCATGGAACTCTGTTGCCTTATCAGTGGGTTTCACGCTGGAACTGCATTGGTGCATCATGACAATAGACCAACAAACTTTATGGCATCATATATACAGGCTCTAAATGATTGACAGCTTCCATACTGTGGTCTGATCCCCGCACGTCTCCAGGGTCACATGCATACATCTAGAGGCTTCAGTGTTTTTCATTACATCAGGGTTGTGTGACAAGGTGGGCCTAACGCTGTTCAATTATTGTCACCATGCTCATGCCTCTACTGTATATATGGTAATTCTACTGGTCTGAATGTTGATTCAACGGTTTCATATCTAGATACAGGTAGCGAGCTGGCTTCCCTATAATGTGAAAGAATGTTAGGATAATCGTGAACTTCTTGTCTCAAAAATTGCCAGAGATTCATCCCTATTTTCACGAAATTATCTTTGTGTCACTGCGCTTAACCGCACTGCAATATGATTATGGTGACCTGGTTCACTGTTTAGTTTTACAGGGATGCCTTGTAGAATCAACCATTATTTCTTATTAAGATTGGGGCTGGTTTATCACCCCCGGTGACAGTAATATTATAAAGGACTTCAGTAAAATGCTAATGTATAATTCTTGAAGCTGGCTTATATCAAACTAGCTCATAGATGCGTTCTTAAACTGTGACATATTGACCGAAAACTGGATTATGTTAGGCATGACCTGCTGCGCCCATACTGCTGAGGACATATTTCTATTGGTATATGGCTTGCATGAAGATAGTAAGGAATTTCTGGTGATACATACTAATCATGGTATTCATTAAGAAAATGTAATGAGCATCTATATACCATATGACAGATGCTGTCCCTTCCTATATCACCATAGTTCTGGACGTGGAGGAAGTATTATATTGCCTATAACTATCCCCACATACCACCAGCATTTTATGGACTGTGTGATACCTCAGAATGAAAGCTCTTTTCTTTGAATGATGCACCAAAGCAGAGCGAGCGAGTTTACTTTGATGCATCATTTTTACTGTTGGGGATTAGATCAGTCCCTCAGCATTGACATGATGTGTAAAATTAGCGCAAGCCAGTTGCTCATTATGACAAGCGAATGCGCTTAGTCCTTAAAGGGTTACCTATAGCCCACAGCACGGTATGTGGCACCCATTATGACACCATGCCTTAAGTATATACCCTGTTTTATGTTGCTCCCTAACCCTCACACTATATAAAACACACCCAAGGATTATGCACCACCTACTTACAGCCCTCCAACTACCCTAAAGTGCCAATTCCTTCCTTTTCCTCTCAGTGAGCACAAGAACTTTGAACCCACTTAAAACAGGTTGGTTTACATTAGGTTTGATGTTGGAAATAACTAGGTGAGCAAAGGCAGGTGGAATCTGTGATTTGATAGGACGTCCTGTTGGATATTTTCCTTATCATAACACGCATGTGAGGATAGGTTTATGATTAAATTGGTTGTTCTTTGGCAGGCAGCAGGTACCCAAAATTACCACTAAAAGCTGCATGATGCTTGCAAATTATGCTCTTTTGTCAGTGTTGCCAAGTGAAGTTGCCTAAGTAATTAGACAAACCATGTTTGACATATTCCCATATCATGTACAGCTAGTATGATGCTTTGGAGTGCCAACCATATTGATAAATGGTCATAATTGCATTACAGCACTTCATGACCCTTAAAAGGTTAACCCACTGGAGAAGGGGTAGAATAATTATTTTCAGATTCTGAGCTACCCCGACCTTCCAACCGTCAACCTTGGTGTTGGAACTGACGCGACACTACTCAGAACTCTAAGAACTCCTATACTTATTACTATCCCCAAACCGGAATTCAAGGCTTTATCTGTGGCTACCAGATGGTTTGCTGGGATAGATAGACAGTTTCTGGTGTAGGGAGGTGCTGATACTATATAAGGTTCACTCCAACCCTCACTCTACACTGCAAAAATGGTGTTTAGATCCTAAACACAATTCTAAACATATTCTTGCAACGTTTTTGTAATCACATTTCCTACACATGTTTAGACAAACAATGTGCTTAGCTCAAGTGTTTAGAAATCTAGGTATTTAGGTTTAAATTTTGTGTTTAGATATCTATGAATTTTTGTGTTTAGATGTTTATAAATTTTTGTGTTTAGATGTCTTAATGCTTTGACGGAGAGTTAGGTGTGCAGACATGTATACACATTAAAAAAAAGTCTTTTGTTTGTTTTCTCATTTACTGGGGTGGGGGGATATTTACATGTCAAAAACTCAAAAGATTTCAGCCACACATATTTACATGTGCATGTATGTACACACTGTATCAGAATGAGAGACTTGAGAAAGTACAACAGCTTGGCAGGAAGAAATTGCTTTGTCTGTTCCAGAATAACGTGAAGTAGGTGTCAGTCATTGAGCTTATTGATTATTATTTAATGCTAATGATGGTTGTGTAAGGTGAATCTAGTTAACTTTCTATTGCCCTTTCTATTCTCATGACATTTAATGAATAGAAACTATAATAAACATGGGGTTTGGGTACATTTGTCACAAAAATTGATTATTTGTGTAAAGATAGTCCATTCTAATGTAGTGCTGCTACCTGGTGTGGATTCAACATCCAAGTATCTAAACATAATGATGTTTAAATCTAAACACCTATTATTCAACTGTTTAAACTCTAAACATCTAAACATGTTTAGCAAAAATGTTTATGTAGTTAGAATAAAAGTGTTCATTTCCTGAATGTGTAGTCGATGAGACACCTAACTGACCTATATGTTTAGGTTTTAAACGTGTTTAGACCTAAACATGTTTTAAATCTAAACATCGTTTTTTCAGTGTACTGCCCTTAACCACTACCGGTACCGAACTGGGTGACTGGTCTGGTCAGGTCAAATGTGCAGTTAGGTTAAGTGAATTGGGACCCCCCGTTTTATTATTGGGTAGTGGTGGGGCTTCACTTATTCAATTTATTCCCTATTATTTCTGCTTCTAACTTATTGAAATTATATACTATTCTCTAAGCCTTTGGTACAACACAATATGTAAGTGTATATTCCACAGTACGTTTAAGCTAAAATAAAAAAAAATAAAATTTCAGTGGCAAAAATCAAGTGGAGAAATCACCATGATAATTGGTGTTTTCCCCTCAGTTTTCATATGAGGAAAACCTTCCTCTAAATGCTTATCTACCTTATGTCTCCCTCTACGTGTTAACATAATGCATTGGCATATATTTGTCCTCGTTGTACATAAATAAGGCTAGGGCAAGTCTACATATACAGGGGCTGCATTGCACAAAGCATCGTGTATCAAGCTAACCCTGTTGGTTTGATGCACTACATTGTTGGTACATACGGTATGCATTTGGGCTATATTCCACAAATGACCATAATACTTCTTTATTTCATCATGAAAACAAGAAACACGAACATCAATCAGCCTTTAAGTGGTAAATTTCTATCACTACCTTACTTTTGAAACACTCAATCCGCTGCCATGTTTGACATTAGAATGAGATCCCCGAATCCTTTTCGTTTCCATTCCCCTAAATGGGCTCACATCAGCCCAAGGGCTTTCATTTCATCCAGGCTTTCCGCAGACAAAGCTGGTGGCCTCCTTTACAAAACGCAGCCCCTGGTAACATGGAGCTTCTCCAAATAACAGTTACAATGATCAACTCTTGAACAAACTGAATCTCTTGAATCCTTTACCCAGAAACATGCCAGTGGGAATGGATCCAGAAAAAGCATGGTCTTAGGCCGGAATTAACGTTTACTTAAATCATTAAGCACTCCAAATTGAATTATAGCTGGGACCGATGCCTTTAACCACTGAAAAGATAATACTTAAAAAGGTACTCTCTAGTGATCACTTTTTGTCATCTTATTGATGGTCCCGAGGGGGAGTACCCCATGATCTTTTAGGTGATCACATGTGATCTCCCTGGGTGATCACTACAGAGTACCTGTCTGAACTGATTAGACAGGAGTTTGTGAATGATTACATTCTCATTAGTTAAGATCTTTGCATAAATTTGCATAATTATCCCCTTTCCTCGCCACATCCAAGCATCCATTGAGGGCACTTACAGCTGACTTATGATGCCTTGGCGAGGCAAACATGTAGTTGTTTGTATAAGGAATATTAGCTCATCCCTATGGTTATGATTATGGTTTGAGTGACAAACGATGTGTCAATTATTAAACATGCTTTTGTCTTTGAAAATTTTGACCAAATGACTTTTTTTTTTGATAAATTAACATTTCCCTGTGATGACATTTTTCACATCATTCATCCTATAGACACTGATGATCAAGAGTATTATAGATAAACATTCAAGATAGCTCACATAGTAAACATTGCATATCCTATTGTTGTATACTATTGCCCCCTGGTGGTAGAAAAATATCATCAAAATGATGACCTTGGGCAACTGTTGGGTGATCATAATGAATACCTTAGGTCATCAATAGGGAAAGAGGACCTTAACTCATCAATAGTGATCACCTTAGTAGAAGCCTACATTTTCAGTGTATACTGACTCAGTATGATGAGCACAGCCTGCGTGGCTTCTCAATTGAAATAACAGAAGATATGTCATCTTATGAATTATGGTGATGGTAGGTGGAGCTTTCAGGCATGCTAATTCAACTGGCCTAGTAGGTATCGTACGAATCGTACGAATCATTTCCTTTCATTCTACATGTCAGAATTCCTTCTTGGAAAAAGGTGTTCAACTTCTAGAAATTTGACAATCAAAAGGAACTATCTTAATACCTTAAGCAATTTCATAATTATGTGACTAGTTCAAGACCGACAAGTAAGGTTATGCATCTTACCCCGGGGCATCTTATTTTCTCGAAATCAGAAAATATTTTGGATGTATTCAGCCTGTAAGCTTATTATGTTGCATTCACGTATTGGTTATCTAATAGTTATTCTGTTATTGCTTTTTGTGTCGTTTCTTTTTTCGTCAATTCGTACAGATAGATTTGCATCAACTCTATATTGTCCCCAAAGGTTTGCATGAGGAAATCAATAAGAATGATTGGAAATTGGATTCATTCAAATTCCACTTAAGCATAAAGATCACCATTCTTAATCCATCAAAGTTGTCAAGGGCTTGATATTATTCATAAGCAGAGAGGGATCTCCACGATTATGGATTGCATAGATGCATCGATCTGACTCGATTGATAAAATCCCAAGCTAATTAATAGCGTCCAGTAGACTAGACTCAATGGATCCGGCCAATGCCTCCCCCCCAATGTTCCATCCCAATATTCGGGACAGGTTCATCACGCTTACATAGAAATGCAAACACATCATGCATCTTTTTAAGGGTTAGTCATTGTTTTCATTAAACCATGAAGGGTTAGTCATTGTTTTCAATAAATCATGACAATGTCATAATGAAGAGAACTCTATAAAAAGAGTAGGGAGTCAGGTCTCCCCATGATTATTACAAGTCATTAGTAATTGAATATCCAAGCACATAGAATACTAACTCTTCTTACAAACCAAATCCTGTCATGAACAAGTCAAGCCTCAGGATGAGAGAGAAGAGTAATAGGATCCTTGAACCAAACTAATTAAGGTTTTGAGGATTGGTCTCTTCAATTGCCACATAATATATTAAGGCCTTTAGTCTTTCCATCGTTATGATGCATTGATGTAAGGTATACTCGGCAGGGTCACATTATGGTAAGCCAATTGGATTGGCACATTCCCAAAGGTTGGCATGATGCTTGGCACATTCCCAAACGTTGACATGATGCTTGGCACATTCGCAAAGGATGGCGTGATGCTTGGCACATTCCCAAAGGGTGGCATGATGCTTGGCACATTCCCAAAGGTTGGCATGATGCATATGTGCACTCATGGCAAGCACACTCACCAGGTCTGGATTAATACATCATGACAGCAAAGGGGCATAATGCATTCGAGGGCCTTTAATTAAGGAACTAAAGCTATTTCTCACCTGTCGTGTTATGCAAGTCATGTATGGTTATGAACATAAAGTTGTGCAAATTGTACACAATGAATATAATCGAAGCCAGTCATTTATGGCACAGCTATGTCTTGATATTGAGGGATATTATCAATTTTGTCTAAGTATACCCTGATAATAAGGCGCACCGATGCATTGGGAACATCCTGTGAAGTGTAGCTAAATCAGTTTCATGTATAAGCTGCATGGAGGAAGCGATGGCGAGGTCTTCTTACACCATGCCAATCTTAACTGGCACCCAAGGCAATTATGATTAAGTTTTAATCCCATAGTGTTATCAGGTGAAGTTCTGCAGATAAACAGTAAAAGTGCTGCAGTTGTCCTGTTTTAATCCTGCCCATTTATTGAGGAGATGTCATTGATTTTGACGTTGTCAATCCCCACTAATACACAGTGTTACAGGTGTCAAAACCCATATTAATCAGTCAGATGAACCCGCATTTTCATATTGTTTAATTGATTCGTCCTATCATCCTTGCTCGTCACCAGATGGCATCCTTCCGTAATCTATAGGAAACTAATTAAGCCGCTGAATTGAATAAATTGGGGATATTATTTGAGTGAAGAAGATGAAGAACTAGGCTAATGAAGTTGGCATTATCAATAATGGCGTCTGTTGGTCTCCTAAGGATCGCAAGTACATAATTTCCCTGGTTTTGGTTGCCACGATGTACAAAATGTAAAAGTGATAAGTCTGTTCCATCCATGCCTTATAAATGCTGACCATATACGGTTATAATATATAGATTGATTCATGATGCACCAATGCAGAATAGCTGGGTGAGTTACTCGCCGGTTCTGCATTGGTGTATCAATGCCTTTAAACAATCTCTTTCCATTCATCGTAATATTATAATCCTTGATACAAAAGTCTCGGTTTGCATGATGCATTCAGTTTGGCAAAGCGTTACCAGCGAGTTATTCACCAGAGCCTATTAGAGTGCTGCCACTTAAAGGACATCACAAATTAACAGTAAATGACTACAGCTATGTGGACTTGTGGAAGGGTTGACCACTAGGTTGAATACTAAAACATTAGCATGTTAGGGTATCAATGTAGGGAGCAATAGATTTACGTAATAATTATTACTCATAATTCTACACCATGCAAAAGCCACGATCAAGTAGCATTGATCCCTGAGCGAAGGCCATGGGTATTGGCCAATTGATCCTTTATTGGCAGTACAAATTATTGTTCTAACACATTATCTTCAATTATTGTCGCAATGTAGGAAAGCAGTGGTGCGGAGGATACACTCCAGGTATGTATTTCTGTATCATATTGAGCCTATAAGAGTTTAATTATTTCATGGGGGAATAGCTGTCCTATGGGGTTAGCATAATGTGGAAATCAAGCCCTGGCCATGTTTAAATTGAGAGAGCTTCATTCATGCACCATAGAGACTGATAGGTGCAGGGCATAAAATCCCTATGTGACCCTTCAAGGATTAGGGAAAGTACCAACAACCGAGTATTATGGAGCTAATGAAGCTTGTTTAAAGTCCTAAAGGTAGAAAGCATAAATCCTCTTGACCTGCCTACCACTATAGGATTTATAGGCACACACATGGCTGGCTGTGTTTCCGTGTTCAGAGTGAATTATTATGTAAGCTAAGGTCATAGATAGTATCATGTATCATGTTTACCCTTTTGTAATAATGTTTGAATGCCAAGCTGGCTAGAAACTCAACAACACAACATTACAGCTTCATGCCGCCCCTTGTGTATGGGATTAAATGAAATATTGGGGCCAATGAGTAATGCTCAGCGGCGGATTTAGAGGGGGCGCCCCCCCCCCTTTTTCCCAGTACTTAAGAGTTTAACTACATATTTTGGACCCCAAAATGTGCCTAAAAATAGGGGGTGCACCCCCTCCTTTTGGGCCGCGCCCCCTCCTTTTCCAGGAGGGGGCGCGGCTGTAATGCTTCAAAGAAAATGTTGCGGTATTGATAAATAGAGGTTGTTGAAATACATAAATTTGAACCAGATAGTATGATCTCATTTCAATGACACTAGTTTATTATATTTAGTATTTTACATGTTACCATTCAATTAAAAAAATAATTGATTATTGTATCCCAATGAGTCTAAAGGCCCTAGTAAGGCTAGTGGCCAATGATACAATGTGATTCATTTCAACTTAATTCAGAAGATTCGAAACAGGAGCTGCCTTTGTACATAATGATGGCAAGTGGGCACAGTATATCGAAACATTTTACGCTTATTGACAAGTCGCTTATCTCCTTCATCTGACCCGACTTGATTTGTTTTTTTGCACTTCAGGGACACTTTATTTCTGTGCAATGCTTTTGATGAATTCATTGGTTCATGTATGTACAAAATTAGGTTTGTATGCATTCATACAGGGTAGTAACTCGGCGCAATTCTATCTTCCCTACATTTAGCAGCAATGGACTGGAGAGTTGGCTATTGATGCTATACTCTTTAGGCCACTGCCATTGGCAACCTTTGTCATCTTTGGTGGAATCAAAGCTCCTAGCAATAACACCAGTGCAGGCCGAAAAGGAACGTATTACCCTTAATACAAACTTCCATCAATCCAGTGGACCCAATTGCCTGTGATTATGTTATGGGATTAGGGACCCTCGTGATATAACAGTACATGAATTACATGTAAGGTCGAGATGTAAGCTATTACAGGTAAGAAGGAATAAATGTCTCCTTGGCATTATGTTCGATGCCTGTAAGGACTCAGATAATGTATATTTTCCACCACATGCACTCCGCGGCAATGTTAAAGTGCAAATAAATGTTAGCCGATCTACGTGCCTTGTATATGATATGAGTCCACTTGTCAGAGGCAAGGTGCTTTGGGATAAACTGGATGCTGATGTTCAGAAATTGGAATCCAAAAAGCAATTTATGTTGAAAATTAGTTAGTAGTTGTGTATTAGTATGTCACTGAATATAAGAATGTGTCTGTTGGGAGCCCACTCCGATATCAATGTATTTTATTATGAAGACTAATTGCTGGCATAACCTGGAATCACCTAGTAAGCGCCTATTGTATTCCCATATGCAATGCATTGTGAAATAATTTTTCCTTTGTGTATGGTTATAATTATTGTCATTTCCTGGCTTATCCTGAAAAGCTTCGTGTTGTATGATGTTATTGGGCCAATAAACTTGTTAAACTCAAACTCAACCCAATAAGGGCCACTAATGCATTAATGTATCATGGCCTGTTGATCGTCCTGATACACCAATATTGGCCTCTAATGCATTAATGTATCATGCCCGTTGGTCGTCCTGCATGATACACTGATGTAGCACTGGCGTGTCTCCTTGGCAGCACATCCCTACATGACCCTAGGGTTTGTCGTCAAGCTGCTCGAGTGATGATATAGATTATCAAAACTGAAGCTTGAGAGAACCTTATTTCTTTTGATACAGAATAATTAAACTTAGAATAGTATTGGCAGGATGCCCTCCTTTCAATATGATGCAGATCGGGTCCCATTCTGTATCACACATCAGTATATAGGGCTTATATTGGCCTACAGTTACAGCTCCAGCCCATGGCAGTATGTAACACTGATACATCCCTCCCCTCCCTATGTACATAGGTCTAATACAGTAAGGCTGCAAGGTGGACAGACTCTGATAAATGACCTCCCAATATAGGCAGTCTAGATGGTCACTTACCAGACCTGAATGCCGCACTTTTTCCCATGTTACTGAGTTGGTTCTGTAGGATAACCCTTTTGGGCTGACACAGTGCATTAATTTATCATTGACCATTGAATCTGGCGGTTGTGATGCATTATGAATGCAGGTCTATTGGTAATTTCCACATGTGATACAGGCCCAATGAGTAAGATACCCTACCAAGGGGTCGGCATGATGTACCAATGCATTGTTGGTGCGTGAACTTGCCAACAATGCACCAATGACTAAGCAGCATGAAGCTGTATCCATTATGCAGCCTTGAACACACTGCTATAGGAGTAGGTTTTGAATGGTTGTGTATAGGGATGGGCGTTTGCAGCAAATAACAACTTCCTGCTTTATGTATAGTTAGTCAACTGCAAATTGCATTTAATTGTTAAGTTAGACCTTAGGGATAGGGGCATCATGCTGGAGGAATCTACCTATTGCTCCACACTATGCTACATTAACCCTTTAAATACTGTTGGTTTCTTTCCCATGTTGATGCAGTAATGCGTCGCTGCTATGTAACTCGCGCCAAGTTGGCCCATCAGCAGTGTGTTAAGCATAATATGGTTAACATTTTAGTGAATACAGCATGAAATGTTCAGGAGGGAATGGATCTTGAAGATATGCTAAGAATGCACTATGCATTATCACATTTTGCACCCGTTTGGAAACTAACCCTGCAAATCAGAGACCCACACTTTAACAGTGCATCATGTCCATTGGTAGTAATGATGCATGGATCTACCCTTGAGGGCCGATCAGACTGGTCATAGGAAGATAAGAAGTACAACGCGATTTTTCGGCCGGGAAATTGGGGATAAAATCGTACAGTGTGGCATAGTCCTATGACTCCAAAAATCGGCCAAAATCTCACGATTTTAAAATCGTGAAAGTTTGGTATGCACAACCTTGGAGATTATGGAAAAATTGAGTCATAGTCATGGATTTCCCGTCGTAGTCGTAGATATTCTACGACAAGTCTGACCGGCCCTACTCGCAAGGTATGCTTTCCTGCATCTTGCTTACCATACAGGGTCAGCACACCCTGTGGTGGGGGTGGTGGGTGATATTCTAATTAAGTGCTGGCGAGAAGTCTCAGTAGTACTTTATTAGTGCACCATCCTGGTCATTATATGTAGGATGCATCTGCAGCTGTTAAAGAGTAAAGTATAGGGGTTAGCTTGGTAGCGTGTATTGTTACCTCCAGGAGAGGATCAGTGTGACTGCCAAAGCTTGGAACAGACTAGTGAAAGATGAATCTACTTTTGGGAGGAAACTGAGAACTTGGCAGACACTAAATGTAGACCAAGTAGGGATGTAAGTGAGAAAAAATAAATAATATAAAGGTAGAAACTAAGAGGACGCAGCTGCAGTCTGCATAAATATACTTGGTGTATGGTCTAAAGGAGGGTAGAAACAATTATTTTCTAGAACGTTTAGTAGAGGGACAGCTCTTGAAAATACCTAGTAGCCTCCTGGCCAACTTTATAACTGCACATATTGGGCATCTTGTATACTATTATGGTCCTTCTTCCTCATTTTGCCTGTCTCTGCTTTTTGCCTTTCCGTTATATCTACCTCCATGTTATATGCTTTTCTTTGCCTCTGGTATCGCTCCCTTACCCCATTTTTCAGGGAATTTCGGTAAAAGGTTCCCCTGTAGGGGTGCATCCACTGCCGATGGATGAACCATCCGTCGGTTTTACCGTCTCATTTATCACTGATTTCTATGCAGAAATAGACGGATGAAGGGAGACAGATGGTCCATCCGTCGCAGTGGACGCAGCCCTTATGGTAGTAGTAGTAGTAGTAATTCCTTCTATTTATAATGAAGGTATACATGGGTCGAGGACCTGTTCTTGGTATCCTACAAGCTTAGTACCATGAGATGTTATTGGTACTGTATGATTTAACGAAACTTGGTTTCATAATATTAAGAAAAAAATATATATCTAGGATTAGTTCGGAGCTGAGTCTCATCACTCCGTATAGTGGGTGAGACACAGTTCCCAGCCTAGCCAATGCCATAAAGGCTGTAAAATGGCTGATTATTTGGTAGGCAGGAGCGTGGCGTTAGCCATATCCTGTCTAGGGGTTATTGTGTTTTTAGAAAAGTGGGGGGAGGTGAGGTGGGGGTAAAAGGTGAATTTAGGAAGATAAAAAATAAAGGATAGATAAGTTGGAGGGGTGGTGGGCGTGGGAGTGAGTGAGTGAGTAATAGATGTTTAGCGCCATTTCGACAACTAAGGTCATATTCATGGCGAGAACTACATTACACAATTTCACAGGAATGTGCCAGTGCCCACGCATATGTGCACCACACACATCCTGAGAGATTGGAAAGAGGAGATATAGACCCTTTTTAATAAGTGGGCTAGGGAAGCCCGGTGGGTGTGGGAGGGAGTAGTGTTTTAAATTTGGAGGAGGGGATAGAGGAGGGCATAAGAAGGCGGACCAGGGAGTGGAGAACAGAGGTTTGGGGGGAGGAAGGTTGATGAGATAATGGTGGGGGGGGGGCAGAGCAGATCTCGTAGAAGAAATGGGGAGGGGGATAGGAGAGAGCTGGAGACAAAAGTGGGGTGTGTGGTGCTTTTACCAGGTAATGTTGAATACGTTTTGAGTAATTTTTTCTGCTACTATGCAATAATGACAAGAGCCATTACTGTCTGATGCCGATGCCTAACATAATGGTGGCCATTCGGTTAGAAAATCATACCATATTATGGTGTTACATCAGGGTAGGTGTAAATCACATTGTCACATAGAAGTTTACTTTTAAGTTTAAATTTCTCTTTGTCATCTATGCCTCAAGGTTGTTCCACGTGATTGCTAACCTGTACTCTAGACTTTTACGAAATGCTGGGTTGAGGAGTCTAGGGACTTTTAACAGTTTGCTGTCACGCAATCTTGTCCTTAAATCCCTACATCTTGCTTTGTTTTCAGGGTTTTGTGCAAAATCAAAGGAGAGATTTCTCAGATGCATTTCTCTTCTAATATCCAACTTAACTAATCTGAGATGCTTATGCATTTTATCAATATTTGTGGTACACAGTTTAAAACATGTAGACTTCACACCTCGCTGTTTGTAAACCTTTTAGGCTGCTGTCTGGTGCAGTTGAGAAGAGGCAGTCACCATACTCAATTGATGGTAGAATCATGTTTATGAGCACTTTTTTAGCCGAGTCATCATTTAATTTTGTTCTAATTTTTCCAGCATTATGTTTTATGGCCAACATTTCTTTTTAACTGTGCTTAAAGGACAGGAGCTTATCTACTATAAAGCCTAGGTACTTATAGTCCTGTGCTTTCTCAACCCTGTGGCCTTTTATAATGCACGAGGGGATAACTGCTTTCTTGAGTATGGCCTTAGTACCAAAATTGACTTGCCTGGTTTTCTTGGCATTTAGAGAGAGTTTGTTTTTTATACACCATGAGGCAGTAGCTGCTCGGTCCTCAGCTTCACATTCAGCTAACATCTTCAGCTTCACCATGGTTCATCAGTAATGTGTTAGGAATTGACTAATAATTAATTCTTGGGCATTGAGAATGTGTTAGGAATTGACTGATAGTTAATTCTTGGGCATTGAAACCGCAGCAAGTCTATACAGACTTAGCTGGTTTGATTATCAGCCAAGGAAATGACACCAACTATTCACTGCAGTCCTCTCGGGGGTCAACTGGTACCCATCTGATAGGTGTTATCAGTAGAACTCGCTGGTAACAAGCTCCAGCAATGGCTGCGCCCATGGGAGAGCCTGCTACTGAGGAATACACTGCCACCAGTGGCACTCCAACTGAGAGGGTTTCTTCCAAAATTTACTTGATAATCTTCTAAACTTCAACTTGTGAGATACAAGCCTGCTTAATAGGAGAAGGAGCATTTTATTAGACCGTTGGGGGTCAATATGTTTTAGAACACTTTAAATTGTGAAATAAGGGCATCATAGTACAAAACGGCAACTTCGTAAAGGGCACCTTTGTCAAATAACAGCACAGTGCACAAACATCTTGAACATCGAAACATCTAGAATGAGAGTTAGAAATTTTGAAAAATATTCCCGCATTGAACACGAGTTTACTGAGCTGGATCCTCTTCTTAGGCTGAAAATAATTAAAATTGACACCTGTTCTGTGATGGTTGTGAGGGCAAGATCTAGTCCTTCAACCGTAGCACCAGCCCCATGCTTTGACACATTGCTTACCCCTGATGATCAGCATGATGCAACTATTATGTTTCATGTTCTCTTTGTGATGTGATACACTAACTCCATGTCGTGACCTGAATCCAGCTGTCATAATTGGCATGATGCATGAAGGAGAGTGTCGACACTGCATTCCTGCATCGTGCCGATTTAGAATTAGCCATGCACTGTTTCACAATGTGGTCCTAGAAGGCCTAACAATGAAATACTTGACTGACACTTGAAACAACCCTTCATCCTGCCATTCACAGTAGTTGACACAAGAGGCTATGCATTGCACCACTATTTAGTTACCATGAAAGGGCTATTTGACTCTGGTGCTTTTGCTCAAATATCAGGGGGCAAGGAAAAGCATTATGAATCGTCTGAATAACTGTCACTTAAATCATGGTATTTAATTTATTTTCAAATTGATCCCTTTCATTGCCTTATTCAGACTCCAAAGCAATCTGATGCCATGAATTGAAAATGGGAAAGAGCTAAATCCTTTGATGCAAGGAACTTTTAGAAGAAATGGGCGAAAGCCCAAGACCTGCAAACGGCATAGATCTATAATAAATATGAGCTGGACAAAAGGCAGCGGATTTGTATCAGAAAAAAAAGATTTATGAGAGAGGTTTTATCATTTCTCAATGAACTGTAAAGTGTTTTGAAAAGTGGTTATTCAAGTTATGAAACGAGAAGAACTCTTAAAGCAAGCGTCATAGTACAATTATGAGATGCTTGACAAAATCCCCTAAGGTACAAGGTACAAACATTGGTGATTCAGTCAACATTCAACATCAAAGTGCTTTTAGCGTGTTCATGAATATATATGTCATTGAGCAATCTTTTAGGGAACTACCCATTTGTGTAAGTAAGAAACTAATCAACCTGAACCTTCTCATGAGGCAATTAGAAATATATATTTATGACTATGCACAAACAGTTAGTTTTCCAAACACTCTACATGGTTACCCGGAAGCACTAGTTTGTGGAATGGGACTGAGAGTGAAAAATGGAGCAGTTTGGTCAATGGCTTTGACGGCTGCATAGTGCACCGGTGATAGTGCTGAAAGTAGACTCACCAGCACTACATTAGCTCATCATTACAACAAAGAAACCTAAAACTAGAGACGCGGCACTCTCCTAAGAGGTATAATGTAGGGTTATAGACTATGATATATAGGATACAGGAGGCAGGGCCTGGTGCAGATCTGACATATGCCTTATATTAGGGACACTAGACACGCCACCACTGATCAACACGATCACCAACAGGGGACTAATCAATACACCCTATACCCATACAGGTTCCTCAACCTTCTGACTTAGACCTTTAGTCCAGGGCTACATGAGGACTCCTGGTTCATGTTCCTTGGTACATATTGATGCACACCCCTAAGTCGTAGTGAGGAACCTTAATTCAGTGACATTACCAGCCCAACAGTATTGACCATGTATGGCCTTTAGCAGTACGACTGCCCTACCAAATTCTATGTGATTACTACATAAAGGCAGATCGTACAGAGCAGTCGTAGGGCCCTGCCTACGATTACTGACACTATTCTTTTGGGTTTCAAATCGTAGTGGCTATGTGCAGTCGTTGTGCCTTAAGAAATGGCCTCCAGGTAAGTTACTGGCAAAGACCACATTCTTGCCTCATGTCGATCAATGGGCATGATTGATTAGTGGTTCTCAAAGCTTAGAGATTAAGTTCTAACTTAGTAGGATTTATTTCAATATCCATGCTGGTTCCCGAATTGCCATCTGTGCTCTGGGATAAGTTCTGTTTAAAGACGAAATGGCAAACATCTATAGGCTACCAGTCTAGTCTGAATATGTGATGCTGGTGACGGCAAGGGTATGGAGTAATCTTCATCACCGACCAGGATCAAGCCATCAATACACTCGCGCTATCTTTCAGGCAGAATGATATTTTATATGGGTCAGTGAGCCAGCCCATATCGGCATCATATTGACCCTCTATGGGCAGCTGGTTGCAATATGTCAATTCTCATTGTGCCATTTTTTTATACAGCCATCAAACCCCCAGGTTCAAGGGATATAGCATGCATAATAAGATGCGTATTGTACTGGCTATTTACTGGAGAGGGCAACATTCATACAATCTGATCAAAGATCACAATGCAATGAATGACTATGTGGCCCTTCAAGGGTTAAGGGAACATATATTTTGTATATAGCAGCTTCCAGATAGCTATGGCATTATGTCTGGAATCCAAAGTACCTAGATATGGGGTATTGAGGCCAGAAGGAAAACTTGGCCAATGACCATCAATAATAGTTAACCCCTTAATGGCCGTAATTATAACACCTCCGCATCCATGCATCATCAAGACCAACGGGCATTGGAGTGCTTCATAAAACGGCAGCTCATGCACTGCTGCATGATAAAAGCGACCTTGAATGCATTATAGAAGTGCTGTGCTTTCCTGAACAAGGTAGATCTATATACTTGTTTTATATCGTCAATAGAAATCTCGTTCTTCACATCTCGACTATACCTGTTGTCCTATAATGTACGCAGATACATTCCTGCATTAAAGGACAACAGACAGTATCAACGTGAAGAATGTCATTGTCTATACTCTAAATGAGACACTTTAAAGGGTTGATGTTGAACATTATGGGAACCAGATTGAATTCAATACAGGACCTAAAGTGATCACAATCCCTGGTGAAGAATTGACAAATTAAGCAGACTGAATGAAACCAATGAACAGTCCTGTTTCCAGCAGTGACAACTGGAGGGAATTTGTGCTGTTCACTTCTTTCATGGTCTTCGTGAGAAACCCATTTCTCTAAATATTCAGGGTTGTAAGAATTAGCTGACTTTTCAATCGTGGTTCTCATTCACTTCTTTCGACAGCAGAACTAGGGCTGTATTGAGACTAGAATAAAATGGATGGGAAGTTTTTGTGAAGCTACAAGCAACGTAACATTATTGTAATTGCCGGTCTTCAAGAAGTGTTGGTGTTTATGAGACTCTATTTGGGCATTTTACATGCATACCCACACATTTTACAAGTATACCCAAACTCTCACTCCCTCAGTCTCTGGATCTCTAGCCCAGTCTCTATCTCTGTCTCACAAAAGGATATCCTCTAATCTAGATTTCCCTCCAGGTATATATCATACTTGTTTGTCGAAATTACATTAAAGATCCATTGCTGACTCACTCTGCGCATTAGAGCCGAATAGACCTACTCTTGGGATGAGGATTTATACCCTCTGCACCACATGATTATACCTTGAAGAGTTTCAGCTTATTTGTGTAAATGAAAAGGGTGTGGCTAGAACCATCGCCCAAGGGTGCCATGCCTTACAAGGTTATAGGCGACAAACGTGTAACACCGCATAACGGCTAAATAATCACTACTCCCCTCCTTGATCAATAGCACAATAATACCCAGTGCCACTTACATGGCCATTGATTATTCCTTTATAGGCTGCTTGATGCCTGAGGCTTTGTGTTTCTTTATTCTTGTGATCCAATAATGCAGCCTTGTTTGAAAGCACTACATAATACATATACATCATAATGACTCTTGGAGTTGCATCGACTCTTTACTATCCACATTATGCCTGAGTGAAGTCCTGGCGAGTTATCCACAAGGTCCTAATTCATACATTATGCTATGGTGCATCAAAACAGCATGTGGTCCATAAAGAGTGGCACATTACACATTGTGCCTGTTTCACCATCAGCCATTGAAGCATAATTCATAGGCCACATGGGACACATTGGATTAACTATTGTGCACTCTAGAGCTGTGGTCACATTGTAATGACCCATTATGTTTCCTAGATATAAGGATGGCTCTATTTGCTTGAGCTCCACAGCATCTTTGATTTTGAACAGGATAAAATTCTCCATACAAACTGCAGTGGGTAATGCGGCAATCATGGGACATATCTACTACAAAATAATGCATTGTAGCCTCAGGTGTACAGTGCCCCTTTAAGCAGATTTAATCATTTATGCATCACTCTGATATTGTTTATAAAGAAGGCCTAAGTATTCTCGTTTCAGGATTTGAGGCTATTCATGAAATTTGTCAAGGGACTTTCAAAGACCCAACGCATTGTAGTATACCCTTGGCCTTTATTGTTCACGAGTATCGACCTAGGATATTAGAATGTGTCGAGATAAATCATTTTACATGTATCAACCCTCTCCAGATAAAAGCTAATGTTCTGTTGCCAACATAAAATATAGATATAAATGTTTATACACTCTCCAGTGTATGCAGTGAAATTAGTCTGCACGTGTTATCTGATCCCCTGTATATATCCCCATGTTGTAACGTCAGAGGAAGTAGATGTTGACAGAAGATTCCAGTCTACTTACTGATCATTGTTCTATGATCAAATACACTATTCAGACTGTTTACTCTCTTATCTATTGAACCATTTAAGGGTAGCATAGTGTTTTAATAATATACTTTGTAAAACCCTTGTCATAATGCATGAATGCAGCTAGGGCGAGAACCTCTGACAGATATTTGCATCGGTCACAATAGTTGTGTAGTGGAGATAGACCCTCATACATTACACTGATCCCAGAAGGGCTTGACTGCTTGATGCACCAACGTAAAGTGCTGCTGGGTAAGGTCACTGGCACTGCTAATGGTGCAGCATGAAAATGAACCAATATAAACTGCCAACCAAACACGTCAGGTCTAAATGTCAGGGCCATGGTGTAATCGCCAGATGCCCTTATAAATACAACCCTCGGATGGGATTTTATACATCGTACCAAGTTTCCTTGTTTGGTACATTCTTAAGTGATGCACCAATACAGTGCTGATTAGTATTGACTTAATGCATCGTGATGACAGTAAAACACTAACAATAGCGCATCAAACAGGCCTTGAGGATTATCTAACGAGACACACAGCAGGATATCCATCCCACAATAAGTCACACAAAAGACCATATCACACTTGATCGATCTATTGATGATGGTTTACCAGTTGAAAGGTAGACTGGGAACAAGTAGGCCTGCAAAGTTACGGCTGCTCAAGAACAATCGACCAAGTATGTAAAGGGAGTGACCTTGCCTTTACTCCTTAACCATGTAAGTACTGCTATTGGGTTAATGCATCGAAACAGGGTGTCCTGATGCATGAATAGAAAGTGCCCCCACGTCCAATACCCCACAAGTCAATCGATCCTCAGGGATCGGGATGATGCATGAATGCTCTAGTATTATGATGCAGTCTTGGCGGATCATTCCCCCTTACATGTATACACTGAAAACCTGAAAGATCCGAAACTAGTCAGCGGTGATGACTTTAGGTCCTCCAGTTGACAATACCTAAAACTACAGCTTTAGGTAGTCAAAATGATGACATTAGGTCGTCATCCTGACGACTTGAGTCGTCAGTATGACAATACTGACAGTACAGAGTTGTCATACTGATGACTTAGGTTGTCAGGATGATGACATAGAGTCGTCAGTTTGACTACCTAAAGTTGTAGTTTTAGGTATCATCAACTTGAGGACCTAAAGTGGTCACCGCTGACTAGTTTCGGATCTTCCAGGTTTTCAGTGTACATCATGCTGACACAGGTTGGATGCTCCAATCAGCAAGGTACTCACTGGGGCCACATTGGTGCATCATGGCAAAAAAAAAAGAGAAAAAGAAACTCTATTTAAAGGGGAGTTCATAAATGGTTAGAAATTGATTATTTGCGGTAGCAAGTGCAATTGTGTCCATCATGTCCTAGTGAAGTGACATTGTCATTCTTCAGGCCACTTGACAGTCATGTGCAGTCAAGTGTGAACAATTGGCAGCACTCCAGGGTGGTGGCTCCATGGTAGATGGGTGGGGAGGTAACAGGTCTATTGTGCTGCTATCATGGTGACTACTGTAGCAGTACTGGAGGAAGCAATTGATACTTATCTGAGATCCTTGATTGACTGCAACCCAGTCTCCCAATAAGATTCATGTTAACGGCCAGTCATTAACTTGTTAGCCATTAAGCCTACCCTTTTCCCATATTAACTATCTCTGACATATCAAATATATGAATTTATATTTAAAACCTATGTTATAACGTCGACTTGTAAATTATTATGAGGAACATTTTTGTTATCACATCAGACGTAATGGACAAATTTATGGCTAATAAAAGTTTAAATTGTTTAAAAAAAAAACGCAGGTCAAAGGTTGACGGCCGCATCACTTGGTTTCACAAATTGCGTGAGGTCAGTTTAAAACTAGACCATAAAATGTCTATACAATATTCTTCACATGTGAGAAATAGAGATGAACTCAATAAAAGACAGCTTAACTGTAGGTCTATTTTGACATAAATTCACAACACTAGGTCATCCGATGAAGAAATACTGATAACGCAAGACTAGATCTACTGCCATACTGTTCTAAACGTAGGATCCAATGCTTTTCTCAAGTTTTGAGTTCACCAACGCACTTTGATATTGTTTGTCAGATCTTAATTTATAAGCTCCCGAGGGATGCTCTAATAGATGGCTGTTGAGAAGACGGTTTTGGTATCCTGATATCAGAGGACCATAAACCTTGAGGCACTTTATGGCATTTAAAGGGCCAGAGGCATTTCCTGACGCCAATGATTTAACTACTACTTAGTTCTTCTCGACCATTGATAGTCCTCCAGCCGCCAGCATAAATTTCTACCCTGCCTACCTAGTGCCCAAATAGAAAGGATGAGATTGCTCACCACTATTTGTGTTCTCGCATTAGTGGTTGTCAGGATAACTGATAATAAATTATCCACGATCACTTCATCAGTGGTGCAGTGACATGAACAATATGGGGGCCCACCACAGGTTTATTGCGCAGTATGAATTGATGGCTCTAGGGTATTGTCCCCAGTAATACCGATGTATCAATGTTGCAGTGCTGTTTGATCTATTATCTCATACATTGAGCCGGCATGATACATGAATGTAGCCAAGGCGAGTTACTCACCAGAAGGATGCATGCACACATCATACTCTAAGAAATAACTGTTGAATCTACCATGCTTCCTCATAAAACTGACCAGTGAACCACCGTTATCGTATTGCAGTAAAGCAATGAAGTTTTTACAATGAAGTCCAAGATGCTATTACAGTTAAACACAGTGGCATAAGGAATTTCCATCTAGATAATGACAAATCCCTGGCAATTTGGGACAAGGAATTCATGTTTTTTTACTACATCTTCTGATAGTGAAAAGTACCTTACGGCACAGTATGCTCCTGTTAAAACATGTCAGGAAAAAGGATACTCCGCGGGCACAGTAGCAGGCTGTTAATTGTCCCTCCTGTAGGTCTACTTGAGGCTAGATGTCCAAAGTGGAGGAGTCCTGATCACATAACATTACACCCCAGACTACAGACAATGTGGTCTGATTGACTGCATCGATGACACTCTCATCAAGTGATATCAACATCTGCACACAGGTCGATAAAGGCCGCTTAACCCTTTAAGGGCCTATTTCTGCATTGGGCTTTTTACATTTTGGTTGGTAGGATAGATGGATGCAGTTCTGGTAAATCTCCTCGCCATAGGTGCATTTTGGTTGATAAACTCCTGAAGGGTCAGGGTGATGCATGGATGCAACCCTGGATGGTAGCCTCCCAATTCACCTTCAAGAATGCATCAGGGCAGTGATGCATTACAAGGTACCTAAAGGACTACTGTTTTCACTGACCACACCTTGTTTGGGCTCACTTCAGATTCTATTTGTCCATCTTTGATAGGTTACCTAACCCGATATCTACCACTTGTATAGGGCTGTGAGCAGTTGGTATACAAAATCAATTCAATATTGGACTGCTCTTGCATTTCAGATAAATCCTGACAGAGGTAAAAAAAAAAGACAGACCATTGCAATAAACCGAACCCCTGTGACTTTCGCTTTTATTAAATGATTATTAATTATTTTGAATTTTATTATTAATTATTTTGAATTTTAATTGTCACCATTTTGATAAAAAAAGTCGTGTTAAAATTTGATTTTTAATTCAATGCAAAAGAACATCACACCGTTCAACTATTCAACCCTTTAAACGACGCACAGCGCAACGATCGACATGATGCATGAATGAAGCCCTGCCAAGGCATTCACCAGTACTTGATGCATCATGTCCATCGGACTGCGGGGTTAATACACCGCTATATGGTCAGCATGATACACCGATTTAGTGCTGAAGAACTCAAGAAGAGTAGACCTGTCAGCACTGCATTGGTGCATCAGATGACAAAGAACAAAGTCTGGAAGTATCATGGGCCCATCGATGGGCTTAAAGCAAGGAGTTTTAGATACAATCCTTGGTTATGGATCACAAAATCATCATGATCATTTGTTATCAGGATGCACCACGAATGATCAACCAGCACCACATTGGTGTGACATGCCAACATTCCTGGAGCGTAATAGCCCTGTCCGATTTTGCATAGTGCACCATTCATGCATTTTGGCGACAAAAGAGTAAAAAAGACTCTTTAAAAAAATGCACCCTGTGGTCCGTTAAGGGATCATCTGACTGGCTTCTATATCCCCTAGACATGGTTGTTTTTAGACATGAAGCTTCCAGACGTTGTTAATTTGATCACTGTCTGGTCAGTGTACAGCTGAGCTACATACCCAGGTACCCACCTTTGTGTGCGTCTAAGCTTTCTGCAGACCTTGTCTAGCTGTTAGGAGGTCCTGGCTGTCAAAATAGCTTGCAGATCTTTAACCCTTTAGATGCATCATTATATTATACAACATATGTCTTATTAGGCTGAACATACATGAAAGAGTTAATGTACCTTTTCTGCATTCTGCACGAATTAAATGCTGGTTAGTCTACCATCTGTTTCTGGATGCAAGGAAATCCGGCAAACATTCTGTATGCCAAATTTTCTAGAGTATACTGAAATTTTTGAATTTGACATCCGAGTATACCTCCAGGAGGTATCCTAAAATGAGGTTTATGAACTGCATAATCTCTTCTTACGATATCATTTGAAGTGAGTACTTTCAGGTATGCATGTCTAGCCTCAAAGGGAAAGTAAATCCTGCAGAAATAACAATTTTCACACTCTTTGTTATAGTGAATTACCATTCTAACATAATAAAGATGTGTTACCATGTTAAAACATCAAATACGTCTGTTGATTTACATTGTGATAGTACATTCCGGAAAATAGGTCAGGTATCCAAGCTTGAACATGTATGAAAAGATTGAACATGAATATAGGGTGGCCTTTCTCTGAAAGGTTTCAAACCTGAAGCCCCAGCATTTCTCACATTCCATCTGCTTATCAACTTGAACATGGTATTTGCCATCTTTCCTAATCGCCTTCTTTAACATGGATCAGCCTTATAATCTAGCATTAGTCGTTTCCCTCCTACCTGTATCTATATTTCATAACTTGGTCATAACCCTTCAAAGGCTGCAAAGTGCATTAATGCATTACGTCCATCTACATGTCATAATGCATTAATTAATGCATTCCCTGGTGTGTCCCTCGCTAGGGCTACATTTATGCATCATGACAATCCTTTGATGTTGATACTCCCATACGTTTAGCATGATTCGATGGTGAGTAGATCTACCAGCTCGGAGTTGCTGCATCTTGATGACAGAGCAACTTAAACCTGGAGGTAGCATGTGGTCATTACACGGCTAAGCTTCATGTGGAAATACTGGTAGTGACCATAGCCTACATGAATATATCATGGCAACAACAACAAATAGGGTGTTCTACAACCCAGCTGGCAGGACGCCCACACAGCTGGAACTGCTGATGCCATCTGCTGGCTGAACACTGCTGTTTGCCCATTAGTATAATGTACTGAGTTACTAAAGGGGATGAGAGGGAAAGTCACCTTTAATTCTATAACTGCCTGTGTCTGTGTCAACAAAGTACCTCACCTCATGTGATAGAAAGGTCCCCATGTGCTGCAAAATGCGAAGGTTCTGTATCCCTATATAGAGCTCTTGTGGCAGTCCCTAAACTTTACAAGTGTCCTCAAATGAATTCCTCCAATTAAGGTTCCTTGAGTGGCAGCTTCCACTCTAAGGTAGGCTGATTTCATCTTCAAATGGTGAAAAAGTGTCAAGGAGTTGTCTCAAAAAACGTCTGGTGTTTACAGGATTGTCCAAGTTTTCTTGCGCCACTTTCATCAAACTTCAGAGCCTCACCCCAATAGATCAAGAGTCCTGGAGGTTATTTCTCATTATGGTCTATTTGCATTCAGCCGCCGCAACTCAGTCTAACAAATGAATCTAGCATGAAATTAAGCCACAAGACATTTAAAAACAACACTTGGGGATAGTGTCTCAATGTCCACTTGTAATCGATATTGTAGGGGAGTTGATAATATTTGTGACACGGAGAGCTTTACTTTCCATTTGAGAGATTAATTCATCATATATTCACTAATTTCAAGGAACTCATGGTTAAATTAGGATTTATGTGAAGCTATTTTGGCCATGTTAGTCACCCTTACCCTACGTCATTAATGCACCATGACGTCAAAGACATAATGAACCAATACTGCAGATTTGTTTATTCAACACAAGGTGCCATCCACAACACCTACCTTACTTACTAATATTAATGCGAATTAATAAAGTGGTCTGAATATAACACATCCAACCTTTGATGGCGTTCATACATGTATGGACGTCATCAAAGGTTGTATGCTTATAGCAAATATAGATAATGATTATTCGAATTAACCAACTTTAGACAGATAGGCTTAACCATGTATATGGTATGATTTATTGAATCTACCAGCGAAAATTTCCCAAATTGCCAAGCATGAATACGTATTCCTAGACCAAAGGGTATGATGTATTTATCCATTATGTGACTTTTAATGAGATCTATGGAGTGTGTTTCTAGGTGTTAACAATGACTTTTAACACCAACATCTACCTGATGTTTGCCCATCCCTAAAGGCTTATGTTTAAAAGGTTATTTCAATACTCTAAGCCAAACCTATCACAGATACTACTACAGTTTGGATGTTCATGTAAATCAAAACTGGTTTAGCTATACAGTCGTCCTGGGGTTTATTCCTCAACATTCTGTGAATGAGTTTTTCTGGTTCTGCCAGAAGTACCCTGCAGTAACCATTCTTGAACTAACTGGTTCAAGTGCCAACAATTACAGTTAACCCACCCAGTGCAGCCGTAGAACATACAGCCATATCCTTAGATATAGCTCTTGTGATAGTCTCAAAAGTGTAGTGTCCTCGAATGAGCTCCTCTGGTTACGGTTCCTGAAGTGACACCTTGTGTACTAAGGGTGGCGGATTGCATCTTCAAATGGTGAGAAAGTTTCAAGAAGTTAAGAAGTTGCCTCAAAGAACTTCTTGTATAAAGAAGTTTTCTAACGCCACTTTCATCAAACTTCAGAACATCCCCACCAATATAGATCAAGAGTCCTATGGTATTTTTCAAAAGGAGTGAAGATATATTCAAATAGTAATAATAGGTGGATGTCATTTCAAAGGAAATTGATAATATCATTGAATTTTTGAAGACATCTTGAGAATTGTTATCTCTAACCATGGAAATATGCAAAAGTATTCACAAATGAAGGCGGCATTTATAGAAATGGAATTTTGAAGATTATTATCCACAAAGTAATATTTAGCGTTTAATCAACGTTATGATAGAGCACGCGTGGGTCTATGGTTCAATATTCCACGACCGCGAAGCGGTCGTGGAATATTGAACCATAGACCCACGCGTGCTCTATCATAACTAGATTAAAGCATTTATCGAACATATTTCTCCATTTTGTATCAATTTCTTACCTTATAACCCCAGAATTAATCCAGGAGAAGACATTTTGTAAGTGCATGCGATCCGCTAGCTTTGCCAACCCGCCATGGCCATGTTGTCGTTCTGTCCGACATACCTCCACCTTTACACTCATTTTTCGGGTATAATCCAATAATGTCAAGTCCTGTACTTCTAACACCGCCAAATATACGATCTCTAGTTGGTGTTCGCCTTCATTTTGTCTCCATTTTCTTCGAAATAAATAAGAATCCATTGATTTTCCATACCGATCCAACGCACACGGCCCGATACACGGCCATTGCTTCTTGTTGACAGAGCGGGTAGGTGCCCGGATGTAAAAACTAGGTCAGCCACGCGTTGAGCAAGGAATGGCTGGACGGGGCGGGTCCCGACTTATTTCGAAGAAAATGGAGGAATTTGGCATGGCATGTTCATCTAGGATATCTAAGGATGGTTCTCTGTTAATAACTCCACCAGGCTCCATTGAAATCTATGCTAACGAGGTCTGCAAACATCAGGTATGTCGGACAACTTTTTCAAATTCTTGATGTAGATTCATTTCTACCACCGGTCGCCTTGGTATAGTGGACAGCGAACTCGCCTCCTGCCCCAGCGGCCGGGGATCGATTCCCCGTTGAACCTAAACGATTTTAACTGGAAAACTATGGCGTGGTTGACTTTGTATACTTCGCCAATTTATTATCATGTCCAGATTGAAACTAGCAGCCTCTTGAAGACGAAGAAAAGGTCTGAGAGTGCACAGTTGAGGCCCAGATAGTTAGATAATGAGTGTTATCTTCATCCTTATGTGTTGTTAGTGACGATACCTCATGGTCCGTGCGAAGGAACACTTGATTTCTCAATATACAAATGTACTCCGTCCATATAGATCTACAGCCGCCACAACTCGGTGTTGCAGAGCAATACTGATAGTACAACTTGGACAGCTCAAGTTGTAAAATATTCAAAAAGCAACTGCTGACTTGGGGATATATCGATGTCCACTTGGAATTCATATTGTAGTGGCGTTGATGATATTTTTGACATGTTGAACTTTACTTTTCATTTGAGAGACCAAATCATCATATTCATCAATTCCCTGGAACTGATGGTTAAATTAGGATATGAAGCTAGTCTGACCATGCTGAACAACCTTACCCTACATCATTAATGCACCATGACTTCAAAGACATAATGAACTGATGCTGCACATTTGTTGATTTAACACAATGTGGTCTGAATATAGCACAAACTGACTTTGATGACGTTCATACATGTGTGCACGTCATCAAAAGGCATATGCATATAGCTACATAGGCTAAAGTATGTACATGGTACCACTCATTAAAACTTCCAGCGAATATTACACAAATTGTCAGGCAAAGTATATTCCTGCAGCAATGGGTATGGTGCATTAATGCATGATGTGACCTTTAATGAGATCTATGGAGTTGGTTTCTAGTTGTTAACAATGACTTGGAACACCAACATCTACCCAACATTCCCCCACCACTGAAGGATTATGTTTAAAAAGGTCTTTCAATATACTCTAAGCCAAACCCATCACAGATACTACCACAGTTTAAGTGTTTATGTAAATCACAACCGGTTTAGCTATGCATTTGCTCTGGGGTTTATTCCCTAACATTTTCTGCACCAGTTGTGCAGGTTTTGCCAGAAGTACCCTGTAGTAACCATTCCTGAAGTAACTGGCTCAAGTGCCAACAATTACAGTTAACCCTCCCAGTGCAGCCGTAGAGCCTACAGCCATATCCCCTATCCCCATAGACCTCAGTACATTGATCACCTCCCTCTGAAAGATGAGGGTGGTAGGAAAGCTTATAGAATGACTGGTAAATGTAAATAAAATAGGCTGTCATAGTCATGATAGAAAGGCAGTATGGCTAGAAACATGTTTGGTCGTATTTAATACAGTTGTAGAATGTAGAACAAACGTCCAGTCCAACGTAGTGGGGAATTCAAACCTTCAAGCACATCAAATCCAGGTTTCTTTCTACGTATTTATAACCAGATCAACATGGTAAAAGGTACCCCCGCGCACCCCTCGTGGGCGTACCTTTTACCATGTTGATCCACAGTTACTGTCCTCAGAGCGAAATTGCCACTGCAATCATTTTCTTGTCTCAAGTATTTTGGTCTGGTCAATTTAATTGTTAAACGAATTATTCAGTGGCTTTTGAAATGAACCCATTTTATCATGTATATTTGCCGCCCATATATGGACAAATTAATGCATATACTGTCTATACTGTAGTCATTTTCCTTTATATTTTGACTGATAATTTACTCCATTGCCTTGTGCTCTACACAGTCCCTACTTTAAATCAGAACGAGTCTATTCCCCATGCGAGCTTGTAAAAGATAATGACGCCCGGCCAGTATGGATTTGAAGACTTTGTCACACTGTTTACTTTCCTGAATTGATCCATAGACTGGGTTTAATTATGTATTGTGTGTGCTTTACCCCTCCGCACTTTAAACAGTAGTAAGAACCCAACCATGGCAATAGCAGCATTGACAGTTTTACCTTTTGGGGATCACTCATCATGAATATACCAATGAATTAGGCCCCCTTTCTCTGATGCAAAAATGAAGCTCTGGTGAGTCTCCTCATCCGCATTTCATCGTTGCATCATGCTGATGACCTTCAATTTTTGGTCTTTGATTAAAGGAATGAGGCTGCAGGGTGTAGGTCTATGGAATTCATTTGACAGCATGGTACATGAGTACTGAGTAGAGGAGTGACCCATCATGATGGCCTTTTGCCAGTGTATCATTGGCACCTTTATCTGTATGTTTCATGACCTAGTGAAGTTATTGCCAACGCTGCATTTAAACATTATGAAGATAACGAGGCCTAGTACATCAAAACAATCTCAGATTCTGCAGCCATCAAACGGATTCAGTCTCTAGGTTACTGCATACCACCTTAATCAATGCGTTATTGTCAGTTGCCATCATGATGCACCAATTCAGTCATTGTGGGTCCGTTTAGGTGGGCTGCATTCATGCATCGTGCTCACCGTGTGAGGTTGATACTCTCTTGAGAGGTAGATGCATCACAGTGCATCATACCACAATGATTGATTATAAATGCATCATCCTACCAGTAGAGTGTTAGCTGAGCAGTGAATACCAGCTGATTGTAATTGCTCAATATCGCCCAGTCATTAAAGAACCAATAAAAGAGTTGTTTGTGGGGTTTAAAAATATTACTGCCACTGTGACTTTTCACCACCACTGTTTAAATCATGTTTGCCCTAAAATGCCTCAGTTTCTTGCAGTTTAAAATCAATTGCTTCATTTGGTCCCGAGTGGGGCCCACACGTGAGAATGCCCCTGGTTGAAGACAATATCAGGAAATGATAACACAGCTAAAATGAGTTTGTTTTTAGATGAACCATCTGAAATGACAAATCACCTAGACTTGAGATTGTCCTCTCTTTCTTAGAACCAGTTTATTGTTCGCAAATGGGATTTTTGTCCCATCTTCTTGGAATGTTAAACAGCAATAAGGTGTGGTTTTGCATCATAGCTCTATGGGTCCCCTATGATGCATCTAGGCTCCTATTCCTCTGTCGGCATGATACACCAATGCAGTACTGGTAAGTCTACTAGCCAGCACTGCACTGGAGCGCTCATCATGCTGACTAGAAGGAGTGTATCAGTGCTGTAAGGTCAGCATAATCATGATGCAGGGATGAAGTACAAATAGGTGCTTAGTGAAGAGAAGGACATATTGACCTGGCTGCATCAATGCAAGACAATTCATCTTATCATTTTCGTTGGAATTACCTGTGAATGGAAATAATACATTGATTTAAAACCTTTTGTCGAACTAAAATCTCTTGACTTACCCATGGTCCGCTGGTTGACCCTCCAGGGACACCACATAGCCGACACAGCATCTTCCTAGGATGAGGAGGAGGGTGTAGGTCGTGGATAATGTAAGGGGCACGCTGGCCATCCTGCAGGGGGTTAAGCATCTACCCCTGCCACTCCACCCCCTTCTTCCTGTAGGGTGGGGGACTGATGATGATGATGTAAACTCCTGGAGTCCTCAGCTCCTCCTGGAGACGTCTGGCAGCTAGAGGAATGTTAGTATTATGATTATTCCACTGGAGTTCTTAAAGAGGCTTCTGTATGTTGAAGTGGGCACCATATCTACATCCACGTTGTGAACCCTGTTTCAAAGGAGTCTCACTACACCATGCCTACTCCTGTATAGTAATTGAATAGTAATGATAATACCAAGTCCTCGTACTATAACAATGCCTTAATATCTCTGACAGTGGGAAAAGTTGTGGTGAGAAGAACTCCAAAGTCCTCACTCTAAGGGTATAGACCCTCACTGGTCTCTCCCCCTCTACCACTGCTTGGTAGTTACTGGAGCGGGTACTGGAGGCAGGTTGCAGGCCTTAAGGCAGCTGCTCCTGGAGGTTCCTGCTTAACCTTGTTTGCAGCCTTAGCCACAGGTGACTGGCAGGCAGGGAGGCCGTGGTTGACACTGTGGCACCACGCAGCTTGTGCCGACAGGGGAGGTGGGGACTTGGGATCGGCCGCTGTGAGGCTGACTAACTCCTGGCCAAGGTAGCTGAAGGTGGACTATCTACTGCAGGCAACGCTACTAACTCCACCTACAGTGAACTAGTGGAACTAAACAGCAGTAGTAGGCTGAGCAGCCGCATCTGTATTTTTGCCTTTCTTCTGCATTATGGTTGAATTGGTCGAAGTTAAGGTTTTGGTGAACAAAAGTTCATGGTTTGGAACAGAAACTACTTGATGCATTTTTCTCATTGAACTGCAGTTCACTTGACTGCTCTTATTTTCAATCGTGCATATGAAGGAATGTAGTTCTGGTGGGTAAATGGCCATGGATATGTATTCATACATCATACTGCACTGTAAAAAAAATAACTGTTGAATCTACCAGGGATCCTAGTAAAACTGAACAGTGGACCACCACAATTTAAAAGCATTGCACCAGTGTAGTTTTAACAAGAAGTCCAAGGTGACAGTATAGTGGTATACACATTAACAAGGAATCTCTCTGAAAATAATGACGGATCTCTGATCACTATGGGATGAGCCATTTTTTCGATGGCATTTTTGTTGAAACAGTGTGCGACTTTGGTTCACATGGCCGCCATGATGTTCTAATGCAGTGCTGGGGAGTAAGCCTGTCAAATTTGCATTATGGTGACAGCGAAATATTAACCGGAAGGGATTGAAATAAAGCCTAATGGACTACCCCCTACAGAGAGAATCCTGTTTTTTAATTTGAATAATAATTATGATTTGAGATCCCAGGAATCAGATACATTATAAATAATGAACCATCCCTGTAACCTCCCCCCCCCCAGCTCAGGTCACATGGCACTGAATATGAACAAAAGGGTAATTCACATCAGCTGTCCATTGACAATAGTTTAAATCTTAGAAGTTTCAAAAGTAGCAGCCCTGCTAGACTGCACTAGTCTGGCTGGTTTGAACTATACCCTCTTCTTATTGGTATGGCGGATAGTCAAGCAGCTGTGGTCCCAGTTCATTCATCTTCCACTTCAAGGATAACATGATGACTTGACCCGTTGAGACCCACTTGTCAATGTATTATTGCACCATGTCCACTGGCCACAATGAAGCTAGAATGTACAAAAAAAATGAGTTGTAAGCAATGTGTATGTTTTATCTTAATAAGTTTATCAGATACAAAAACAAAAAAACATGCACATTTTATTTTTTGTTTCTTGTTTCCCTTTTGGCAAGACCCTCCAGTTAGGGTATGCGCAACATGGTTGCATTCCTGACAGACCAATTAGCTGGAGCTATGTTGGTGGAGCAGATTTCTCAAACTATGAGCTATTGTATTTACCTGTTGCCTCTGACGTCAATATATACCCCATCTCTTTACAATGGAAACAACCACATGTTATTCCATATACAGTAAACCCTATGAGGAAAGAATGCAAACAGACAACTCTATGTCCCCATAGTAGTGTATTGACTTGCTATGAGCAAATACAATGGAGCTATATTTTCATGGCAATGCTACATTATAATGCATACCTGGCTGGGGCAGTGAGCCTCCAGGGGCTCACCTACTGGTTCTTTGGGCCACATAGTGTATTATTGTATCATTGTTTTAAGTTTAAATGCATCCCTGGTTATATAGTGAACTTGATATCTGCATTCATGCATCATGCTGATCGAGTATTTAGGAGTGTATCAATCATCTTGTGTCGGCATGATGCATGTATGCATTCCTGGTGTGGAAAATTGCCAGGGCTGCATTCTTTCATCATGACACCCAAAGCTATAGTACTATACAACACTAAGCGGCACTGAGAGGGATAATTGATTAGAACCATCTGACATATGTATGTGATCTATGTGGTAGGTATTTACATGCCAAAAGTAGATATGCAGTGAATGGATGAAAATGTGTCAGAGCAAGCTGAATGCTTCCATAATGTTTGTATACCTGCCTATGCTGAATTTGGCTTGGGGCAGTCAATATCAGGAATAAGTCAAGTACAAATAACCTATGCAAAATCTTCATGTAGGGTTTTATTTATTGGGATAAGATTATGTTTTGATTAATGTAATATGCCCATTAAATTCTATCATTTAAATTCTATAATCAAATGTAGACTCTCAGAATTGCATGCAAACATCTCATTGACAATGATGTTGGCATGATAGAACATAAACATTTAAGCAGGCGTAATTTCAGTGATTCACAAGAAGCAATTCAAGAAACAATTTCTCCCTCCCCAACTCTTTCGGCTCTGAAGATATGCCTAATGGTTTAACAAAGCCTAGCCCCCACATTCATCACTTTGAAAGATGTGCGTGACATTGCTCCATTTGTGTCACATAACCACTAGCATGAGCAGCTGATAAAGGTGGATTATGTTGTTTCAGTTCTACCTGTAAAGGCGGGGAAAAAGTGCTAAGGTGGGTGTATACCTTATTTCCGCATGAAAATTATGTCACAGAGCTACACAGGACATGCTTTAGAAGTAGATAGCCTTTGAAATAGCAATCACTACTCATTACAATGGGATGCATTCACTCAAAAAAGGATTCTGTCAAACAATGTTAAACCACTGTACTGCCATCTGGGGCTTCATTGTAAAAAATACATTGTTTCACTGCAATACAATTACGGAAGTCACTGTTCAGTTTTGTGCTGAACCTTGATTCCTGGTAGATTTAACAGTAACTGTTAAGTTTTTATTCATAGTTAGAGATACTATACACCTGTTACTATGAGGATGTACACTGGAATTCACACCACAAAGCTAACAAATTACATATTGATGGGAGAACTTTGCGTCTACCATTTCTAGTCTGTATTTTCTCAGGATGCTGCCATATATTGGTCATGGGCTCTGTATATTGGGGTGTTTGTGGTGAATGTCAGAAACCCACTAAATGTGCCAGATAGGGCTGGAATTTCTAACCCCTTAAAATCTGGTTTTCTCCCTTTTTGCATACCCCTTAATCCTAGAATCAAGCGTAGGTCATAACCATCTTAGAGATGGCATGAAGGAAGAACTCAATACATACATGTCCATGACCTTTCTTTAGAATTGCATGCAGAGATCCTGTTGTCAATGATGTTGGCATGAGTGTAATTTCAGTGATTCATAAGAAGCTTTTCGTGTGACCCTTTCTCCATCCCCAACATTTTCGGCTCTGAAGAAATGCCAAATGGTTTTGTTGCAAAGCTTTGCCCTCACATCCGTTGCTTTGGCAGATGTGCATGACAGTGCTCCACTTTGTCATAGGTAACCACTAGCACTCATGAGCAGCTGATAAAGGTGGATTATGTTGTTTCAGTTCTACCTGTAAAGGCTGGGAAAAGGCACTAATATAGGCGTATACCGTATTTTGGCATGAAAATGATGTCACAGGGCTTGTGGATCCACACCAACAGAGTGCATCATCCTCAGGAGTAATCGTGATGCACCAATGGAGCAATGTCAAGTCTGCTTAACAGAGGTTCATTGATGCAATTAAGCAGGAGTTTTTGGCCTCACTTTTCCCCAGGATGAATGAAATATAGCGGAAGTCCCTGGGCCAAAAAGATTTTTGTTCTACTCATAATGAACTTATAATGCTTTAGGGAGTGGTCACTATTTGTCATGGGGGGTGAATGCTTTTTGTGCTGACGTGCAAACATTTTTGCACACCTTTCGTCAGTGGTCAAAATCTTAAAATTGCGCCCGAAACACCAGAGGAGCGAAAAAAAATTGATGCACCTCTTCGATCTTGATTAGCGCTGGAATTTCTTACTGAAAGGAGGCTAGATTTATGCTCCCACTCAAGAGAGGACAAAAGTTTATTATGCCCCCCTCAGGTGGGGTCAACAGTTTTAACGCCCCCCTGTTTATAGCTAGGGTAATGACCACTTACTTAGAACCGAGTTTGAAGATGTAGATAGCCTTTGTAATGGAGTTAAGCAATCACTACGCACTGCCATTAGACTTATAGACCCATAGTTATAGCTACTATACACCTGTTACTATGCAGATGCAGAGGCACGTACGCTGAAATTCACACCACAGAGCAAACAAATTACATATTGATGGGAGATGTTTGCGTCCCCCAATTCAGTCTGTATTTTCTCAGGATGCGGCCAGGCATTGGGCTTGGGCTGTTTACTTTGGTGCTTGTGGTGAATGTCAGAAACCCACTAAATGTGTAAGATAAGGTTCCTATTTCTAACTCCTTAAGGGCAACCTGTTTTTCTTCCTTGGCTCATACCCCTTAGTTTGTGTGGTAAACCTATGCAAAGCTTGCGAGTAACCCTCCAGCACTATCACGATGGTACTTTAGCAGTGGATCTTAGCAAGTAGGGTTGGCATATTGCATCAACTTGTGATGCAGCAGTGGTAGTTCATGCATTATCTTGAGCATGATCTATTGATGCACTATTATCCGGACTGCATTAATGCATCAGGCAGACTCTTAAAGGGTCAGTATGATATGTGAATGTTGTGCTAGTCAGTAGCTTTTGCTGTTACATTACATTGGCAAAGGAACCTGTGGCTCTTATAACATAGGTGTATGTGCAGAGCAAGAATGGGTTATGCATAGTAATTTATTCCTATGTCTAACCTTGAGCAGTGAAAACTGCAAGAAATATTTAAAACCACTTTATATGACAGAAATTAGGAAATACCAAATGTGCGTGGAAACTGTGAGTCTCTGGCTGATTATCCAAGATTATAAATTTTTCTTCACATAAATTAAGAGCGAAGTCTTTCTACTATCTACAGACACTAGCCCCCTTTGAGATATCGTCCCATCTCATGATCACATGACCTCTGACGGTTTCCCTGGTAACCACAGATCAGACTCTAGAGGTAAATATAGAGGTAGGAATCATGGAGCATGTACGGTCTTGGGTTTCATATCTATTTGAGATTATTATGCATACCATTTCACGAGTGCATATCATTTCTCTCACAATTGTATAAACACTGTGAAAGGAAAATCAATAATTGGGTTTCAGGGCCTCTTCCGGAATAACATGTCAACCCTTTACGGGCTAAATACTGTGTTGATAGAATATGGCTTTTAGCCTGATGATGTACATACTGCAACCCTTGGAAGTTAAATTCTATGGTTACATTAATTCACCATGCTGGCTTTCCAAGGGTTCATATACGCCTTAGTACACGGTCTGCAAATGGCATTGGTGATTTGAGGAGTTATTCACTGAGCAACTACCCAGTAAACACCATACCGAAATGCTACGTGGTTTTGGGGTATAACTAGGTTTCCTGTCTAACAATCGGTCTGAATTACGTTTTTTGCTTGCTATATGGAAGTTGAACGCAGTCCTTTAATAGATGGATGTAATGGATGGATCATCCATAAGAATCCTACATTTTGTGATGAGCATAGAGTGTGCACAACACAAAGAGATCAAGCATTGTTTAAGGATTGAAAAACATCAAATTCAACATCAATTTATGCAGATAATAACACCAGGAATAGGCAAAACTTTTGTAATGCAATAAAGATGAGAGAATTTTTCAACTTTGTCTATCTACCTAAAAATATAATGTGCTGGGAATGTAGAAATACGTAATGTATCAATGTAAATCTACATTTAAAGATGTAGAAGAGCATAATTCTGACATCTACATATTTAGAACGTAACTAAACCTTAACATTTGAACGTCCACATACCAGGCAAATCTATGTAGTTGGCACCAAAATTCTACGTAGATATACCTCTCTGCAACATCCATCTCTGTGTTCATTGATAATGAATAAGGCCTCGTTGAATACGGGCAGAAGCACCTCTGGGAATACGATCCTAAATTATTCACTGATAGTTGACATTTGCTTATATATTTTGTACAAGAACCTTTCTTCAAATATGCATATCATAATAAACTTTACAGCATGAGTAGAACAATGTATAGATATGCACCTATATGCACCCCAGGTCCAATCATATGTATAACAGAAATGCATAATGGTGACCTCTTATGGCATAGACACAGACTTAGTAGTAGTCAAGCCAAGGTGCTCAATGTGGCCATTTTGGCTAGTTATGAAGGCCTGACGACCCTCTAACGACCTTAACTCGTTATATATAACGACCCTCCAATAGCGGCGGGTTTTCATTGCAGACAAGGTAGATGAAAGTATGTCTGCCTTCAGTCTGCAATACCAGCCTGGTCTTACTTTTGCAAGTCACAAATATGTTCCTTTTTTCTTTCAAAATAGCCTTTGAAAGAATGATCCTGCATTCTTTCACTGGAAATTTGATGCCATTATACAGATCCTTCTACACATCCTTCTACACATCCTCTGACCATGGGCTCTCAAAGCCCACTAAAAGAAGGTTTTGGAATTTGATTATGATCCAACTATAAAGTGAACAGTACAAGAGTTGAGAATATGATTATGACTTGGAAGTGTGGACATGCCAAAACCTCTTTTATTCAAAGGAAGTTCTCAAGTCTAGATCCTAAGATGATCTCAAGGTTCATATTAGTCTATCTCCAGCCACTCTAGAGTAAATGACTTGTTTCTGTTCTAGAAGGTAATCTGTTAAATTCTGAGGTGATCTGAAAAATTATTGAGTTCCTCGCGAGATGTAGTCACCTCTAGAAATTCACCCCTTTATGAACATTTTCTACTCAAGTCCTGTTCAGTTGAAAGTTATCAATCTCTGAAGCTCCATGGGCCTGAATAACACACAGACATTCCAAGTTCAAGTATTGAACTGCAGCAGGTTTCACTTTCAGCATGAAGAGTTAAGCAGGGAAGTGCTCGTCTAGAATAAGAATCCTGTGCTGCTACTCCTGAGAATGGTTTACTGTAGTGTTGACAGTCTGCAGTCAATGAGAATATAGCAGGTAGGCCACCAAACACAAGCAAAAACACACACTACCAACCAAATAGATTTGGTGAAAAAGACCTCTCCTGTCAATACATTATCTTTCTCCTTGCAACCAAAACAGAGCAGAAACTGTGTTGGTAATTGTACCCATGTATACCACACATGTATTAGAATCATTGATATAGATCTTATGCTGAATCAGCACAAAATGTGCAATGGAATTCTTTCATATAGGCACCGGCAGTGTACGCTAGCAACAGTCAAAATTGGTAAAATGGTACATAAAAGGCAGATATTTATGGAGCAACCGCTGTTTGTTTGGTAGAAGGAGGGTATATTTAATGACTATGAAAACACTGTAATGTGTATAAAAAATAAAAAAGAGAGACTAAGATGCATTACAATTGCGGTGTCAAAAATAACACATTTCTGAGGGCACTATCATTGTACTGAAATATAAAGACCTCTTATACAGCTGTGGCTACCAGCATATAAGAGTAGGTATTAAAACACCATACTTCTCTCACACCAGCCAATAGTCTAAAATATATGTGGTGCAGTAAGTACATTTTAACCGCGTGACTACATATGCCTTTTTCTGTTCAACCAAACCAGAGGGCACACCCTCTCCTATTGATGATCAGCCTTTTGTGTGTCATACCAGACCGGTGTATTTTTCCTCAATATCACACCTTCTATAGAAGCAATTAGATATTGTAGTGAAATATTATGTGTGCACCCAGTGCGCAAGAAAAGCAAATATAGTCCTTTTCACTGATAAACATGCAGCAAGGCATTTCGCCTTTCAATCTGAGAAAACATGGGAAAGTGGTCTCCTGGCACAAAGTTCCCTATGGCACTTCTGAAAATTGGTTACTTAAATTCAATTATGAGCAGTCGATGAGAATAGAGGAGGTACTATACGCTTTTTACTATAGTGATGCAACAGCACGGACACTGAAACACACACCACCCAATCAACAATGATATCGATGTTGAATTTTTACCGTCATTTTCATTATTTATTCTTTTCAAAGTCACATTCCTTGGCAATAGATGGGGCTGTTTTTTTTAAATGTTCTCATAAACTCCCCGCTATCCAAGATGGCTGCCTACATGATGGTTATGTTTTGGAGTTGGACTGAAGTAGGATGGTTTTTGCTTTTCAATATCCAACATTTTGCCATACTCTGGTCAAAGCTGGTACCCTAAAAAATTATTACAATGTTTTGTCTTGTAAGACAACAGTCAGTACAATCAGTAGAAATAGTGTATATAATTTCATTTTCAAATTTCTCAAAATCATGATTGTTAAACCTTTTATATTCATGAAATAATTCATAAGAAGGCAATATTGATATTAAAAAATATCTCATATCCCGAAATCAAATATTACGAGTGCCTGAAGACAGCCAGGTATTTATCGGGTACTCGAGGAGACGATGAAAGCCTATAATTGTGACATATACTGGGAGAAGGGGTCTTGAAGCCCCCTTTATTAAGGCCCCTTTTCGCAGATCATGTCACGTATACTGATCTGCAACATCATTTATGCAAGAAACAAAAATATCTGTCTACAAAAACAAATTAACAACATATTGCCTATTGATTTGACAAAACAATGACAAGCAAATAGAGCTGATGTCATTTTGCACTTACTATGTGCCCTTGTACCCTAAATGTCCTGTGATTTGCACCCTACATGTCTTGGCATCCTAGGTGTCTGCCCGCATGCACCCTAATTGTCTCAGCTACCTAAGATACCGGTATTTCAAGAGAAAAAGAAATATTCCTTATCAATATGTAACATGGTTGCTGTGTGGTGTGCATTTCAGTGGCTGTGCCCCTGCATCATCATAGTAACAGGCATATAATATCTGATATATTCTGATTGACCGCAGACTGTCAGCACTACAGCAATCCATTATTGAGCACAGCATAGTTTTACGGTACATGTATATAGGCAAAATCAATAAAAATAGCTAAGCAAACATGACCTCTATGTGACATTAACTAAATGAAGAAAACATTACCCCATAGAACTACATATTGAACCAAACTATAGGTGGATGCCTGTAGTGGTGCAATGAATCAATCGTTATGACTTCTCAGCTTCTTTCCTGTATCCTAACAATTGTAATTAAACTGGACTCGTATTACCACTATTTTTACCGAAATATTTTTCACGACTCATCCTACACCAGCTCAGCAGCACTCCACAATAATGGTAATTAGTCACCAAGGTAATTTAACACAGCAGGGGCAGGTTCCTGGAAAGATTATTCTGAGGGGACATATTTTTGTCACCTCAGAATCAATTTTGAAACAAATACATGACAATGATTCGCTCATGGCAATAAGTTTGTAAATTGGAAGCTGCCTGTAAATCCATGCCCTAATAGGATGGTTCGGTGGGGGACAAAAGTACTGTACAAAACCCTTTCAGATGAATTAAGTATTGTGTTGAAATAATGATTTTCTCATCATGTGTTAATGCTTCAGCTGAAGTTATCAGTCTGGTTCATGGGAATTTATTCAAAGTTATCTTTATGTGGCAAAAACGAAGCTCTTGGGAAAAATCAAAACCCCCGGAGTTACACTGTCTTATTGTGCATTAGGTTTTATACTATTCCAATAAAATATTAGCCTGTTTGATACAGCAAAAGCATCTGCTGTGATGCTGACTATGGAGAACTGCGTATCAATCAAGGAGGATTTGCATGATGATGAAAAGTGGCCATGGCGAGTTACTGAATTTGATCAGTAATGGTTATGTACACTGAAAGAGTAAAAGTTTAGAAGAGGCTACAGCGTACTAAGAAACTCACTTACACACTGTTCACTCTTTACGGCTATCTTGGTGCCTTAAAATTCATCTATGCTCAGGACGAAGCAGAAATGGTCAGTCCCTTAAGGTAATGCGTAAAGAGCATAGCAGGCAGTACCTATGACATGACTCAATGAAATAATATTTTTATGACACTGACCTTAGACCAAGAGCTACAACTGGTCATTATGGCAGGGTCAGATGTAAAATATATCAGTATAGTTTTTTTCTAATAACTTGGATTGATATTTATTCGAACAATCTATTTTAATGGCTCTGCACTTCCTTTGCAGTTCTGATTATTGACAGTGTCTACCTATCTGTGTATTTAACTGAAGGTCATAAACGAATGAAACCAATTTAATGAATAGTTGCTATCCCAGGGGCTTATTTCACTATAACTGGCGATTTGATAATCTTACTGGGGGCAGGAAACTCGCTTTGTGCTGCTCTAAGTAGTCTGTCTGTAATGCCTGTACTACAAGACCACTTTAACAATTACTATGTAGGTACTTACATAGGGACCAGTCTTAGGGAGGAATATCAGCTTGCCCACCTACTAAGGTGACTAATCAGAAATTATAGGTGCAATTTTTGGATTGTCAGTGATATTGAAATAAGCCCATGTATGTAATAGCACAGTTGTTTCCTTACGATTTGAGGTTGTGTCATCGTCAAAGATATTGAAATAGGCCACAGTGGTTACTACTTTACTTAATTGTCATTAATGGGGATGCTGCTTATATCTGTAACCACAATGCTGCCACTATAATGTGCAGTAATGAAACCGCAGGGAATTCTGGGACAAATTAATATAAAAGTGCATAATCAGCATAAACCTTGTATAAACTTCCTTGTTTTAAAGAGTCAGTTAGTTATGATTGGAAGGTCATAATTATAGATCAAAATTTTAGAACCTTTCAGGTAAAGCTTCATAGGTAGAGATTCTACCGAACTTATGCATACAAGGAGACGTTTAGTTTAGATCTTTAGAATCAGGTCAATCACAATTATGTACACCAGGCTTCACAGTGCAATCCTTGTTGCAAAATATCAGAGTATACTTAATTGGTTTGCTCTTTACTTCAGTGTATCATACAGACTCTCCATAGTTGATAGGTGCACTCTTAAAAGAATCATCATCTTATGTAAATGTGGCACTGACAATTAGTATAATTATGAGGGTGACAACCATGCATCTTGTGGGTTAATTATTAAATGATTAGCACTTAGAAATGGGAAACATGTGGTGAATGGTTAAGGATTAGAAGCAATACATCATCAGTATATCATTGAATAGTGGCATGTAGAGAGAGCAGCTTACAACGACCAGGTGCCTAGTGTGCATTGCGCTGGCTTGCAAATAATGGCATCCAAGGAAGTAGATGCTGAATGGAAAAGCAGCGTAAAATGACTCATTTGCAAGTCATTTTTGTATTGTACCGTCTACATATTTTTCATCATGCCAAAACTGGGCAGGATGTCAAGACAATCCTAAATTTCAGATTTATTTGGGTTAATTTTTAGAACTTTCACCCACAAAAAACTATCATCAATGATTACTTTTGGTAAAGGTTCCTCTGACTTACCTGCCTTGATAGGGGTATTCTTAAAAGGATCAGCATGATGGCCGTTTCAATTAGTTTGATTATCAGGGCTGCAATTTGGAGAAGCGCAAAGCTAATGGTTGAGTATTGACAGGTTATACTTCATCGGTGCAATGTTGTAATGGCACGTACGGAGAGCTGCTTACAATGCCCAAGTATTGAGTGTAAACACATTCATATTTCTCAATATGAAAGTATTTCAATTCAATTTAAGATTTCAACATCCTTAACAGCACACTATGTAAACAAATACATTTATCAATTTTAAGCTCAGTGTATTATGGAATAAATGAAAGTATTGGAAAGGTAGTCCTGGTAATTGAATTTATATGTTAGCTTTTAGCTTGATACTCTTACCTAAAGACATTTACACAGGATTTAAAAACCCCAATGACGGTGTTACTTAGAGAATGTGAAGGGACTGATGATGAACATAAAATCATATGATAATAAATGTATAGCAGCAATAACTAATGTTAGCATTTGAATATTTACATATCCATTCACTAAAACATTGGCTCATTAGGTTTCTGAGTGATTGCATAGACCTTTTATATGCCTGCAATTCATAAAATGGCAATATTAATAAGAAATATCTCATATCTCAAAATCAAATACTGCCAGCCACTGAAGACTGTCAGGTGTTTATTGGGCATGTGAGGAGACAATGACAGCATATATTATACTCAGCTGCAACATTATTAGTGCAAGAAGCAAACAATGTCTATCTACAAAACAAATTAACAAGATAATGTCTATTAATTTGACAAAACAATGACTAGCAAATAGAGCTTATGCCATTTTGCAGTTTACAACTGGCATCATTGTTTCTGTTGTTTTTTTACACTTGTGAAATGACTAACCCATCAAAAGCGTAAAATTCAGATTTCTATGTATGTTTGTTGTAATACAATAGTTAATTATCATGTGCTTCTATTCAATCTTCACGAAAAGTAAAACTGGATAGTGCTGGTTTAATACACCAAATGAATCGTTTAGGTGAGTGAAAGTGTCTGGCTGGTACTGGACATGCACTTGACCTGCACCTATGGAAAACCGAGATCATTACCTATTATTTGCATTAGTAGCACGACATATTGATGTTACCAAAAAGATGCCTCATTTACAATAGACAAATAAATTAAGGAGACAGCCAAGCATCCATGAAGCAGCTCTTTATCAACTCAAGTGTATCTATAGAGCTATACTAAAGTGTGTTATTGGAAGAGGCTCTAGCCTCTTCCATTGCATTCACATGGGAGGTCGATTGCACACCAAATCGGACAGTCCAACTACCCTTGAGTCGACCATTGCTCTTGTAGCACTAAATAGTAAACTGAAAAAAGTCTTCCTGACAAAGTGACATGTATACCCATGTCAACTTGATTTGACACAGAGAGCACACGTCATTGGGACATGTGCACATATGTCACCATGACAACTGAAGCACACAGTAATCCTCATATGATTTGACATGCCAAAAAAAGGCCACGTCATCTGTAAGTTGACTAGGGTCAAGGCCATGTCAAAGGCACTTGACATGTGATGGTTTGACATACATAATTGTTCTAGAATATTCCACTAGATGGGGCAAATAACCATTTTGGTACCAGGATTAATCACTACCAAGAGGTACTACTAACACTTGAGACATTTGATGTATCTGTGTCATTTTGTTTTCATGAAGAATAGATCACTAAGGTCTTTAAATACTGTCAATGAATGGCAGTGAATTCTATTTCCTTCTTACATTTGCATTTTTTTGTTGAATATCAAAAAAGACAGCCACAATCCTGAATCCTTCAACTGGGGAGGATAGACACCTTGTGTGTGGGTCAGTGAAAATACCAAAAGAGTGTATGCTAACCCACAGTCTATAATATCAGTATCTTCATTACATGGAGACATATGGCATTGCCATGCATCTCCATGCCCTTGTCTTATGGACTGCATAGAGGTCCTCAGTCAAGTAGAAGTTCTGTAGATAGGAAAAAGTGCCTTAGTGTTGCAGGCCTGTGGGGCTATGATATCCCCTGCCTTCTATTATAGGCCTGCCTTGATTGAACCATTGGTACATAGCTATTGACTGCTCTTGACCCTTACATAATTGTATCAGAGTATTACCTAGCACTCAGGTGAATGGATCAGAAATATGTGACGTGTCTTCATTACACATGTCAAGTGGAGTTGACGAACCAAATATGAGAGCGTCAACCTCATTTGACATGCCTTCATACATGTCATGTGGGAGACAAATTTTGACCTGTGCAGTATGCGTCAAAGCGATCTTTGTTCTTCTCTCTGTGTACTGAATAGCACTGAATAACTGCTGATTGATGGTCGAGTTATGGAAGTTTACCCAGCCTGTGCTGTGTGCAGACGGCATGCACTAATTCAACCCTCCCCACTCAAAACTCGCCTATAGCAATTATAGCCTAGAGCTATGTGATAATAGCATGTACACTGTCCAGTCAACATGCACCAATTAAACCCGCCCTCCCCTCTCAAAACTTGCCTAGAGCTACATGATAATAGCCTGTACACTGTCCAGTCAACATGCACCAATTCAACCCGCCCTCCCCTCTCAAAACTCGCCTAGAGCTACGTGATAATAGCCTGTACACTGTCCAGTCAACATGCACCAATCCAACCCGCCATCCCCTCTCAAAACTCACCTACAGTATAAGTATAAACTACTGACACCTAGTGACTAGTGGAATCTGAACAATAGAAATGTAATACCGCTCCCCTACCTTCCTATAGCATGAATCAAGTTGTTCAATGGAGGCAGCCATTGCTTGATCAGGTGCTTAGACCTTTAGGATCCAAATGCTAGTTACCAGTGCATTATCACTGTTGATAAGCTTTACACATCAATACCTGCAGCCACCCGGGGCACAAGCCCTCTTTGCACTGAATAGATGTTTTTCCATTTCTCCATTCTCTGATGTTTGATTGAAAATGTTGACGTTATTCTGTGTTTTAATTTGTGTTATAATCTGTGTTTTTATGGTACATGTATTGAGTTTAGGTCTATAACAGGTTAGTGTTAGTGCTATGGTATGATAGTAATTACTCACTATTTATGAGCAGTTAATCAATATAGGTTAGTAATTACTCACTATTTGTTAGCAATTAGTCGAAATATGCCAGTATTTACTCACAATTTGTCAGCAATTAGTCAATATATGTCAGTACTTAGCCACTATATATCAGCAATTATCAATACTTGTCAGTATTTACTCACAATCTGTCAGCAATTAGTCAATATATAACAGAGAAATGCCCATTGATTAAATTGTGCATCATGCCTTGACTGGTATTTTGTCAAAATATGTCAGTATCTATGGACTATTTGTCAGCAATTAGTAAGTATGTTAGTAATTATTCACTATCTGTGAGCAATTAGTCAATACATGGTAGTAGTTAATTACATGTTATCAGCAATTAGTCAATATATATAGTTAGCAATTGCTCACTATTGGTCAGCAATTATTCAATATATATTAGTAACTACTCACTATTTGACAACTAGTCTATATATATATATATATATATATATATATATATATATATATATATATATATATATATATATATATCAGTATTTACACAAAATTTGTCAGCAATTAATCAATATATGTCAATAATTAGTCACTCTATATCAGCAATTTTTAATACATGTCAGTATTTACTCACAATCTGTCAGCAATTAGTCAATATATAACAGAGAAATAGACATTGATTCAATTGTGGGTCTTGCCTTGACTGGTATTTGTCAAAATATGTCAGTATCTATCAACTATTTGTCAGCAATTAGTTAATATATGTTAGTAATTATTCACTAATTGTCAGCAATTAGACAAAACATGGTAGTAGTGACTTACATTTCATCAGCATTTAGTCAATATATATATATATATATATATATATATATATATATATATAGTCAGTAATTGCTCACTTTTTGTCAGCAATTATTCAACACTAATAAATATATTAGTAACTACTCACTATTTGTCAGCAATTAGTCTATATATATATATATATATTTATATATATATATATATATATATATATATATATATATCGGTATTTACTCACAATTTGTCGGCAATTAGTCAATGTACGTCAGTATTTAGTCACTCTATATCAGCAATTGTCAATTCATGTCAGTATTCACTCACAATCTGTCAGCAAATAGTCAATATATAACAGAGAAATAGCCATTGATTTAATTGTGCATCTTGCCTTGACTGGTATTTGTCAAAATATGTCAGTATCTATGGACTATTTGTCAGCAATTAGTTAATAATACATGTTGATAATTATTCACTAATTGTCAGCAATTAGTCAAAACGTTGTAATAATTACTCACATTTTATCAGCATTTAGTTAATATGTTAGTAATTGTTCACTATTTGTCAGCAATTCGTCAATATATGTCAGTATTTACTCACTATTTGTTATCAATTAGTCAAAATATTTCAGTATTTACTCACTATTTGTCAGCAATCAGTCAATATATGCCAGTACTTAGTCATTATATAACAACAATTAGTCCATATATGTCAGTATTCACACAAAATTTGTCAGATATTAGTCAATATATGTCAGTAATTACTCGCAATTTGTCAGCAATTAGTCAATATGTCAGTATTTACTCGCATTTTGTCAGCAATAAGTAAATGTATGTCAGTAATTTGTCATTCCTTCACTTTTAAAAATGTGTGTTGAACTTACACTGTCTAGTTTCTCTCCACCACCACCCTCCCTACACTGTAAAAAATGTGTGTTCAACTTATACTGTCTAGCTTCTCTCCACCATCACCCTCCCTACACTGTAAAAAATGTGTGTTGAACTTACACTGTCTAGCTTCTGGGTCTGTACGTTGAAAAAATAGAATCATTGTGCTTGAAATCATTAAAATCGATATATTACACTTTGAAATCTGTCAATTAACAGCTGAGAAATAGTCATTGATTAATTGGTGCATCATGCCTTGACTGTTATTTTTCAAAATATGTCACTGCGTATGGACTATTTGTCAGCAATTAGTCAATATATGTTAGTAACTACTCATTATTTGTCAGCAAAAAGTCAATATATGTCAGTAATTACTCACTTTTTTCGGCAATTAGTCAAAATATATCAGTGCCTAGTCATTATTTATTAGCAATTAGTCAAAATATATCAGTAATTAGTCACTATTTCTCAGCAAATATTCATAATATGTCAGTTATTAGTCACTGTTTGTCAGCACGTAGTCAAAACATGTTGGTACTTAGTCACTATTTGTCAGCAATTAGCCAAAATATATCACTACTTAGTCACTATTTGTCAGTAAATAGTCAAAATATGTCAGTAGCTCCATGCTATCACTGACCACTTGTCAATTGACAGCTGACATTTGACATTGAAGCCTCTTCCTTAGGACTGAGTCCTTCACCTGTGACATTTTATGTATACAGCGTTCTGCTATGGGGAATTATATATCCCTCAACTCACTCCAGTATTAAATTACTGCAGCTGGCCATACATTCATATGGTAGATGAGAAACTTAAACTTTAAATCTTCCCACTATATCATGTATAAAGGTTCACCCTATCCTTGCACCATGAAAATTCAGAATTGCAACATTAGGTGTAGTGAAGGATTGTCAAAAATAAAAAAAACCAATGCAGCCAATGCTGTTAGAGCAATGTCAGTAAATAAAAATCCCCCTGCCGTTTTGTCTTTTGTCTGGATCCAGGAGAAAAAAGAAATATTCCTCATCAATATGTAACATGTTTGCTTTGTGGTGTGCATTCCGGTGCCTGTGCCCCTGCATCATCATAGCAACAGGCATATAATACCTGGTATATTCTGATTGACCACAGACTGTCAACACTACAGCAATCCATTATCAGGAATAGCACAGTCTTTTTATGGTAGACCCACATTTTCCTGTGCTCTCAAGATACAAACTGACTGTACCCTGCTCCATTTTAATACTATAAGTTTGTCTCTCTAATCGGATGTTTAAGACTGGACTTCACAGATACTCGATGAATCTGGCCATATGATTATTTGTCTCTTTGGGGCAGGGTACAACCACCCTAAAAGCTTTAGCATTGGGCCTTTTTTGGGGGTTTGAAACAAGACTTTTTATTTACAAATCCTATGTTACAATTAAATATTCGTATTTATCTGTATTTAATGATTTTTATTGGCAGTAAATTCACATCAGTGGGGCGTTTTTCAATAAACAGCCAAATATATGTACTTAAAATGCAATAATGTAGTCTGTATTCAACATTATTCAGTCAAGTCATTCTGACTATTCTCCTCGCAATATCCTTCCGAATTAAACTAGAGAAGGTTTCTAGGGTGTCAACATGTTGTGTATTGACTAGTGAATTCCACAGAGCTACCCCACAATTACACTTATAAAAAGACATAAAACCAAGTATTTTTATGAGATCTTGTGCACGCATTGTTCAGCATGTATTTCAATCGGCAGCCATACTTTAGTACAGCATTCAGGCCAATCATTTTTAATAGTGCTTTTTTTATCGGCAATGACTTGCAGAAAGTGGAAAAGACCAACCAGTTGAGATGTACTCACTGCAATTTCAAATTCAAAATAGTTGCTTTTCACAAATTTGTTTAGTAAGAGCTTATATCAGAAATATCATTTGATGAGTAATTAATCACAGTTACTGTGATTCTTGATTTCTAAGTTTTTTGTAACCAGGTGTGGTCAACAGTAACAATTTATCAGGAAAATAAAAGTTGGGTAGTCATTATTGCTATTTTCATTATTGGCCTCACCCAAATGATAAGGTAAAATGAAAAAGAAATATGTTGTTCTACAAAACGTGTGATGTGGCCATATCCAATTTAAAGGTACTGATTTTAACTGTTCCTAGGCAAAATCAATAAAAATAGCTGTTGCTAAGCAAACGTGACCTCTATATAACATTAACTAAAGGAAGAAAACATCATGAATCACTTATGGTGGCATAGGGAGAGTTAGTTAGGATTTTAATGTTCTGTGTATGGTTCTATGGAGGTATATTGTTATTTTCATTGTTTCTAAGGAAAATGGTTGCTATGGCAACAAAGGGTATCACATAATTTTGGGAACAGTGACTTTTGGACTAGTGGGTCTCAGCTTTCCAAAAATGTATAGTTTACACTTTCCCCATGAATACCCCACAGAACTACATATTATCCCATTAATTATAATTACTCTGGACTCATATTAACCACTATTTTTACCCAAATAGTTTTTCATGACTCATCCTCACCAGCTGAGCAGAGCTCCACAATAATGGTAATTAGTCACCAAGGTAATTTAACGCGGCTGGGGCAGGTTCCTGAAAATATTATTCTAATCGGACATATTTTTGTCACCCCAGAATGAATTTTTAAACAAATCAGCAACAATGATTCCATAATGGCAATAAGTTTGTAAATGGAAAGCTACCTGCAAATCCACGGGTTAATAGGTCCCTTCAGTGGAAGAACAAAACCGATTCAGATGAATTAAGTATTGTGTTGAAATAGTGATTTTCTCATCATAAATAAATGCTTCAGCTCAAGACATCAGTCTGGTTCATGGGAATGTATTGAGAGTTATCTTTATGTGACAAAAACGAAGGTCTTGGACAGATCAAATCCACCGGAGTTCTACTGTCTTATTGTGCATTAAGTTTTACAGCTGTTTTATATTATTCTAATAAAGATTAGCCCTTTTGAGACAGCAAAAGTGTTTCCTTATCATTATTATGCACCAGCACCAGAACTCCTCAGTAACGCATCTGCCATGATGATGGTTTTTGAGAACTGTATATCAATTAAGGAAGATTTGCATCATGACGAAAGGCGGCCATGGTGAGTTACTGGCCAGGGTTACACCTGTGACATATTTTGATCACCAATGGTTATGTACACTGAAATAGTAGAAGTCATGAAGAGGCCATACCTTATTAAGAGACTCACTTACACACTGTTCACTATCTATGGCTAACTTGGTGCCTTAGAATTCATCTATACTAAGGGCGAACTAGAAATGGTAGGTTCCTCGCCTCTGCTCCACTTTCAAGATACTCATCCTTCAGGAGAGCATCAAGTGCATAGAGTGGCATGTGAAAGTGCAGCGACAGAGAGTTACTCACGTTGGATCTATTCATGCATAATATTGAGACTTTCAGGTAATGTTTAAAGAGCAAAGCAGGCAGAACCTATGACATGACTCACTGGAGTGATGTTTCTATAACATTGACCTTAGACCAAGAGCTACAACTGGGCATTATGGCATGGTCAGATATAAAATATCTGTGTAGTTTTTCCTCATAACTCGGTTTGATATTTATCTAAAGAATCTATTTAAATGGCTCTACGCTTCCTTTGCAGTTCTGACTATAGACAGTGTCTGCCCACCTGTGTATTTGGGTCAGGTCGCCAGAAAGCAGTAGATTTTGTATTTTTGGGTCATTTTGGACTTTTATGGCTCTGGAGAATGAAGTTGTGAACCAATCTTGTCTTACATAGACTCATTTCATGGAGAACACTTAGGGATATCAGAAAAATGTAAATTTGTGGTCATCCATCAAAAACTTCAGGACTTATGGCCTGCCAAAGTGAAAAAACGGCCAAATTTGTTCTTTTTTATACTTTTTGTATTTTTTACAAGTGTCCTGCATTGAATAAAGAACACTATAGAGTATCCCAAAGTTATTTTTGTATTGTATATGATCATAGGTATCATTTCCATGAGTGACAATTTTTCATGATGTGTCTTTCAAAATGGAAATCTGTAATTTGTAACGTCCAGTACCTAAATCTAAATCGGTTATAAAACATAGAAAAAATGAAGCTTCAAAATCTTTGTTATTACCCATATGAAGGGCACTATCATCCCCTACTTTGGTGAAGAAATTGTGTGTCTACCAGCATTTGTCTTCATATGGGAGCAGCTTATGTGAAATAATTCTGATAAAAGTAACGGACGTTACATAACATCCGGTACTTTTTTAAAATCATGTAGGAGGCAGTCTACTGTGCATGCATAACTAAAATTTTGTTCCATTCTGTAATTGAAGTCAATAATAGACATATTGGCCTTATTTCATGTGGTTGTTATACATAATGGGACATTCTTGTATTACTGAGAGCAACTTCAATTATCTCCATATTTCATTATTTTGGTACCGGACGTTACATGACACAAAACAAGCAATAGAAATGGAACCGGATGGCCTAGATCGGTATTTTTTGGTCTTCTGAGCTGAGGAGATGTACCTTGACAATTTTGTTAAGGTTATATAAAGTAATTAGAAAATTAGGGCCTTCAAGGGCAAAATCTTACACTTTCTAACGACCTGACCCATTTACCCTAAGGTCAAAAACAAATGAAACCAATTTAATCAACAGTTGCTACCCCAGGGGCTTATTTCACTACAACTGACGATTGCAATCTTACTGGGGGGGGGCAGGAAACTCGCTATATTATTGATTTTTATTGTGCGAGATCGTCCTGTAAGGATGTTTTTCTGTGCACATCCAGCATGGCATTGACAGTTCCTGTGTTCCCAGGTTGGGTGCCTTAAGACTAACATACAAGTTTTTAACATTGGCAGAACTGTGTAGATATAATGAACCCCTGCATGAATGTGTTAACTATGCTTCAGAACCTCAGCATTATGAAGAATCACTATGGGCTAATTTACAACTTTGTAGTGCAATCTAGCTTGAGTGCAAAAGATTTTACAATATATCATGTCATTTAGGTCTTTGATATGATATGTAATGTAGATAGTACATGGTCAATCAATTCATCTAACAAAAAATTTAATGTTAACATCTGGCAAACATAATCATGGCACATGAAACATATGTATGGCAGATTAGTGTTCCAAAAGCAAGTCAATTTTGTTTATGGCAGTTTTGAACCCACGGAGTGTAGGGAGCTTTTGTATCTCTTTACTTAATTTATCTCAGAGGGTAACCCCTCTGTGATACAGGGAAGTTTTTGCACGTCGTTTTGCAAATTTTAGTTTCAGGTCTCCCCGAGTATGCATGTTAATCTGCTCTATACATTCACCTTGTTGTGATTTCTTCCACATGATTACTAACAGCTGTATGGTCCTACACTTATTTAGCTCGTCTACTCTGCATTATCTATGCAGTTCTGCTACACCTATTCCTCGGACTCTGGCCTGACAGCATACATGCAGTGCATGCATGGTATATATATATTCTAAAACTGATGTCCTTATTTAATTTGTGCTTTAATTTACTTAATCCTTTCATGCCCAGAATTATTTAAGAAAACTGACTTTTTCAAAATAGTTTACAAACTACAGGCAATTTCGTGTATTACATTGAAAATAAATCATTTACTGTGAAGGAAATGGAAGCAATATATGAATAGCTCTCAGAAAATGTATTACAAAGCACATGTCAGAATAATTCATGCATTGACAGGAAAGAATAGTGGTCTAGATGATATAACTGATTTGATTTGGGTAGAATGGCTCAATTTATCATATTTTCACATATTCATTTCAATATATGCCATTCCCAACATCTTTTTTCTGATATCCAGACTGAAAATATTTTTATGGAAATAGAAGATTTGCAATGCCATGTCCCTAATCTTGACAAAAATCAATAAAAATGATATTTATCACCGTTTTTTGCATTTTTATCAAGATTTCTTAGGGTGTTTTAGGATTTTCTGTAATTAGTATATTCCCAGACCAAAATGCAGTAGTAATGGACCACTAAAGCAGCTGGGAAACAGTGTGGTGTGAGAGTAGTGATTCAGTGTGAAAGCAGCATCAGAAACAGTATTGTATCAGCATCTAGTCATTCTACTGCTCAGCACCACAAAACTTGTAGCAGTGGTACAGTAGTAGAACAGTAGTATTAGCAGCATGCAATCAGTATTGAATCAGTTGTCCCAATTATGTAAATTAGATGGCAGCATTCAAACAGAATCTACTTATTTAATGCTGCATGACCATATATGGGGTTGGGGCAGTGTTCAATCAGCACTACTGCATGGCTGCTGCTATAGCAGTAGTTGAGCAGTAGATCATACTGAAAACTACTGCTGGGGAAGCATAGGTAGAAGCATAAAAAAGAAGCAGCCACTGTTCTAGTACTGGCACTATCAATGCCTCTCTAGGTGGTCCTTGCTGGATTTGAACTTGGGATCTTCTGATTACTCTACCAACGCATTAGCCCCCTGAGCCACCGCCCCATCAGCTATGTGGAGCGGTTATTACTTCCTACTAGTGCATGCAAATCATGTAGGAGGGGGCTAGGGCAGTATTGATTCAGTAGTACTGGGTAACTCTTACCATAGCAAAAGGGTGAGAGTAGGCATATCTATAGAGTGCTGCTAAAGTATAATGCCTTTCAGTTTACTGATGTTAAGGTGATGAGACAAGCACTTTGTAATTATCAATGATTCATGGATACTATGTAAAAAATAAATGTCATGATGGGGACCAAAAGAATACTTGATGATTCAGTATGTTTGTACCCTATATAAAGTCAGTGAGTAATTCCTCACTTTCATACACCCCAACATCCATGTGTATCCATTACTGGCACTGAATAAGATATTCATATGCAAAGGGGTGCAGTATGCTTGTCTCCACAAACACTTATTATTACATTACTGAATCTTTTGATTGCTGTTCACAACCATACTGACATTCACACTATAGACTGTCTTAGAAGCATCAGGTAAATAATCCGTGAATGGACAGAGTCATACCAGTAGATGGTCAGTAGACTACTGCATCTATGCTGCTGCACAGAGTGTATAATTTCTGGTATCTATTAACATTCAGTTGAGAGTCAGTAGACTACTGATTCTAGCCTGAAATGCAGTGCATATTCAGTTGATAGTCAGTACACTACTGAGTGTAGACTGAAAATGCAGTGTAGAGGCAGCTGTTTCGGAAGTATTTCAACAGTACCTACTGCAATATGCAGTTGTTGATCAGCATATTCTCAGTAGCCACTGATAGGAGAAGTAGATACTGCCTTCTGGTCCGGGTTATCCCACTTGTCCAGAGCGCGCACCTTTGTATGGGTTTCACACCTTTAAATCACATGGAAAGGTCTACCATTAATGACTGGTAATCAGTACCATAATGTATTTGGTATTGTTAGAAAGCCAACATAACAAGTTTACCAGTCGTTGATTCATCCCAGTCTGACAACTACAAAAGCTACGGTACTCTGTTGAAAATATATACATGCTAAGAGCGCACTTTATGTATTCTGGGCACATAAGGGTTAACTTATAGATTTTATTACCAAGGCTCTTTTTCAACTTATTTATGTGTGGAGTCACACTTAAGAAGCTATCTATTTCAACTCCCAGATAGTTGTAGGTGCTACATACCGGTAGAAAACTTCCTCCCAGAGACATTTGGGAATCAGCAAGATTTTTTACCTTGTTACTGGGGCCAAAGAACATACACATAGTCTTGGTGTTATTTATGGTCATGAAATTGGTACAACACCAGTGGTGAAGTTGTCGAGATCAGTTTGCAATTTTGCAACTGCTGATGCACTATCAATATCTCATACATACATTACAATGTCATCTGCATATATCACATATCTACAATTTTCAAAATGTAGTCTATTGTCATTTATGAACAAAACAAACCATAATGGCCCCAAAATTGAGCCTTATGGCACAGCGAACTTAACTGGTGCAGACCATGAGTGCATGTTATTAGCCACGGTTTGATGCGACCTGTGGGCCAGGTAGTCTATCAGCCATTTCTTGAGTTTACCATGTATATTCAGGTGACAGATTTTGTTTAGCAGGGTCACATGATGGACACTGTTGAATGCCTTACAGAGATCGACATAACAGGCTATGGTGATCTTACCATCATCACAGGCCTCATAGAGGTCTTTAGTGAATGCAAAGACTGCATCACTAGTACCTTTCCCCCTCCTGAAGCCAAACTGTGTGGGGCATAACACGTTTTCATGCTCTATGTGTTCAGATAAAACCTTGTGAAAGAGTTTTTCCAACAACTAACCAGGCAAGGGTGACAGTGTAATCGGCCACCAGTTCTTGATGTTTTTTTTTTAAATTGCCTTTCTTTGGAATTGGGACAAGCAGTCCATTAGACCATGATGCAGGAAAAGTCCCACTCATAACTAAGTTTTTAAACATCACTAGTTTATCAGTTAGCAGTAATAGGGCAACTTTCAATACCATACTGTTTACGCCTTCAATGCTGCTAGATTTGTCCATGTTTATTTTCCTTACAAGGTTGAGGACAAGGTCATAGTGAACAGATGAGGGAAAAGGGTCCTCCAAGGCAATATGTGACATTTAAAATTTCAGTTATCAGCTTTAAAATGAGGTATAACACTTGCAGATAGCCTTTCTGGTCTTGGAGATATTGCTTCTCGAAAATGGAATGACATAACCATATCAATGCAGCCAATAAGCTAAATCATTCATTGTTTTGATTAAACCAGGCATCTAATTAGCATAATGATTTGAATAATCAATCAAAAAAATGACAAAACCTTTCCATTCATTTGGGCATATCTTTTGATCTAGAAATGATATCTATATGCATTTTGTCAGCTTATGAATCTCCATCAATCATTTTTGCAAATGACATTGTTTTTGTTTATATTGGGAATATAATTTTGGTTGCCATGGCAACACATTTTTCTGAGAACCCATATTTGGCCTTTTTTTGGATTCAAAACATTCCATTTACATTCCAAACAGATAGGAAATGCCAGAAAATATAACGTTTTTGACAGAACCATCTTTTTCTGTGTAAAAAAGTACCTAAATGCAATTTTTGGTCTACTTTTCATAATTTTAGCCTTTGTGCTCCCCTAGTGGCTAAGCCCAGTACTTAAATCTTGCAGGGAGGGCCCTTTCCCCTCATCTGCCCACAGTTAATAAATACACTTAGATCAATTCGTTCAAGCTCTTCTTCTACAGTCGGGTCTGGTATCAAAATGCCAGTCTGGGGCAATTTGCTGAACAGGTCCTGACCAATATTTGCAAAACTCTCATTATTATAATGGGCAGTTTCATTGATGGGGATCACTTCACCAGTGAGTTCATTTTCCAGGTGAATACTTAAATTGCGATCTACTGAGTTGATTAGAGAATTGATTTCTCTCCAGAATTTGATAGCGTCACACTTGACCAACTCAATTATTTCTGGGGTGATCCAGGGGTCTGATTTTTTCTTAATCCTGAAGGTCCTTATGGCACAACTAATATCCAGGTATTCTACAATGCTATTATGAATGAACAGCCATTGAAAGTCTGGGTCAGTTGATGCATGGAACTCAGTCCAGTCTAGGTCTAGAAGGTATTCCCTAAAATAATCTGCATCATAATGCTTATAAGATCTGCCTGTGAAACTTAGGGGTGTGTGGATCTCTCTGGGCCTTTTCCTGCAACCGAGCACTGCAAAGTGATCAGCAACCATGCAGTTGAGGCCACATGTCATACTGATTATGTCACAGTCAGTGAGAATATTATCAATACATGTGTAGTGGTCAGCGGAAAATGTCATGGAGAAACCGGGACTCGAACCTGGGACCCTCCAACTTTGAAGCGGAAGCTCTACCCCTGAGCTACTTCCCCTGGCCTGACATTCTTTACCTTCCAACTACCCTGGATCAGTATGGTATACATAGGGGGAGTGACACAATCAAGTGAACAGTACCTCTGAAGACTCTGGGCACCCGACGGGGGAACAAACCCCTACACATGTACCACCAGTAGCAGTTTCATTGGGTCTAGTGATATCCTCTATCAGTCTTTTAAGACTAGTAGTCCTGCACATATCAAATAGAGCCTTAGAGCCTGTACTATTTCTTATATTGATATTGAAATCACCCAATACCCATACCTCAAAATTGCTTCTATCTATCAGCTTGATTATATTTTCTAATTTATTAATGGAAATTTCAACATCTACATTAGGCCGTCTATAGATGTTTAAGATGGTTATGGCTTTGTATATTGAGCCATTAAATTTATTGCTTGCACCTCAATGTGTGAGTCCATTAATTGGAGCTGGTGATTAACAGTGCAGTATGGGCTCAGCCGGTTACTAACATAAGTTAGCAGACCACCACAGGGAGTATAGTTTCTGTCCAGCCTATATATAATCTTCCCACCCCAATGGACAAGCGCATTGTCGCTATCTGGGAGTACGCAGGATTCACATACACATAGAAAATCACAGTTCAAACTTACTTTAATGTCAAGCATTTTCTTTGCATTTAGGCTCCTGGCATTACAGCTAATATACACCACACCTTTCAGACTATTTATATAGTTCTGAGTTTGGACTAGCCTTTGTCTATGTATTGCATCATTCATGGCTGCAGACTAGGTGCTGAAAGTGGTCTATAGTGCCTGTACTGCTACGACCACTCTAACAATCACTATTCATTGCTAATAAGGAATATCAGCTTGCCCATCTACTAAGGTGACTTATTAGAAATTATAAGTGCAATTTTGGATCATCAGTGATATTGAAATAAGCCCATGTATGTAATGGCACAGTTGATTTCTTCACGATTTTAAGTTGTGTTGTCATCAGAGATATTGAAATAGGCCCCAGTGGTTGCTACTTTAATTACTGCTCATTAGTGGGAATGCTGCTTATATCTATAACCACAACGCTGCAGCTGTAACGAGCAGTACTTACACCACAGGGAGATTTGGGAACAATTAATATAAAAGTGCATAATTAGCATAAACCTGGCATGAACTTCCTTGTTTTAATAAGTCAGTAAGTTTGAAGGTCATAATTATAGATCAAAAGTTTAGAACCTTTCAGGTAAAGCTTCATAACTAGAGATTCTACCAAACATCAGGTCAATCATAATTATGTACAATAGGCTCCACAGTTCAAACCTTGCTGCAAAGTATCAGAGTATACTTAACCGGTTTTCCCTTTATTTCAGTTTATCATACAGACCCTACATAGTTGATATGAACACTCTTAAAAGGATCATCATCTTTATATGTAAATGTGGCACTGCCAATTAGTATAATTATAAAGTTGGCAACAATGCATCTTCCGGGCTAATTATTAGATAGCAGCTCTTAGAAATGGGAAACATGTGTGGATCAAAACGGTAAAAGGTACGCCCGCGAGGGGGTGCGTGGGCATACCTTTTACCGTGTTGATCCACATGACTTTTGTGGTTACTGGTTAGGGATTAAAAGCAATGAAGCAATACTTTATCAGTATCATGTCATATAATAGTGGTACGTGCAAAGAGCTGCTATTAACGACCAATTGCTTAGTGGGTGAAAACTCAGATCTGTGCCAATTGCAAAATAGCCTACTTATTGCTATTGATTATCTTTCACGTGAACTAGACTAGATTAACTATATGGAAACCTCATTTCTTTTGTTGTTGACATCCATACCTATGTTTGGGAATGTATTTTATTAAGCTTCTTGATGACTACTGGTGGCTAATTAAAAAAAAAATAGCGAAAATGACAATGTCTTTTTCTAGAAAATAAAAGTAATTATCAGAAAAAAATGAAATAAACTTTCGACCACTTGTATTATCAGTTATGTGTTAATAAAGTGAATTATTATTTGTCCACAGTACATTTACAGATAGAAAAAGAAATTGGGAAATTTATATCTTTTTTAAGATACGTCCGTTACCTTGAGTTTTAGATGAAGAGTATAATTTATTGATTTCTAAATGGCTAGTTATAATCTATTTCAGAATGTAGGCATATCATCCCTCTTTGTGACCTGTAAAAATCTTTTTTTTCCCTAGCCCTGACAGCTTTTATACAATACTCCCCTATCTGAAGTCATATTGAACGGTTTAAAATCATGGTAACGGACGTATTGCCTTCCTATCTCTTAGCATAGGGGTTATTTTTAAACATTCTATAACTTTTAATATAATAATAGAGATACCGTCCCCTTTTGGAATAATGTAGTCAATGGTATATACAAACATATTCCGATGTGAAAAGTTTGAATTTTTCAACTTTTATTTTTCAGCACTTTCTCCAGCCAATTGGCACATATTTCCACCCTTGTGTGCATTGTGCTTGCTTGCAAATAATTATCTTGCACTAACAAATGATCTCTGTGTTTATCATGGATCAGGCATGTACCCAAGGAAGTGGACTCTCACTGGAAAAGTAGTATAAAATGACACATCCTTCAAAGTATGTACAATATGTCAAAACAATCCTTAATTTTAAAATTCTTAGGGCAGATATAAGAGCTCTATTAATTCATACCTGGCAATATCTATAGTACGTCTGATGCTGCCAATAGGAATCCTCAATGAGAGGTATATAGGTAATCAGTATCTGTTACATAAAATAGCTGATACAAGTTTTACATCTGAGAAATTAAAAGTAGGATGAATAAGTTTGGTTGACTATATACTCCTCAAAAGATTCTTTCATCCTTCCAGTTGTGCGGCGTAGGCTACAAAGTCCCATTTTGGTGACCTGCAGTTTATGTCATGGCTGATACGAATGTCACTATAGATTAGTTCTAGAACCGCCGTATTCAATGGGGGCCACTTGGGGTGTGGCGATCGGCCGCGCAATGCTATCTCTACTGGAAGAAGTTATTCACATAAAATAAACGCAAATGTCCACTTCCATGGGATTTTTTACATTGTATTCCCCGAGGTGAGATTGGTCGTATCCCATTTGCTTATGTATCACCTTGTGCATGCCACTACACTTCGTTCCTATTTGTTTTCATGAGTGTCAACATAGACTGATGGATGACTATGAATAATGAATGCTAATGACTGACTGAATATCCTTGTAGAGATTCAGCAGACCTGCTTATTGACCCATGTTATCGCCCAAGTAGTAATGTGAGATTTTACTCACTATCAGCATGCATATACTCAGATACTCCTGTTATCAAATTGTTATGCAACTTGTGAACTTAGTTTTATCAAGTCTGCCATTAGTCGAGAGTAAGGCATTCTGAAATTTCTGCTAGCATGGAAATCTTCCATTCTGATCTTTTGCAAGCACGATTTTGGGCTAGGGCGAGGCTTTTTCTAATAATTTGGGCTAAATCTTGAGAGAAATGCTAGAATCTTGGGAAAAGGCTTCATTTTGACTGTGGCAGCACTCTTCGCAACACCTTTTGGGTGAAACCCTGTCCACGAATAAGCAAAGATGACTTAATGCTTCTCCTCGTAGCCCAAGTGTATCTTTCATTGTTTCAATTATGGTGGAAGCTGTTCAATTGTAGGTGGAAACACAACATATTAAGTGGTTGACCCTGGCACTGCAGTTACCGACCGATATCCAATATTTTCAGCTGTTTGAGGGTAGGATTGACTCTTTTCTCCTAGACGAACATCTTCCAGGGCTGTCTTTTTTTATTAGCCTGTATTTACCTATAAATTGTCAATGAACCTATTCCAGTTCAGTCTTTCCTGATTAACAACATATTTCAACCATTTTCATTAGAAAAATCAGAATCAGAGCTATTTGGAAATGATAAATCTATTGTCGGATTCCATGTTATGAACTCTTCTAACATGGATTGTGGCTTTAGAATACATTTTTAAAAAGAAATTAAAAAAAATAAATAATACTATGAAAATCCTATGGGATGAAAAACAATGTTTGCCGGTGCAGCTGTTAGTACACTGCAAAAAAGGTGTTTAGATTTTAAACATGTTTAGGTCTAAACATGTTTAAAACCTAAACATATAGGTCAGTTAGGTGTCTCATCGACTACACATTTAGGAAATGAACACTTTTATTCTAACTATATAAACATTTTTGCTAAACATGTTTAGATGTTTAGAGTTTAAACAGTTGAATAATAGGTGTTTAGATTTAAACATCATTATGTTTAGATGCTTGAATGTTGAATCCACACCAGGTAGCAGCACTACCTTTGAATGGACTATCTGTACACAATTATAATCAATCTTTGTGACAAATGTACCCAAACCATATGTTTATTATAGTTTCTATCCATTAAATGTCATGAGAATAGAAAGGGCAATAGAAAGTTGACTAGATTCACCTTACACTACCATCATTAGCATGAAATAATCAATAAGCTCAATGAGTGAGTGAGTGAGTGAGTGAGTGAGTAATAGATGTTTAATGCCATTTCGACAGCTGAGGTCATATTCATGGCAAGAACTGCATTACACAATTTCACAGAGGAATGTGTCAGTGCCCGCGCATATGTGCACCACACACATCCTGAGGGGATAGGAAAGAGGAGAAATAGACCCTTTTAAGTGGGCTAGGGAAGCCCGAATTAGCTCGATGACTGACACCTATTTTATGTTATTCTGGAATAGACAAAGCAATTTCCTACCTGCCAAGCTGTTGTACTTTCTCAAGTCTCTCATTCTGATGCAGTGTGTAAATACATGCACATGTAAATATGTGTGGCTAACATCTTTGGAGACTTTGACATGTAAATACCCCTTCCCCCAGTAAATGAGAAAACAAACAAAAGACATCCTTTTTTTTTAATGTATATATGTCTGCACACCCTAACTCTCCGTCAAAGCATTTAGACATCTAAACACAAAAATTCATAAACATCTAAACACAAAGATTCATAGATATCTAAACACAACATTTAAATCTAAACACCTAGATTTCTAAACACTTGAGCTAAGCACATTGTTTGGCTAAACATGTGTAGAAAATAAATGTGATTACAAAAACGTTGCAAGAATATGTTTAGAATTGTGTTTAGGATCTAAACACCATTTTTGCAGTGTATGTGAATATAGGGAGAGAAAGATCGGTCAAAGTCAGGTCAGTCAAAAGATCACTGAAAGGAAGTGGCATTGTGACATTTTGGGGAAATGCTAGAAGAGGTATCTGTCCCTTGAGGGATTACAGAATACTGCAACGCACATGTCATGATAGATGGGCATGTCACTAACAGATGATGTTCGCTGTTCACAGAGACAATAACTGCTTGGTTTCAAATCACTTAAGATATATATTCAAGAAGTGCTACATACCATTAGTAGATTGCCTTTAGTATAAAATTAATGTGCTATGTACTATGAATTGCATTTTATGGGGCTAACATTTCTTTTTTGTATTGCAGAGAGGTGGTCATGGCAGTACGGTGCCAGAGAAGAGTAAGGTGAGTAGGTACCTTGTCTGGAGTAGCCAATCAGTCTATTACTTACTCTGTGTATGTACTTCAGCAGCTCAGTGAGGCATGTTTATTGAAAAAAAACAAAAGAAATGAAGAATTTTTCCCAGCTGTGACCAAGCACCAGACCCTCCAGCCTGAGGGTTGGTAGCAGTAATGTAGGTCAGCACCTGACAGGTAACACACCTGTAGTGGATTAGCAGTGGCTCCACCTGAGTATCAATACCGGTAACAATATAATTGTTCCCTTATATATATATATATATATATATATATATATATATATATATATATATATATATTGATTTTTGACCCATATTGATTACGCTATAACTTCCAAATATATATATATATACTGGTATTAATATTGAAAAAGACGGCTGTAAAACTTTCTAGGGGTATTTTTTAGTACAATTGTTCTAAGATGCTGCCTTGGTGATTTTGGGGGTGCTGAACACAAAAATCACGCTTATCAAGCTGAAAGAACATTCTTTCTTCCAATAAGAGCTGTTGCTTAGCAACCAGCATCGTAACTCCATATTTGCTTGACAACAGCCATATGGAGTGATGATTCTAAGACAACCCACCCCCAATAAATCAGTCAGAAGGACTTCCATTGTGTTTTTCATGTTTTTCTCATATAAGTTTTTAATTAGCAACAGACATTCCAATTGCTTATATGCTCAGCAGCCACTCTAGATGGAAGGAAAATTGCCAAAAAGAATTGCCAAAGATGAACCTATTGAGAATACATTGTTGTTAAGGTTCAAAACCATATTAGCAAATGCATTTTAAGGTTGTGCATGCCTATAGATGTTGAATTATAATATTGAGAGACAGGATATTGGCGGTCATTTTGTTTTTTGACATTTTAACACAAAAGGAATGTTTTTGCAGCTTGGTAAGCCTGATTTCTGTGTGCAGCACCCTTAAAATACCCTAGTGAGCACCTTAGAACATTTGTACTAAAATATGCCCCTAGGCCAGAGCTTTGGATACTTTAATACCGGTCTAATATATATAATTATATACTTAAGTATCAATTCTTTCTACAGCTGGCGGCACTGTTTGTGCCATTTTTTCACATTAACTCTTCCTTTACCAACTACGCATTAATGTGTAGTTTTGGCCGATTTTTGCCGATTTTTGACCCATATTGATTACGCTATAACTTCCACAAAATCCATTGAAACTCTTTGAATTTTTTTGCTAGACCTAGCTTGAGTTGGGTTATCCACAGAGTCTGAAGAGTTAGTCTCTATCCCTTATACTTTTAGCATGGCACTTTTACAAACTTGAGACAAAATCTTAAATTACCTTAAAAGTTTTCCATAGATTTAATCAATATTTAGGCTAAAAATGAAAAATGTCAAATAGTATCATTTTTTTGGTGAAAATTGACTTTGTACATTTTTTCATGCTCAACAAAATGGCATGGAAAATTTTTGTGTATTTAATGCATTATTGGCCATTTTGGCTGGTTACCATGGCAACAGATATAAAAAAAATGCCGATTTTGCATGCTTTTGGTTGCCATGGTAACCGAAAAAGTATATCTTTCAAAATCCATTATCTGCCAAAATTTCAACAAAACTAAATATTGACTACAATATGTACTTTACATCTTTGCAATTGATACAGGGAGTGCTGAGGTATTGCAGTTTAAAGTTAACTCATGAGATCAACTTTTCTCATCATATCACCACATTTATGATGATATATCTCATAAATCAAACTAGATAGAGAAAACTCAGGTGTTGTTCTATCTAACTGATTATTTTAGCTTAACCAGTCACCATTTCCCTTCTAATTTGAATATTCACACAATTCCAATGGTTTTTGAGAGTTTACGTTATAAACTAAACCCCAAAAATTTGGTCTGAAATACTCTGGTAAAGGAAGAGTTAAATAGAATGAAGACAATATTGCTACTCACAGGAGACCAGTATGCATCACAGGAACCCACAGTACATCACAAGTCCCACCCGCCACCAGTAATTACATCTGAGTCAACAGGGTAAAAAGGCACACTCTGGACCCATATAGGGAATACCTGAGTTACGGTCATATTTCTATATACTCATCATAAAATCCCTACATAACAAGATGCACCCCTATCTAGGGTGTTAAAATCCTCGAGTGTTAGTGTGCCCCGCAGGCCCATTCTTCGTGATTTCCGACATACTCTCACTTATCTAGTTCCCAGGTTTGGTAAAAGCTTACTTTTTCATGTCACATGCATAATCTAGCACCTACTGCCAAAAATGGCAGTAGGTGATCTACACCTACTGCCATTTTTAGCAGTAGGTGCTAGATTCTGCATAAGGCATTTTAAATTGCTATTTATATGAACTTATATTAAAAACAACATTTTCTAAACATGTGTATTTTGAAGATCATTCATAGACCTACATATTTTTGTACATTTCATTCATTATGATATCTATCATCACTCTATAAATTCAGCTTTTGTGATGGAAATCTGGGTAAGTTTCGGTGATCCAAAAGTGTAGGCAATTTGTGGTGTCTCAATCATAATTTGTGGTCAAATTTGAGCATAATATGTGCAAGGTCGTTATCCTATCTACACCCATACAGGTTCTCAGGTATCTAACTCGGTGTATTAGCAAGAAAATCTCAATCATTTGATATGGACATCAATAAATAATCAATAATTTTCATATCATCTGCTAAATATAGGGGCATACGCCATATTTGGCAGTACCTGCTATATCTAGGGTACATGTCATATTTTGCAAGGAAGACCTACTGCATGTAGGGACATATGCCATATTTGGCAGTACCTGCCATATCTAGGGTACATGCCATATTTTGCAATGGAAACCTGCTGTGTTTAGGGATATATGCCATATTTGGCAGTACCTGCTATATCTAAGGCACATGCCATATTCCACAGGTACTGCAAAATATCACAGAGCTGCAAAAATTCATGGATTGACCCAACCTGGTTCCAAAATAATTATTGTATATACCCCAGTAATGATTCAGGTACCAATTTGAAGCTATTGATCATGCACATGTGACAGGCTTATTGGTTCATTCAATCTTACTTTTCTTGGTTGTGGAAATGGACAGGGAACTGTCACTTTTGGCACAGTGCCACTTTTTTAGACTAAAAAACATGATAAGACCAATTAAAAATAATGATTTAGAAATTGTGCATTCATGCTATTAAACTACACATGATTAGTCAAAGAATGCACCTATACCCATCATTAAAGCTCTGAACGACTCTTGCATACTAGAGCCAGAAATAGGCCTATACTGTCATTTCTTCTCTATACCTTGGCAAACCAAGATAAATTAACATGGATAAATTGAAAGATGCACAAGGCAAATAATACTAACAGATGTACTTTATATCATATTATTTATACCATCACTTTTCATACATTAGATAACCCCTACAAACCACAAATCAAGGAGTTTCCGCTGTCCCTATACTCTATATATAGAGCAGTGGGGACAAAATATCAGTTACTTTTTCAACTTTGAACAGCTATCAATCATTCCCTATTGAAAATATCATCATTCTGTTTTTGGCTATGCAGTAGTACATGTGTTCTCTATCAGATTCAGTATTTGGATAATATGTGAGACTGTTGGTTAATTTGATGTAACATGCTACCCTAACTTTGACTGATTCTCCGAGACATACTATAGCGCTTCATCCTCATATGTAAGGTGCAGCACATACGGTAATACTGCATAGGAAAACTTCAGTGTAATAGATACCACTTTATAAATGTGGTCATCAGGAATATGAACAATTCTATGTGTTTTGATTATTTTTTATAAGCAATATAGCAATGATACAAGGATGTTTGGAGACATCCCCATAAACTCTCCTGCATTCAAAAATGAAGACAGACGCCAAAAGCAATATGGCTGGGGCTGGGATGGATATTGCTAAAAGAGATATGGAATACAAATTCATTTCAAACCAACCAGCGTTTTCCTCATCCAACAAAAGAAACAAGTTGGACGGAGGCAATATGGTGGACTTTCAATCGCGGATGTAGCCATATGGTAATATCAGCACTCAAAGCGGAAAATAATTATTCATCTGCCACAAGTTTGGTTGCATGAGGCTATGAAGGATGGAGGGCCAATTTCTTCGGCAGTGTAAGACATAAATTTCTTACAAGCAGTCACAACTTTATGCTAACGATTGTGATATTGCCCATAGTGAACAAATGTCAGGGGAGAGAAAAGTACATCTGTTTGCAATGAATGTTTCAGCATGTTTCACACTTGAGGCACTGAGCCACATTAAAAGGATATTCAAACATGACTTGTATGTGTGTCATTTGTCTTCATCACTGCCAGATGACTTATGCAAAGGGCCCTCATAAACTTGGACCGTTGTATCAATGTAGTAAGCATAACATATGGCCTCTTGAAGGAAATTCTCAAAAACAGGTATCACTAGGTAATATATCCTGCATCCTACTACTCCCTTTCTCTATGGGGGTTTTATTGCCAGCTTTGCCAAATTCCAACAACACACGAATAGAATCTTGAATTATCATTTACTGAAGATAATGAGAATAGACCCAGCAAATTGTCGTGAGTCCTCGTCAACCTGTGTGAAGTGGCTCACACATGTCGCTAGATGGAACACGACGTCGTTATAGCACAAGATCACCAGGAATAGCAATTGCTATGCCACATGAGTCTAACACACAGTGGCGAAAGATGACAGAATGAGTTATCACTCAAAAAGGAGTCACCATTGATGACCAATCATGGCGACAGATGACGACAATTTGCTGGGGAGTTGGCATGCACTGGAGTCATAGCATTTCGGCCCTAAATAATGCAAACCATGTGGTGTAATGCTTAGGTGGGAGCGGCGGCGGTCAACCATCGGGATAAAGCTTCAGACATGAATAAAGAAGTTCGTGGATGAGCAAAATTATGGAGGCCTCTGTTCCTCTGTTCTCAACAGGCATTGTAGCTCTGCTAGGCAACAGAGAATCCCTTGGAAGACATTTCGAACAGCAAGATTGGACAAAAAGAACAATGTTGCAATATGACTAAAGGAGATATAATTAGTTTGTTGAAAATTGAGTATGTCATCATTTATAAGATACCTTTTGGATCCCTAGTCCACGGCCATACTCATTAATTTTAAAGAAAGCTCAATACTATTAGAATCCTTGAACAAAAGGATCGAGCCGCTAATGGTAATTGAGAAAGTGATCAAACAGCAATCAAGCACCTATTTAGTCAGTTTAAAAATACTTGGGTAAACATCCATTTCGAAATTAGACAAGTAAGCAATAAAGCTTGAATGTATTCAGCTGCTCTACCTTACCCTATGTAATCACTATCTACTTTTCATAGCAGTCACATGTAATTACCTACGATCATCAACTATGTGGTTTTCTTAAGGCTTCGGAGCATACTGGTTGCTTGCAGACTTCTGTCTTTTTATTATCCTGCCATCCAATGCATCCAGAACACCCCATATATCTTAGGATCTAACACACCTGGATCTGGACCTTAGCAGTTCCTACTTTGATTTCAGCTTTGTATACTGACTCCCAGGCCAGGAGGGTATCTCAAAAAGATTTGGAATTGATCCTGTCGGAGGTGATAATTCCAAAATTGAACTCACTGCCCTTCTGGAGTGGATTCCCTCTTGTATTGTAAAGAGGGAGTCAGTTATAGGAGTGATATAGGAGGGGTCCAGTCTCTTATTTTGCAACTCGACCTATTTCCGTGCAGTTCACTTGTAGCAGAGGTCAAGCAGGGAAGTCTGTTCTTAGGGTGAGAAATGTAGGAGAACTGCAGGATCAAATAGTTATGGTGAGAACTGGTTTCCCAATCTTTTTGAGATACCCTCCTGTGGGCAATCGTCACTGCCTGACTGCTGGCAATAGTGAAGAAGTCACCAAGTCAATAGGTCTTTTCGTCAGTTGTAGGCTTCATGGCAGTGACGATCGTCAGTGCAATGCAGTAGGGCCTTGGTGAATCTGGATGGCCAAGTGACCATGATTGAGGTCATGATGTCATGATGTCACACGCAGTGATGGCAGCCACCTGTTGGCCACTGTCAGCTGCCAGTAAGTGGTGATAATGGTATTTAATAGATTTGGGGTGAAGTAGGAACCAAGATAGCACACCCCAAGCGCTCTAACAGAACTAGAAAATAAACAACAACCACAAGGATACAGGGCTACACCATCCATCAAAAACTGAGTGCTGTTAGTGGCCGTCAGTTTATCTCTTTTTTTTATATGCAAACAGGAGGAATAGATAGGCCTAATATCATAGGCCTTCAAATGGCACCAGGTGGCACTGATGCGGTACGTGGTATTGAGGGTATGGTGCACATGAGTATTACTATGAGGCAGCAGGAAGAGGTCAAGGGTTCACGACTGTCGATGTAAGGGTCTTGTACGCTGTCAGCCGGCTGTTAATATTACAAGGTGTGAGATAAATGGCACCTAAACATACAATATTACACATATAACCTTAGCTAATGGGCGCCTGCTATTCAGAGGCAAAACCTGCAACTGTAAGATACTAGATCTATTATAAAACATAATTCAAAAATCATGATAACATCTGAAAAATGTGAAACATTGCAATGAGTAGCAATAATTCGGTAAATCATACCATGGATGGTGTCTACCTCCAAAGGCAATACAGGGGTAGATACTAACACTGACCCGCTGGCCAATGGTTGATTCTATTTTTGAAAACAACCTTCCTGGGTGGCCAGTGGAATCCCACCCCCCAACAAAAGTCTACTGCACCTGGTAGAAAAGGCTGTCACAACTACAAGGATTTATTCATGAAAACATCAAAGAAACCATGTTGTAATGAGATGTGCTGGCACACATAGTCATATGGCGATGCTGAATTTTCGACATGCTGGCAGACATTGTCCTTTGCTTTTTCCTATTGCTTCTTGAGGCAAGACAGGATTTTCCAGCTACAACTGTCCGGCCAGCAGCTTAAGGGTCTGCCCCTGCATAACCATTCAATGTCTCGCTCAAAGCAGACTGAAGCCAAATGGGGCTGTTATATCAAATGATCATTTAACGTGATATGTATTTGACCCTTGGCTGAGATCCTTAGTAAAGTCCTTGCTACTATATCCCTCCTCAATCCAATACTAATCTACATTAGAAGTATTACATTTTATAACATGCAAAGTGCAAGGCATTAGAGGATTTTCTTTTCCATCACTTAGCATTCCAGCATCTGAAACAAGGTATGTGTCGGAATCAAATTGAATAGGCGTCTCGGTGGAGATGGATGGGGCATACTCACTCAGTGTTACTTTATCAAACAAGGTGATCAATTGGCAACCAGAGTGTGCCGACATCTTTTTTCTGTTATAAGGGTAATGTGGGTTGTAATTGTCCCCCTTTGCTGCTATAGGGCTGTAGTGGGTTCTTTCTGTAACTTAAGTGGCCCCACTAAACACCTCATCTAGAGTTTTGAGCCGATTCTGTGACTGTGAATGTGCTACTCTACATTACCTGATGGCATCCTCCAAGATACAGTGAACCTGTATGGGTCTAGTTCAGTAAAACCAGTGTTGGTAATAAATAACAATCTGAAACTTGATTAACTTCCTGATCACTACTGGTGTGTCTTAGGTGCTGCAGCTTTCCTATTTGTTTCATACAACATGAAGTATTGTGGTAGACCTGTTACCTCATTTTAGGACTAATTGCTTCTATAGGCCTTGACAACTGAATCAGGAATTGTTGACACCAACTGCAGTCTTGAATCCACCTTGCTGAAAGAGTTTTGTAGGCTGTAGAATGGAGTTAGAATATGAGTAAAGGGTATGTCCAGGGAATGCTCAGGAGTAGGGGAGAGCCTTGCTTTGCCTAGAACAAACCCTCTCCTTTGGATGACCGTATACTCATGTCAAGATAAGAGAACATTGCGTCTTTCCTCTTCTGTCACTTCCACGTGGATGCCTTGTACTCAGAAATCAGCCATAGAATGTTCAATTTTTGTCAAATCAGAAAATGAAAGGCTGGGGTTTACCTTGCTAATTGCTAGGTTAAGCTACCTTGCTTTGCTAGACCAAGTACTTTCCTTCGGATGGCCGTACTCACGGAGACACTGCCACTGGTGATGAAAGGGGGCAGGGAATGTACAGACCTCAGACTGTTTTTTTTTCTTGTGCTAAATGGCCACCATCTACAAAACAGGTCCTCATCCTCAGAAAATCATCGGATTTTTTTCAATATCCCATGCTATACACCATAACTATCATAATTGGTCTATATATAGATAGGGGATTCCCAGACCATTATACCCCTTTGTTTAACTTGAACAGGTAATATTGTGATACAAGTCTATTGGATAGACGTTGGTCTGTTGGTAAGACTTCTTGTGGTGTAGCCTTCCCAATAGTAACAGAACTTCTCTTTTCCATCTCTTATTTGCCTCATGCAGGCAGATGGTGCCTTGGGAAAGCAAAGGCAGGCTTGGTGTAGTTCAATGTACTTATTCCACTCACGATTTCCTCTCTCCTTGGTTAATTGCACTGTTTGTCTTTTGAATGAAAACATACCCCTAAAGTAAAGACTATGAATATAAATGAAGAGAAAAAGCAATCATGATGAAACTTATTTGGAGCTCGCCATTTCCTCTCCCTTTCCCACACTGTGCCCACCCTTCAGCAGCACAGATATGACTCCCAGAGGGTCTGCATTCGTGTATCATTATGACTCATTAGAGTGAAGCATAAATCCAGTAGCCTCCTTTAAGTTTGAAGTTTCAACACTGTTTATTGGCTTCTCGAAACACTTAGACATAAGTTATTACAACAAGTCGCCAAGTGGGTTAATTGATACAATAGTTATACACAGGTTCAATTGAGTTATAATTGAAGTTCAGGTAGTTTCCATGAAACTATCATATGAAATTACACTAGTCAAGACATAAAATTCATATAAATCAGGCATTGCCCAAGGTATTTAATACCTCTCCTTTCAAACATGCTTTAAAGTTGTTTAGAGTATCCTTATGTTGTATATCACTCGTCAGAGTTTCCCAAAGACGGTTACCTCTATATAGCGGACTAACCCTGTATGATTCATAGACTGGTCTATTCACCTTTATCTTCTTCTTCTCATATCCTCTTAATAACCTAGGAGGTACCAGTATATGATCTATGTCTTGTGCATATTTATACATCAGGCATGTCAAGGACTTTCTTCTCCTTATATCTAGGGTGTCCACCTTGCACTGTTGAAGTAAATCAGCTACATGCATATCATTCTTACTTTTAAACAGACCCTAAGGCAGTGATTTTGGATTACATCGATATGGTCTACAATGGTCTTGGGTCCACTATCTAGTATATAACTGCAATATTCTAAAGTTGGTACAATCATTTGTTTGTAAGGGTTGATAACATCTTTTGGGAGGTGTAAAAAATGAACCTTCTGCCACACACTTGTGGTGTCTTGTGCTGCCCTGTATACGTGTCCAGGATGTGCCTGGGGCAGTACCTGGGAGCAATACATGAGTACTTGGCTCTGCGCTTCAATAAAAGAAGGGACATCAGCTGAATCCCAATGAAATCTCTGCATTCAGGTGTGTGTATATAGGGTGACGTGATAGCCTGCGTCGGAGGGACCTGCTGCCTTCCCTTCCAATAGCTGATGTGTTGATGAGCGTGTTAGCATCTTTAAAAAAGACATCATGAAAATAGGGTGGTCTTTGGATACACTCTTACAAGCACTGCCTATGTTAATTTGAATGGAATTGGCAGGGAAATTCTAATACATTCACATTCATGTGTTTACATGCCTATCATGTTCATTTATCTTGCACTTTGTCCAATGATACAAACCTTTTTTTAGATCTTAGTGACCTCAGGCTTAGTTAGATATTCAGCATTTCCATCGAAGAGATTTCAAATTGTGGAGAGCTTTGGTTGAAAATGGAAACGAATGTGGGATTCTGTGTATCTCATGTATGTTGATAGCATCTCATAACCCAAACTTAACAGGCACTGCAGTGCTGTAATGCAGGACACGTGCAATACAAGGCTCTTCATATGTTGTGTATACAGGCTAATTGATATAGCTGAGGCTATATTCAACATCATGTTTGTGTTCTCTGAATTTTGAAGTACCTCACAAAACTAAAGAGGAATTTAAATACATATAATTATGGACATTTGATATAATTATCGGAGAAGGAAGATACATAAGACGTGGTCCATAATAAAGCAAAGCTGCAAGAAATTTGCTATGTGGTGAGTAGACTGCTCCGGAGGGTTTTGCACATAGGGGAAAGGATAGTTTTGCCTTCACCTGCAGCAGTGACTTCTTTCAGTCCTGTTTTATTTCATATTGCACAGATGTGCTCATGAATGTCAATCAGGTACAAGTACTTTGGAATGAGAGGGAAAGCTACTCAAAACAAGAGCAGTATAAGGAGAGTTACACAGTAAGGTATCAATACACACTATTTTCAAACAAGGCAGGTGGGTTTTTAGTCTAAAGGGGCGAGCACAAGTTAAATGATGAATCAGTGCATACTTTTTTCAATGTGAGAGGGTACCTACTTTAATACTCTCTTTAGTTTATCTGCAACAGCCTCCAGAGCTGAATGTGTGTACCATGACAACCAATGGGCATTATGTATGATATAGTTTGCATGTCTCAAAGAGTTAATATTAATAGTTTCATAAAGAAACCTTGCCTGCAACAAGTTTCTAGGTAGGAAGATATTATGAAGAATTAAAATGCCAATCATTCTGTCTGGCCAGGAATTGATACATGCAAATAGGTACTCTTTTGAAGCAGTCCTTCTGTTGGAAACAAAGAACAATTGTCAGTGGGGAAATGGATTAGCCTCCATGATGAATAATTAACAGGGCTCAATATTTCTACCTGCAGACAAAATAAAATGCTGTTTTTTTTTCTATATGCTTCTGTAGAGGTACACTTTACTAAACCATAGGAGTTGGGTACCGTCTGACGTGGCGGGTGAGTCGAGTCGTCGGACGTTCCTCAGGTTCCGGATAGGTGGCAGCACCGATCCGGGTCTGTGGGGACATCTGACGACGAACACCTGGGTCCGTATATAAAGCCCAGGGCTCAGCCGCTACGTCAGAGGCCCTTCTGGCCTCCACACTATGTAAACCACTGTCTTTTAATATTAGCTGCCTCTTTGATATCATCCGGCAGCCGTGAGTGTGCATTAAGTAATAAACCTAACCGTTGGCATACACTTGGAATACTGTCTTACTCTTTCTTTCCGAACCGTAAGACCCGAACCCCCCAGGTCCGTAAGGCCACAAACCCTTACACTGGTGCCGTGACCAGTTAATTCTGGTGTATAGCCCGGACGTTATAACGTCCGAACGGCTAGTACATGGGTTAGACACCCTTAGGGAAGCTAACCCAGCAGGGCAATCACTTGCCCAAGAGAATGGAAATGGATCGCTAATGCTCCAAGCCCATTCGGACTCACAAGATGCGGAATCAGCATCTTGGAGAGATCCCGGACCCCACTATAATGATAGTGAGGAGAATCTGCCAGACTCTGTACGACGCGAACAGTCCATACAGAGACATAGTAACTTAATAGGCCAGCAATCAATTGTTGATGAATTATGTGATTCGATGTTCGAAGTCGGTGGTAGTACTAACCCAGAACATCCGGCACCAATGCGAAAAAGGGTAACATTCGGAGAACTACCTTATAGGTTACCCAGGCCCGAATTACCAATATTAGATTATAGCGCTATAGATGGCGACTTAACCTATGCGGTACCGGAAGGTGAAGAATTAAAACGACCGGATGTCCTGTTGTTGAATGAAACTTATGTAACTTTGAACGAGAATTTAAATACCTTGGTCAAAGCTAAGGATGAAGTATTGCATGAAAAACTTCAGATGGAAGAGGACCTAACTGGCATGCGAAAGGAATTCGAAGCCAGAAGGAGCGAGTACATGAAAGAACTCGAGAATGAAGAACTAAAACTTCAATCTATGAGAGAATCATTCAATAAAGAATATGATAATAGGCACATTCGTATCCAAACATACATAGATACGAACGACCAACTAAACCTTGATAAGACAAAATTCGAATCCGAAATTCGCCATTATCAGGATGAGTTGGATAAATTGAAACTTCAGTGCAGTATACAAGCTGAAGACAATGAAACCATCCGGGTAGGCATCATAGCTTACAACAAACAACTGGAGGAGGATAGACAGAAACTCACAAATGAGCTTCAGGAATTGCAGGCCACTGCAATAACCCTAGATAAATATGTAGAAGCAGCCCAGTTAACTATAGGTAATATAGACCCAGCTGTGGTATCTACAATGTTGGGAAAGACATCTAAAGATGCAACCCCAATTAGATACAGCCCATTCGTTGATGATGGGGCTGACAAGAATGTGGTATCCGGAATCTATAAGAAACCGGATAATGCTGCAGTAAATGGAACCGCATCTAAACCAGTAATTCCAATGCTGGATACGATAGGTCCGGCACCACCTATACCAGATTTGAGTCACAAAATCAAAGCGACTCACGATGGCGCTACAGGGAATAATAATAATACACCCGTGGCACAACCAAGAGCACCCGGACCAATGAGGCATATGTTGACACCACCTTCATATTTCCCCCAACCCGGCCACAGTACACCAGCAGTACCAAGATTACCGAATCCAACCCTAGGTTCTGGTAATGGTCCTACTGATGGACGTTTTCCGAGACCAAATCCGCCACGAAACAATATTAATGGTGGTACGTATCAACCGAGAACATCTTCCTATGGATATAGAAATAATTATAATCCATCGGGAAGTGGCAATTATCAGAATGGTAATAGCTATAACCAGGGATGGAATCAAAATGATTCTTACCCTAGATACGCTTCTTCTGGAAACACCGGTCACAATAGTGGATGCCCTGGTGGTTCATCTGGAGGCTATAATAATAATGGTCCACCAGGAGGGAACCCTCCAGGCGGCCCAGGAGGATCCGGATTCGGAGGATCAGGATCAGGAGGAGATGGCAGGAAACCTAACAGGAGAACTTCTATGCCTGCAGGGATGCAAACCATCTTTGATAGAAGCCAATGTATACAAAACCTTGGCATTGACTGCTACCGAAAGGGAGCGGACGGCATGGAAGTCATGAACTGGAGCATGCGAGAAGCAGATAGACTACGCGGATGTAATAATCCGGCACGTAGACAGGCACGGATACCCCCTCCATATGATTCTAATGATCCATGGAAGGACAGGTACCAAGCTTTTGTCGACGAAGTCAATTGTAGTGGATGGACAAAAGAAGAAGCTCTGCCATATTTGATTTGTTGGTTAAATAAAGGCGGAAAAGTAGCTCTCAACCAATGGAGAGCAGCTTACGGAATATATGGTACCTATGATCAATTGGTCGAATGTGCCGCATACCTTTTCGGATCAATCGTTAGAGAAGATCCGTGGGTAAGCTTTAAGAAGAGAACACAAAAACCTAAAGAATCACACAAAGTCTTTGGTTTGGAGCTACAAGACTTGCTTTCGAAAGCACGTCCAAATTGGGCTCATGATGATGATTGTTATCTACAAGAATTGTTCATACAATTCTATAGTGGATTGCGAGATCCGGATCATAAGCAAGTTGTGTGGGACTCCTGGAAAGATGACACTTCATTCAGTGATCTGTTCATAGCAATTGATGGACATGACATGAAGAAACGTTTGGTAGGTCTTGGACCTAGTCCAGTAAGAGCAGCTCCTTTCCAATACGGGGGTACACCTGCTCCAGTATACGATACTTCCCAATTAGCTCCGGTTGAATCGAATGAAGTTAATGAGGAAGATGAATATATCTCCGATGAAAACGGAGAATATATTGGTTCGGTCCATGTGGCCGGAAAGTATTACCGACAAAAGCGGTATAGGAAGGTACATTCGAGAGGGAGAGGAGGATCTGTTGCTGGTAAAACAGCTTCCGGATCAACTCAACATGGTAGTGCAGCCTCTACGGCGAACTCAACTATAGCAGCCACAGTTGCTCCGACTAACATGATGGAAACATTAATAGCCGGATTAACAGAAGCTCTAAGGAGACCAAGAGTTGATAAATCTCAAAGGAGATGTTTCAGATGTCAGAAACTGGGGCATTTTGCTCCCGAATGTATGGCTGAAAAGCCTGTTCCACGTAAACAGGAGAGTGTCTCTGGGAGAAGTACAGAGGAAAACTAGAAAGGGATCTCCCGAGGGGCAAAGAAGGGGATCCCAGTGACAAATCTTGCCATAATATCACCATCCGTGACGATAGTTCGCATTTAGTAACAAGATCGCCTAACACCGAGGTGGTTGTAGACACCCGGAAGGTTAGGGAAGCTGATATAACAGGTGCCACGGGCGCACTGGGGAAACCCAATATCAGTAACGAGGCAGGCGGCTATGAATTAGCCAAGGTCTGTGGTGCCCACCTGCCCCCGGGTCATCCTTGTCTTGAATTCTTGAAAAGATATGGATCGACTCCTGGTGTGAAAAATGATGTTCCGATTGTCACGGACATACCCTCTGTTCTAAACGGAAGGCGGTGGTATGTTTGCCTCACTGTTAACGGAAGATCTGCCAAATTCCTTGTGGATACGGGAGCTAGCCACTCTTGTATCTCCAGGGGGTTCTACGATCTTATACCGGATGAACATGAGACTCTCAAATCGGGAGGAAGTGCTCAGACGGCCGACGGCAGTACCTTGCAAACGTATGGTAGAACTTGTGTGAAACTACAGTTGGATGGTATCCATGACTATGTCATGAGCACCACCGTTGCGGATATAACAGATGAGGGTATACTCGGGTTGGATTTCGCATCCCTGTATGGTGCCGTGTTGGAACCCCAAACAGGAGTGTTGAGTGTGAGATACCCGTATCCCGTGAAAGTTAGATGTGTACTGAGACAAGTGAGCAGTATGGCTAGTGTGGCACACACTGTGCGAATCCCTCCAGGAGTAGCCTGTGATGTGCTTGTAAGAAGTGATCCTGCAATGCGTAACAAACCTGCAGTGATAGAACCGGATGTAGTTACTTTGTCAGGTATTGGATTAAATTCTGTAGACACGATAGTAGCGAATGCATCCTGGTCGGTAGTACCTGTCTCCAATACTGGAAACACGACTATCTACTTGAAAAAGGGACAAGTTTTTGGAAACGTGACCCTTTCGGAAACTGTAACGGATAGTAAGCTAAGCTTACGAAAGGTAACAGGAGATGATGAAATTTCGGAAGACTTACTTAAGTTGTATGAAGAAACTTCATTAGAAGATCCGGAACACCGGAAAGAGTTCTATGATATGCTCTGTCAGTATCATACTGCCTTTGCCAAACCTGGTGAAAAACTAGGTACGACAAATAAGGTATTACATAAAATAGATACTGGAGATGCGCAACCCTTTAAGATACCGTATAGACGGCTACCTTTAGCGAAAAAGAGAGTAGCTGAAGATGAAATAAACAAGATGTTGGAACAGGATGTAATAGTCCCTTCCAATAGTCCATGGAGTAGTCCTGTGTGTATGGTAACAAAAAAAGACGGTACTATCCGTTTCTGCATAGACTACAGGAAGTTGAATGGAATAACGAAAAAGAATTCGTATCCATTACCGAGAATAGATGAAACCATTGACTCCTTAGGGGGAAACAGTTGGTTTTGTACCCTAGACTTGCAATCAGGCTACTGGCAAGTGGGAATGAACCCTCCAGATATGGAGAAAACTGCATTTTCGAGTCATATTGGATTATTCCAATATAATGTAATGCCGTTTGGACTGTGCAATGCACCTGCAACATTTGAAGCAATGATGGAAACAATTCTAAGTGATTTATTGTGGAAAAGATGTCTTGTATATCTAGACGATGTCATTGTCTTCGGAAAAACATTCGAAGAATGTTCTAATAACCTGAAATTGGTACTAGAACGTATTATTTCTAATGGTCTCAAATTGAAACCTAAGAAATGCCACATGTTTAGAAAGTCCATAAATTATTTGGGCCGCATCATCAGTGATGAAGGAATAAAGGCTGATCCGGAAAAAATCGAATCAGTTACGAATTGGAATAGACCTAAAACACCCAAGGAAGTGAGGTCCTTTTTAGGATTCTGTTCCTATTACAGGGAATTTATTCCGAATTATTCTAGAGTCAGTTACCCATTACAAGCAATAGCTAACTGGACTCCAGGAAGTACCAAGGAAAAATTTCCTTGGACACATGAACAGGAAAACGCTTTTCAAAAGCTAAAAGACCTGTTCACGAGTACTCCCGTATTGCAATATCCGAATGAGACGGATCATTTCATACTGGATACTGATGCTAGTAATGATAGCATTGGTGCAGCTCTCTCGCAAGTCCAAAATGGGAGAGAAGTACCAATTGCCTTTGCCAGCAACACACTGAGCAAGACTCAGCGCAATTACTGCACAACCAAAAGAGAGTTGTTAGCAGTAGTCGTATATACCAAGAAGTTCAAACAGGGATTCGAAGACCATTCGTACCCCTAGTTGCCAGTATACTGGATTGGTCTATGGATCACATACGACATTTCCAGGAAGCTGACTCGATAACTGCGCAGCTACTGCAATTAGTACCAAAGGGTATACGTCCAGTTAGACCAGAGGTCTCTCTGGAAAATCGAGAAATGAGAAGGTTTCTTGCTCAATGGACCGAGCTTGAAGTCCGGAAAGGCGTGTTATACCGTTGGAAGCCATGTAATAATGGTGATAGAATCATGCAAGTGGTGATACCACATGCCATGAGACATGACATTATGTACTTCTGTCATGGACATCGGACCAGTGGTCATTTCGGAAGGAAACGCTCGCTAGCACGACTTTCCAAGAAATACTATTGGCCTGGCATGACACGGGACTTGCAAAGATGGGTAACCACCTGTCCGGATTGTTGTAAAAACAAACCCGGACCCGGGATGGGCAAACTTCCCCTATCCCAAGAACTTTTCGGAGTTAGATTCGCAAGAATCGGGGTAGATATTATTAGTGGATTTAATACAACCGCTAATGATAATACCTGTATGATGGTAGTGTGTGATTATTATACAAAATACACTAAAGTATTTCCACTACCGGACCACAAAGCAATTACTTGTGCCGAAGCTTTTGTAAAAGGTTGGGTACTAAGCTTCGGTGTACCATTAATGTTACACAGTGACCAAGGCAGAGAGTTCGAATCAAATCTCTGGCAGGGTATGTGCGAATACTTAGCTATTTGCAAGACTAGAACCAATCCGTATAGACCACAAAGCGACGGATTGGTGGAAAGGTTCAATAGAACCCTCATCCAAGTCCTAAAGTCACTCGTTAATCAACATATGGATGACTGGGATGAGCAATGTCATTTTGTGACACATGCTTATAATAGTACGGTACATTCAAGTACAAATTGTTCTCTGAACCTTTTAGTATTCGGAGAGGATTTGATAATGCCTGCTGACCTAGTTTTTGGAGTCGTAGGAATGGACCCTGAACTACCTTGCCATGTAGTTTTTGTGGAATGTTTAAGAGACAGATTTAGAAAAGCATATGAGTCTGTCCGAATTGATTTGGAGAAAAGTGCCAAATGGCAGAAAGTAGGATACGATACCGATCTAAAGCATCGGAAATTCCAATCCGGAGACAGAGTCCTCAGATTACATGAACCGCTTAGACACATAAAATTAGCGTCTAATTGGGACGGTCCCTTTACTATAACACAAATTATCAGTGATTGTACCGTAATTATTAAGTCTGACCTTGGTCGACTCTATAAGTCAAATGTGGCTAGATTAAGGAGATGGTCTGGGAGGGAGACCTCCACAGAAATGTATGGTGAAGGTTCCGGAAAGATCCTGAACCAGAATCGCATAATAGACCAGGTAGAGAACACTACAGTGAAGCGCGGCCGTGGCAGACCCAAGAAGTGTTCCGAATCAGTGACACCCACGCCAACACCGATTAAGCGTGGGGGAGTTAAAAAAGTCTCGGCAGGTGAAGACAAAAAGAAGAGGAAAGGTGTTTCTAAGGCTAAGAAGCACCTAGAGAAAGCTCTTCAGACTGTCAGGTCCGATAAAGAACTATCCGAGAAGGGGAGATACGTTCGCCGCAGCCCCCGAATTGCCCAGAGGACTGCAGTGACCTAACCTGTATACACAACGAGTGTAATGTTTACATTTAGAGGAACGGATGACAACTGACCCTAAAGGCTTATTTGTCGCCCCCGCATGATGTACCAATGGGTAGTGGACGGATAATCCGGTGGATTTGCTTAAGCTTTCCATAATCTCCACTTAAATCCCCAGTCGAGTCATCGGGGTGAGCGATAATTACCTAAAAACAATCAGTTTGTTGATGTACCGCCTGTAGCACGTGCGTTTCCGCATGACGTCACCGTGTCCAGTCTCGGCTGACCTCTCGTGACCTCGCGGACCGCGAGGAAATGACGTCACGAAAGCTGGCCTGTCGCCATATTTGTTTTCGGTAACGTTCAAGACGGTCGAGCTCGCTCCCTTCTTGGAGTTTACCGGCTAAGCAAACCCCCCGCTGCTCCTCCAGAGTCTGTCTCCTGGTAGACAGACTCCATTTGTGCCGGCCCCGGCGCTGTAAAAGCCGGAAAAAGGAGTAGTTTACTCCCGTGGGCGATTCCCCAGTCATGGCTGAGGAATCCGTAGCTGCAGCCAAGCTATCCGGTGACCCGGATAAGCTGACTCCGTCCGCAGAAGCTTTTCCGGAAGCTTTGTCGCCTGTTACACAGGAAGAGAGCGAGATGATGGACGTGGAGGAACCCACGGATCGCTCGTTCGAGGAGAAGCTGGCTTCATTCTCACTAAATGAGCCAGAGAAACTACTATCTCCACTCCCGGCCGAGGGATCCGGAGCGACTGCGAGTGCTGAACCCGCAGCGACAGAGTCCGAAACTACCCAAGTTGACGGACAGAAGGATGAGTGGAAGCCAGCAGTGGCGGAGCCTTTTCCAGCTAGCTATGATGGTCGCTACCTGTATGTCCACCCGGAACTGCAGGCACAAGTGACCTACGCGGACGGGACACCAGTCAGGATGGACCCGAAAGTCAGGATAGCTATCGAGGGCGTCATGGCTCCCGAACAGCTGACCAGGATGCCTCCCGAGTGGCTTCGAGACTGGCCGTGGTTCCAACGGGGACTTATGGTGGACGCTGGTTTCCGTGAAACCGTGTACGCAGCTAACCGAGCCTTCGAGCTCGGAGCGTATCCGAAGCCTGACAAGTCCCTGTGGAACGTCAAGGCTACGAACATCAACTGGGTAGGCTGTGTCTGGGATACCGATGGCCAGACCTACCCACGCCCTAGTGCTATCCGGACGCCGTGCCGGACCACTAAGGAATTCCGGGAGGCCGCTCCTAACTTTGAGCAGTGGGATGACGGTTACTACATAACCGAACAGGAATTGGTGGATGTCCAGAACAATTCACTAATCGGATTGGACCGAGCTGCAGCCCTTCGGACGGTTATTGTCCGCCGTATGACTGCCGAACAGGAGGCACAGGAAGAGGCTAAGAGGGCCGCGGAAGCACCCGCACCTCCTATCCCCGACCTGAAGCTTGCCACCAGAAGCTCCGCCAGTGCTACATCAGCTACCGGCAGCACTACTACCCCAGTAGAAGCCTCCAGCACATCCGGAACCCAGGAACCGGAGGAAGACTGGAAGGTCAGTAAGAACCGACGATCCGCTGCTCGGAAGCTCAAGAATCTCCCGGATTCTGCGAGAGCCGAGCCGAAACCCAGCACCTCAACCACTGGTAGTACTGCCATGGAGGTTGAGTCGTCTGACGAGGAGTCGGTGCACGAATCCTCGGTTGAGTATGATGAGAAGGCCACTCCATCAACTCAAACCGAGGCCGAACGTTGGGCTAACGCCAAATCCGGATTCAAAACCCGGATCCCGACGTGTTTCTCCGACTGTGCGTACGGAGTAAAGAAGGACGGCTCTACCCTCTATGCCTGTCCAGACTCAATCAATAAGAACGATGAGTCGGATGATGAAGATTGGATGTGTCTTTCGGACGAGGACCCCAATCCGAGCAAAGCCTATCGAAAGATGTGGCTTATGCTAAACCACACCGAAGGGTATTACACTTATACCCAGAGGAGGAAGCTGCGTTGGGCTTTAGAGAAGTGGTACGGCGACGATCAAAAGTCCTGTCCCTTCTCTATCTGCCAGGATGCGAGTGATGTCTCGATCCGGACCTGGAGTACTCCAGCCCGGTTCCAAAGGCATCTGGTAGAGGCCCACTTCCACCATCACCCGGTTTACATTTGTGATCCGAGTTATGGTAAGAAGGGCAAGAAGTGTACTACGAAGGTGCAATACAACCGACGTAGTGATCTGGCTAGACACCAGAAGAAATGCCACGCAGAAGGTTTGGACGGGGCACGGAAGCGCATCATGGAGCTTCATCAGGAACTCATGAAGGAGTTCGACAGCCTGAGCGAGGATGCTTGGTCTAAGATCCGACCAGGGGACCAAGTCCTCTGCGAAGTTCCGAAGACCAAGGATTCGAAACTCCGAGCAAAGATAGTCCTGACTCCTGGAAAGGGTAAACTGGACATGCACGAGTCTCTCTGGCAGAAATGCGAGGAATCCGGAAAGGATGCAAAGAGAGCTCGTGAAAGGAGCAGGAGAGATCAGAACCGTGGCGGCAACGGTAATGGTCAGAGCACGACTAAATCGAAAGTCAGAGCAGAGGACCGTTCCAGGTCCCCTCTGGCAAGGCACCCCGCAGAGCAGGCTCAGGGCACTCCGGTGTTCAAGAAGCCCGAACCTGCCGGATACGCTGGAGCTGTATCTAAACCTGGGAAAGTGAGTTCTCGAAACTTTCCGTCCTTAAACCAGGGACCTGGACCTGAGAGCCAGACCTTGGTGGTAGGAAAGGATGGTCGCCTTATGCCAAAGAAGACCACCGCATCTGCTGCCGCCGGATCTGCATCCGCTCCAGCCGCCCCACCAGTTACCTTTACCCAGGAGCAGTTAAACATGTACCTGCAAATGGGACTGAAACAGAATGTACCACCTGCTTTCTGTGTACCAACGACAGGTGTGTCCGGGAGTCCTAAACCCGGAAGTGGTCCACAGGCCGCCTCGACTCCTCCCAAGGCTGTCGCTGCACCTGAGAAACCAAAGGACGCTATTACCATTAAAACCGGTAATGCGGAAGTTTGGTTCGAGAAGTCTCGCCAAGGGGAGGCAGATGTCCAGAAGGCCATCTACACCCATTGGGAGAAGAGCGTTCGTGAGAAAGCGATCGAGTTTCATCAGGGTCTCCTAAACGAAACTCTGTTGTGTATGAAACAGGTGGGCGACGCTGAAAAGCAACGTCTCGAGACCCTCATCCGGGACGATGTGAAGGCCCAGGAGGAGGCTGCCGCAGCTGCCCAAGAAAAGGCAGCTATGGATGTACACGTGTTGGAAAAGCGTGTAAAGGAGGAGATCACTCGGAACACCAATCTGAACACTAAGTTCATGAGGGTGTTCGGAGTCGACTTGGACGAGTGGGACGGCACTCCCGAGTCGGCTTTAGCTCTTCTGAAGAAGAAGCATGCTAAGAAATCCGTTTAAAGCATGCTAGGGTTATTTCTTCCATAATTTTTTTCCAACACCAAATGACCAGATATAGTCTTTGCGGAACCCTATAGGTCTGCGAATGTTTTTCTAGTGCATGAACACCTATGGTATGTGTTCCGGGTTCCTTTGACCAGTCTATTATATAATTCAGGTTGTATAACATTTATTGCACCCTGAATAGCCTATTCGGATTTATAATTTCATCCATGAACAATCCGATAGTAGACTTGCTGCTGTGAGACGTATCCGGATGCCAGTTCCAGACTCCTGCTGTTACCCGTGCTAACCAATTACTAGGATGGACTTTACGATTTACCTCTACAACTCATCTGTACTCCCGAATGGACTTATACCAACTACTACTATTACTTCCGGACCAACCTATATTGGACTATTATCTACTGATGTCAACTAAGCTTAAAAAGGATTACGTTTTCTACATAGTTGACACATCCGGACTATTATTCTACAATCTACACCATTCGGATATACTATAAACTTTAGCACTACTAGAGGATTGTGGGTAGCTGCCCCAAATCAACTACCGTGTTCACTCTATATAAAGGAACCATAAACTTTAGCACGTCCATCCCGTGGTTAGCTGACCACACCTACCTACTAGTACCCGGAGGATACAGCAGAAGACTTCAGCAGCATTTATAATTTCTGTATATTGTATATAATGTCATATTTCTATTTTTCTACAATATTATATGTATGTATATATCCACTAGATACATATTATAATACGGGTACATAGACATTTCCTGATACGGATCTCTAATTACTATTAGTATTTATATTATAAGATCCGTTAAACTTCACCAGATAACACATATTATTGTCCTGCGAGACAAATTATATAATAAGTATAATGATCTGGTGCTATAAAGGTTATTAGGTACACGGTGATAATATATTATTATATTCATTACCACACCGTGATGTTTTTTTTTCTTTTTTTTCAAGTGTATGGTATAAATAATCCTATTCGTACTACTCACAGAATCCTTAACGGATTCGTATGTTAATAATATACAACATGTCATTATATAGTGAAGTTACTATAACAGTCTTCTTTAAGACTATTTATTCAAATGTGGTGTCAATGACTACAAACACACATACGGATGTTATTATGTGATATATTTATTGTCGACAGTTCCGTTACATATAACTGTCATCATCACATGTATACGATTCATATTACTTGCCTTATTAGTTATACCGTAAATATAATATAATATTATGTGGTATAATAATTTAGCAGACAGTTCCGTTTCACATAACTGTCACTTGTTCAAGTAATTCGTATAATATTACAACATCCTAATCGTTATTTGTAACTACATTTCACTATCGAATATATATGACATTCGGTTCATACTCAATTTGGTGTTAATGTTATACCTATGGTTGTACCTCTATTACTAAAGGTTTAGACATGTAGAAATGTTATCCTAGTAATATTATATGTATAACACCCTCCTAAATGTCTGGGGGAGTGGTGTAGAGGTACACTTTACTAAACCATAGGAGTTGGGTACCGTCTGACGTGGCGGGTGAGTCGAGTCGTCGGACGTTCCTCAGGTTCCGGATAGGTGGCAGCACCGATCCGGGTCTGTGGGGACATCTGACGACGAACACCTGGGTCCGTATATAAAGCCCAGGGCTCAGCCGCTACGTCAGAGGCCCTTCTGGCCTCCACACTATGTAAACCACTGTCTTTTAATATTAGCTGCCTCTTTGATATCATCCGGCAGCCGTGAGTGTGCATTAAGTAATAAACCTAACCGTTGGCATACACTTGGAATACTGTCTTACTCTTTCTTTCCGAACCGTAAGACCCGAACCCCCCAGGTCCGTAAGGCCACAAACCCTTACACTTCATTGAGGCTCTCATCTAACATGATCTATATATTGCTAATGTTTTAAACCTGCATCTGAATATGAGCAATACTCCTATTTCTTTTGTGCCACACATGATTTATCTGTACCTGTATTATCGCTCATAAACCATGCATGTTGCTCCCCACTACAAATATATATACAGACATGGGTATAACTAATTCGCTCTAATGGCTAGTTTATCACAATAATTTTATTTGTTCTCTTATTCCACAGACTTACGCAAGTAACATTTTAAGTTATCCATAGACTATACCTATCTACCAGCAGTTGTGCAGCTAGATAGCATATATCGACCCTTAACCTGTATTCTGAATGAATAGAAATGCTTGACTGACACCTCTGAACGGTCTTATTTGGTCACAATCTCAGGGGCATTATTTCTTGCCCTGTTTACCTTCCCGGACCCATGGTTGATAGTTACTGATGTCACTCTCGGTGGGGCATGCTGGGATTTATGGCCGGAAGTATCAATTTTCCTCTCGTTTTGTATATCTCAGTCATGCATAGTATACATGCTGTTGATAGGTGTGTCTAGACCTATCATTGCAGGCCTTGATGGGCTGTTGAGTCTTTGACACAATTGAAAAGTGGGTAAATATACACCCTATAATTATGTCTAAACCAACTAACAGATTCTACTAATAGACTAAAGGATATGCCTTCCTGTACAGACTAGCCTCAAATCAGCAAAGTTAGCCAAATTGTACAGATGAGATATGATTTTCAAAATGTGAAGACATAGAAGGGTAGGGATCACTTCTAAGATGATGATGCATGTAAAATTTGGGGTTAATCCCTTTGATATTAAGCATGAACAGACATTTGATTAATCTGTGAAGGAAGATACATTTCTAAGTGTGGACCATATGAGCAAAGATACAAAATATTTGCTACGTTGGTGAGTTGACTCGCCAGAGGTGAATTCGTGTATCATGACAACTAATGGACATCATGCAAAAATGGACAAAGGGCAGAAATATGAGTAATTAAATTTTACATTACAGAGGCATATGAACGCTATTAAGATGCCATACGTCCAAGATAGGACCCGGGTATATCATATTATTATTTTGTATTACATACTTTCACAGAGTTAAAAGCAAACAAATGTATGTGATCTTTATCATTATGAAATGTTGCAATGTTTTTTTTTTTCTAACAAAGTTGATCTATTACTACTGGTTAAAGAAATTAATACTGCCAATCTCTGTGCACATAAAGTATTCTTGAATAAAGGCCCACTGGTGCCATGTGAATAGGGGACCTTCAGGACCCGCCATGAATGCCAGTATAAATAAACAGCTCAAAGAAAAATGCAATATGCAGGCCTTATGGAGTTGAACGAGCCATGCTGTAATATTCATAGTTTTCCTAAAGAAACCTTACCTGTCACAAGTTTCTTGATATGGAGAATTGAACAATAAACTGCCAATCATTCTGACTGGCCAGGAATCACTTGCAAATAGGTATTGTTTTGAAGCAGTCCTTCTGTTGGAAATGAAGAACAATTGGCAGTGGGGAAATGAATTAGCTCCCATGATGAATAATTCAGAGGGCTCAATATTTCTACCTGCAGACAAAACAGAATGCTGTTTTATTTTTGTTATATGCTTCAGTGAAAATTCTTATCTAACCTGACCTATTTGTTGCTAATGTTTTAAACGTGCATCTAAAAGATTTCCTTTATTCAACATATGTTTTTGTAAATATAGATCTGTATCCTGACTCCTTAAACATGCATGTTGTGTCCCACTACAAAATGCTTATGGATATGGGTATCGCTAATTGGCTATGATGGCTATGTTACTGAGGAGATGAGGATATCTTTTTAAATTACTAAAGATCATATGCATAAAGAAACCAACACAGCCCTTTTAAATTCATTATTGATAAAACCTTTTATGAAGTTACAAGTATTAGATAAGAATAGCGATGTTGATCTAAAGGGGCCATCAAGATGTAGAGTGATATCTATTGCATTATTAGTTATTGGTTTACTTTATTTGTGTTTTTATTCCACAGACTTACAATTGCATTCTAAAGTTATCTTTAGAGTATACTGGTAAATAGACACGTTGTGATACTGACTTTTTTCTTGACTTTCTGGAAAGCTGATCCACCTCCTATGACCCCTCACACATAAAACAGTGCCAGAACCAATCGTGGACCTGCTACGTGCAGAAATTGACCTTTAACCAGAATTCAGAATAAATAAATGCCTGAATGACACCACTGAATTTTGTCATGATGTCAATGGTATTTTTTCTTGCCTTGTTCTCCTTCCCGGGTCCATGGTTGTCGGCAAGATGCCTCCTGGTTCAGGCTTCTTGATGAACCAATGAAGTGCCAGAGAGTCCGCCAGACAATGTCTATCATGTTGTACACAGCTGTCCTCAGTGATCATTGATGTTCATCAATTGAAACTTCAGCCATACGTTGGATTCGGTGGAAAAGGTGCTTTCAGGGGTAAATCCACTGCCATCGCTCATTCCATCAGCCATAATTATATCCTGATTCCTTCACGATTCTGTACTCTTTTGATTTCATCATCTTTCTATCACTATCAGAGTTGTAACTATGTATTTATATGCGTCTAGTGGTAAACAAGACAATACCAAACACATTCAATCTAATAAAACGCTAAAGGTATAGAAAGAGTAAAACAATGATTATGGTGCTATCCAATAAATCTTTGGGTGGTACATGACACCCCTGCTGAAGTAAATCTATGATCCTGTTATTTCCTGCATTAGTCCTAGCAGGTTATTGACATTCACGTTCGCTGCATGCTTTCAATGCAACTTAGCTCAACCTTCTATACAATGTTTTCTTTACACGGTATACTATGGAATTATCTTTGTTGCCAATCCAATAACAACAGTTTTCTTCCCTCTCCAATCAGATTAGTGTTTTAGGACTTATGGCAAAATATGTCATGGCACAGGATTATTCTTTCTTTAGTAAATCAAATATTTGCTGAGGCTATGGAAAACTGAATCTTTTATCATCTGCGGTGCATCGTGCCTGCACAAGAGCCGCCCTCTATGATTCTTTCATATGTTTTGTCGGTCCACACAAGTTTGCATCGTTCAGCACTGCATGAGCAATTTCGTTTAAATAACTCTGGTCACATATACAGCCACCCCAATTGTTCACATTGATTTAAATTCATTATTTTCGCCATCTTATCATTTTCACTTAGCCTACATCTACTATCCCAACTTTAAGAGGCGCTGTAGATAGTCCATTCCGTTCACGTCCCATACAAGGCTCCTCCATATGTTGGCACTAAAGAACTAATTGATATTCATACAGCGGAGTTCCACACTTGTGTATTGCTGAAGTGTACATTGAAATGTGATTAATCCATTTAAGGCTGCAATTTGCCTCAATGTCCAAATTCCTATGGTATCTATCCTTTAGGATTACAAGTGTCAATTCTGTAGTGTGAATATGATTCTTGAATCTAGCCCTGCTGAATAGTCCTATCAATAAACATCATGATGACTGCAGGTCAGAATCTATCAATGCAATATGCAGCCCTTTGGCAAATAAGAATATATTCCGCACATGTCTACATGTTTGTGCAGTTGATGAATCTCCGCAGGAAAGTGTGGTCTGTATGGCTGATACTATTTGAAATAGTAATCAACTCTTTTTAAAAGTAACCACATCACAATATAAATACTGTATTGAGAGTATGCTTAGCTCAGTGGGGGGTTGTAAAACGGCATTCTGTGGGCCTTAATTTGCAACTTCCTCAATTCAATCAGGAAAGTTGATGCAAACTTTCTTTATCGCTGGGAATAAGAATAAGAATGAAATATTGTAAAACATGTGTGTTTGAATGGGCACCAGTCTAGTATGCATGTCGGGGTAGGGGTATCTTAGTCCATGTCTTAAACACGAAAAAGGAATCTTGAATGATCTTTTGTCGCAGCGGGTGTTCATTTCCCCCAATCTATAAGAACACAGGCAGCTATCCACAACTTTAAGGTAAAGACATTACCTGCCACATCTTTTCTTGGCATGAGGAATGAGCTGCCAATCACACTGGCAGCAAAAAAGCACAACTTGTGGATGGGTAGATCACTTTTCTGACAATTTCTTCTGAAGTCACAGAACAAAGGGTGCTGTCAGATGGCTGGATCAAACTTTCAACTGCAGTGCATACCATGAAAAATTCAGTGCCTCTGACGTCAAAAGGTTTCTTAACAAAAAGGGGAGAAACCATTCTTTACTGCTACACTCAAGCACAGGAAAATGATATTTGTTTGAAAACATGCAAAAGGTATAAGCTTATATTGTTTCAGGGAAAGGTTTCTTTCAGAAAACCGTGACTTCCTTTCTAAATGGTCAGATGGTAAAGGTTGGTGTCTGTAACTTTTGTAAGAAAGACTATTGGCTTAACCCTTCAGGAGTGTAATACCACCATTGGGTCTGTATGATGCATGAATGAAGCCCGGGCATACATGTAACAGCTACATTGAAGCATAATGGCAACAAAAAGGGCACAATGTAGTAATGCTTTTGTGGCCCTTGCTTGATGTTAAGTTAGAACTATTTGAAGATTTAAATGATTGTGCAACTTCCTAGCAAATACATCTCTCTTTTTTTGTTTTCAGGTACGTTTGATGTAGCCCCATATGCTGCTGCAGACCAGTTGACCTCCAGGTAGGGGTGAAATTTTGTTGGCAAACAAGCTGAGTGATTAGTATGTTACCATAGGGACTGTTGCACCATCTGGGCTGTTTTCTCATTCATTGTCACATAAGGTTTAGTACACTGTCTTTTTAGTCTGTTTCTTTTTTTGACCGCCACTTAGTTTGGTTCGGTTGATTTTACCTCCACTAATTGTAATTAAAAGTTATCAGAGAGACTGTGGTTTCTAAATATCAAGTCCTTTCTGTTCTGAGTTTTGACATGTACTTTAAAGCTGCTTGTCAAAACAGTTAGAGGTTTTTCTATGCTGCTTGCTCAAAAGTAGTGATCACATCTATGGATGAATCTATGAGATGAATGATCGGATCTATGCAGGGGGTGGGGTCGAGGGTGAAAGCCACTACCAGGGCTTCACTCCCCTACACTTCCCGAAGGATAGCAAGTGTTCTTTTATTTGCTTGGTCTCATAGGCAGACAAACCACACCATGATGCATGAATATGACACATGTATTTCACCTGTGTTGCATTCATGCATCATGCCAATGCTATTGGATTGATGCACTAACTGAGGGGTTTTCGCATTTGCTCTATATACCCTATGTTAACCTCCTGGTGCAACAGCCATCAATTTAAACTTATAGTGAACATATGTCTGCCAGACAGCAGATTGCAGTGGGAGGGCGCTGGGGTCACACAGTCTTTTACCGTTACAAGGTGTGAGATAAATCATACTTAGACGTACAGTTCCACCTCCTGCCCAATATAATGTGTGCATGTCTGTCAGCCTACAGCCCTGCACCTGTCTGATATAGGTTAATCTTTTCGGGGCAGGATGCACTATGCAAACCATATCTAGGCGACTTGCATTGATGTATCATTTGGGAGCGTATCAGCTCTGTCACTTGGCATGATGAATAGATGCAGTTGTGGTGAGTCGCCACAGCTGCATTCATGCATCGTGACAACCAATAAGGATGGCCAGTGCTGTAATGTGCTGTGCCATGGCCAGGGCTTGGGGTTAAAAAGCTCTCACTGAAGATGAACTAGGGGCTGCTGAGAGGTACCCTGGTTCTGAAATACAGATACAGCACTGATGCAGTTTTGTTAGGTTAAAAGAAAAACCCTACCCTATTTTTATGAGCAATTACTTAGAACTGTCAAATAAAATGATTCAAGTATGTTTATTGGAATTTGTGTCACTATAGAGGAGAGCAGCATAATGACATCACGATTGACAAGATGCATCCGATGCTGCATTGTTTATATATGGAGGGTGTTCTAAAATGTGTTGTATTTTAGAATAGTGAAAGGTACATGATAATAATATTGCAAGGGGCCTGGGTTATTAATTGATATTTGTCGAGGGAAATAACATAGCATCCCAGAGAAAAAGCTATAAACAGCATCTAGTTGCACCCTAAGCGTGTTGCGCAAGCACAACTGGGATGCATTTTGGCAATTATTACTTGATCAGATGTGTCAGATAAACCCACCTGTCCTCTATTGTGACATAGTTCAAAAACCATGCCAGAATCATTTTATCTGACAGAGAGGCCATCAAAATACGTTATCATGAAAATAGGATTTATTTTCTTTAAGCACTGGGATTCAAAGAGGCACAATTCACCAATAAGAGCTGCAGTCACAGGGATATTAAAAGGGATACTAAGCACTGACAACTGTACACTAATGATAAGCATCGGGCTTGTATTTAAGCTCCTAAGTTGAATGGTTTACAAATCTACGAGCATCGTGGATCTTTTAACCTCAGCGACCTTAATAGATCTATGTAAGCTGATGAATTAGGCAGCATCTCTCTGTTTTTATTCTCTCGCAAATTCAATTCTAATTATGTGGTGTTTAAAAGACAGTTAATGAGACCTTTGTTTGGACCTCTTGTGTAATTTCTACAATGTGATAAAGTATAACACATTTAGATCGATTGTGACTAGTAGACAAGGGGAATCCCCAGTACGTATAGATACATTTCCATCGTTCTCAATTACTTTGACCGATTCGCATGAGACTAAAGCCCCCTGAGCATATATTATATGCTCAGGTGGCTCTTTCAAAATGGCCTACCATACCCTCCCCCATTAAGATGTTATTGTTAATAGATTTGTGGCATCGATAAGGACCCATGATTGTGCACTCTGTTAATAGTGTTTTCAGCTACCTCAAAATACTAACCATTATTTCACCCACTCTTTTTTCAGTTTGTTCCTATATATTCTGCTCTCACTAAAACAGAACCCCATGAATAGTGCAGGGTGTTTGGATAGGTGCAGCCACACACTAACAGAGCATGATATGGTAGGTATGGATTTCGCTAACATGGTTAGGGGGTATATAATAACTGTTAAATAACTGTGTTTTATTGCATGCCATTAACTATTAAACTGTCACATAGTATTAGTGTTTATTGGGTTATGTACATTGCTTTATAAAACGTGAGTGCAGCTCCTCTGGGTAATTCACCAGTGCCATGTTCATGCATTATTATGACCCTACAAACCAACATTTACTCCTCCTGTTAAATTATAGTTCTGCACCTAGCATGAAAAGAACTAAGTTTGTTTGATTCAAACTCGTATAGCATATTCCCTTCTTTGGGAGATATAATTGAATATCTAATGTATCTTTTATACTCTTTCGTGCAGCACTCAATGCTATTTTGAACATCAGATCCCACTTCCCTGATGTCGGGATCCACTCCCGCTAGTCTAGGTATGACAATGTTTTCAGGCCCAGAAACTGTACCAGATTCCACTCACTGTCTGGAACAAAGTCCTTTAAACACCACATAATGTCAGAAGAAGATTAATTGTGTCTTTGTTTATCCATCATTATAGTTCACTAAAGCGATTCCTGTAGCCCCACAGAAATGCGTTGGCCCATGCTGCTAAGCAAAAGCATAGCTGTGGTATAAAAGACATACATGATGCATAATTGCAGTCCCGGTGGGTTACTCACCAGGGTAATACTAGAGATAACATTATGTACAACATCAGATATTATGCAGCCCTGAAGTATAAGGTATGAGATATTCGTGCAGACATGCAGGGTGAGTGAGTGTCCCCATACACAGGTAAGCTGACAAAAGGGACATCTCTAACAACCCTTTAAGGGCCACATGACATCCTTTATGCACTTTGTCCCTTTAGCTTGTAGCATTGTTGCATGAATGCAGACCGACCCGGTTGGTCTATTGGCCAGAAGTGCATTCGTGCATTATGTTAACGCGACGGATTTGTTGTGCTTCCAAAGCCGGGGTTCAACCTGATTCAGTTGTGTGAAGAGGTTCTTCAAAATGTCATTGGTGTGTTATGACGACAAAGGAGCAAGAACATGTGCACCCTATACAAATTTCATGAAACCACAATATTACATGATGTAATCATTCACTAAAAAAGTATCAGTAAGTAGCTCAGGGGGGATGCTTGAGATATTGTACCATCAATATAAGCAAAGGGACATTCCTGGAGTATTGGTGAGTTACTCAGCAGGGCTACATCCATATATTAAAGAGCATACTGCATTGAATCATCATGTCGTCATAAAAGGGCATTAGGGATACAAAACAACCAGCGTTCAAAGCACCCCACTAGAGGAAGAACCTCAAAGAATACAGGTGTGCGTGATGACAGAGTCTTTGGAAGTGTTGCTTTTGCTCTGTATATCTTCAAAGAGGAGGAAAAATAAAACACTTGAGAACCAGGCTGTTCGGCCTCTGAATCAATTAATTAACGCAGCATCAAACCTTATTGCTATCATGACGCATGAAAACAGCACTGACAACTAATTCACCAGTGCTGGAGTCAAGCTTCAGGTCAGCCTATATTGTGGTTGGTATCCATAAAAAAGGGATGGCTGTAGTGTAGGGGCCAGCTCTGGCTGTAAGTCCATGGCGGTAGGCCATCTGCCCCGTTTTGGTTGCACCAGCCCTCAGGGGCTGGTCAGCAGGTATAAGCTGCCCCCTTGTGTATCATACTGATCTAGATGTAGGTGGAAGGTAGAGAATGTCAGACGGGGAAGTAGCTCAGCGGTAGAGTTTCTGCCTGCAGGTTGGAGGGTCCCGGGTTCGACTCCCGGTTTCTCCAGGACATTTTCCACCGACCTCTACAGTAGACTCATTAGCATTGCAAAGGTACATCATGAGGTAAAAGACCTATGAAATGTGGTCCCTGAAGGTTACAAATTATTGTAACTATTAAGAAAACACCAAAAAGACACTGTTTCCTTCTCTCATCATGTCGCTTCATAATCCCATCCCATTATTCTTTCTAAGTAACACTTTTAAAAGGCGAGATTATCAACATTTTAACAGAAAATTCATGATGTGTGAGGCAGTATGTCAAATAAAATATATTGCGGAATATACCTGAATTGGATTATATACAGCTAAAAGCAGTACATAATACAAAGCTCTGTCCATGACATTTTTCTACTTAGTACACTAACTAGAAAACACATCTCTATGTTCCTCTAGGATGTACTGCTGTTAGCGTGACCCAATCCTGGCAACTGATGAAAAAATAAATGCATTTCCTGGCTCTTCAGAAGCAGCATTGTACCTCTTGCAGTACTATGGCCGCCTTAACATTTGTGATGCAGCATGATTCCTGCATGCCTGGTGGGTATGTCACTGCATTAGGCTGCACCTATTGGGGTCATGTATCCCTGCATTATTAATATGAAGCCCATATACAATGCTTTTGAAATGATGACCAGTGCATCCGCGCATCATGACTATGAGGGTGTAGCAATCTATAAGGCAGCATGTAGCCCTAAACGTGTTCCAGAAGAAAAGAGAAGGGAGGAGGAAAAAAGGGGGAGTAATGCAACTGGTGCCTCATAGAGGACGCAATGTCTGGTAAGGAATGTCATTGTCTGCCATTGCTTTGTTTTCTGTAAGGTCTGAAAGGTCATCCCCATCCCATTACCCGACATTTAGAAAAGCTTTGTTAATTGCACCAGAGTAGGTGGTATTTAGGGCCTTTATTATTTGGAAATTGGACTCATAGTGAGTCATGACAGAGCCCACTGGAGACTTATGAGCAAAGACCTAGGCGGGGAGAGATGAGGCCATGACCAAATAAGAGCAGTATACTATTCAAAATGATCTATTTGAATGAGTCATTGCATTTATCTAATTGTTCTATATTGGATAGAATGACCAGAATGAAAGAAAATGTACCGAATTGAATAATGCTTGTCAACACGATCCCACTACCATGCAACCAGCATGTGCGGCATGAGCACAATATCTCAAAGACGAGCTCAGGACCCCTTTTTTTGTATTGCTGAAAAGTATTAAACCTGGTGAAATTCGCTGGTTTTCTTAAAAGGTTTATTCTATACAACAATTGTACACCCTGACGTTTATTTGTCGTATTCAAATGGTGCAGTGTAAACAATTACATAAACAACAACTGGCACGCGAAGACCTTTACATAAATAGATAGAACTAAACGACCGTGGTGTACAAGGTGGCCGATCCACCATGAGGGGTGGATCGGCCACCGAGGACACCAGGGGAGTTTAGTTCTATATTTATTTTATGTTTTTAGAGGGCTTAAATAAGGAAAATTATCAAAATCCGGTACTGTAGTTCCTCGTACGTGCGCCGGTCCACCATTTTGAATGTTTACATGCACCCAGAACGAGGCTGCAGTGGTGGATCGGCCGCTGTGGTGGATCGGCACACGTTACGCCACTGGGGGTGTGCGGATCGGCCCTGCAATGCTATCTCTATGGGAAGAAGTTATTCACATAAAATAATAAAACGGTCCTGTGGATCTTTAAGTACTTAAACAGTTGTATGGCACCTTAAAGTTCATGTTCCTAAGTAATACATCAATGCAGGCCAACCTACTCGGGCATCAACCTAAGTAATACATCAATGCAGGCCAACCTACTCGGGCATCAACCTAAGTAATACATCAATGCAGGCCAACCTATTTGGGCATCAACCTAAGTAATACATCAATGCAAGCCAACCTACTCGGGCACCACCTCTGTTGGTTTGGCATGGTGATTGAAGGGTATGATGCATGATGATGTCACCCTTGCAGATTTAAATGGGTCTCTGGGATTGAAATGAAAGTCTTAGTTTTTGATAGGTCACAATGGCAAAAAAAGATATATTTCTACTGCTGACAAACGCCTTGCCACTTAATACTGCACGATTGTATTATAAACGCTGGATGAAAACACTTTTGAGTTGTTTTGAACGCTAAGTGACATTCAATATGACCTGCCCCTTTTTTGTATAACTCAATTTAGAGTTAATAAAGAAACGAATCCTGCCGTTCTTAATGAGACTAATATGAATAGTGAATACTGATTGTGAATTATAATTTAGTGGTAGGACATTTATTTCATATAGGAATTCCTCAGATTCAAGACGTGGATGAACTCTGCACAGTTATCTGCAAATGGTGTTAGTTGCTAATTTCAAGGTCTTTTATCTGCATGGCAGTTCCTTAAAAAAGAGCTTAAAAATAGGTGTTATTTTGAATGACCGTAATACTCAGCATATAAGCCACGCCTTGTAAGCCAGGATACTACCTTGCTGCAGCTTTGTCGGATCTGGCTGGACTCAGGATAGGCGAGGACAGTACTAAGACACCAGGAATCTGGAGGCCATTTCTTAAGGTACTACGACTACATACCACCACTACGATCTGAGTCCCCTAGGAATAAAGCAGGTGATCGTAGGTACTGCCCTATGACTGCTCTGTACGATTAGCAGCTATGCAGGAAATACATTAGGCTTGGTAGAGCAGTCATACTGGTGCAGGCATTAGTACCCACTAATGCATGATACTTTAATGGTCTTATCTTAAGGCCAGTCCCTATGATTTGAAGTACAGCAGTCGTAGTGTGCTAAGAAATGGCCTCCAGGCCGGTGTCCCTTATTGGTTCGGGTTGAATTCAAAGCAAGCCTGATACACAATACTTTAATGTAAAGTGGCTATCTTCAAGCAAACTTTCTACCCTTTGAGGCAGTGCATGTCCCAAACAGGGTATGAAGACCTTTCTATTACCAGATTTATAGGTTTTGGGAGTTCATTCTATTCCAGAATCAATCTAGACGCTCTTGTCTTTCCAAAACTACAAGTTCCCTACAAGTTATTATATGGGGAAAGTGTGTACACCATTATGTTCTTCGGTTAAAGGGAGCACTTCTCCCACTCGGAAATAACTCGCTTGGTAATGGTTGTGGAACACCCAACTGTGTGGAAATTATCAGTGCAAAACTCCTAAAGCGAGGCCTCCCACGCATCCACTATAACATTCATAGCTTCTACTGCAAGTCATTTCTGATAACCTTCAAAGGCTGCATGATTATTCCATGCAGATTCAAGTCTCTTGTTCTTATGAAGCATCAATGCAATGATGCTCAAACTGCTCGAGGTCTCTTGTTCAGAATGAACTTAATACTAAATTTTGCTCTGTCAAACCTTTAAGGCCTGTATAATGCCCCCAGCTTCTTTTTGACATGCAGTATGGTACATCTGCCTGTACTACATTGTTGCAAAATGTTGAATCTCTGGGAGGGTCCCAATCCTATTTGGTCGGCATAAAACATGAATGCAGTCCTGGCAAGTTAGTCACCAGAATCTGATCATTGTGACAGTAAATGGGCCCAACACATGAAAGTGCTCAGATATGGAGAAAAGGGTCATTCGAGTTGATGAATGCTAAGGGAATTACACAGGTGCCAAAATGATTATCTTATCTTTTTGTCCACTTAGTGTCCAAAACAGTTAGTTTCTGAACTTTTCCATTGAAAACATAATGAGTGGGGTGAAATGGGTCCTTAACTCCACTTTATGGCATATTACTTTTTCCATTATTGATATCAAAACGCTTGGCCTTTGATTGTGTAATAAAACTGTTATTTCAAAATGTCAGAGAAACTTAGTTTTAAAGAAACTAATACAAACCACACCTTGGACTGTCTGCATCTGCATTCAAACTAGAAATACCTGTTTTAGATACCTCAAATAAACGCATCTACACTGTTGCTTAGACGACTATGAACATTGGGGATCCCAAGAAAAGGGTTTACCAGCAGAAAGATTTGATAAAGTCAAGATATTTTGATGACGAAATGGTGCTCAGAAATGCAATTGTTTCGGTCGGTGCAAGAGTTGGATCCGCATCAGAAATCGGGCACCTTGCTCACATACCAAAGGTCAAATGACGAATTAACCGTGTAGTTCTGTCACGGAGTAATTGACATGGGCTGCATTCACGCACCATGATGCATGAATGCGAATGCATGAATGGGGCACTGGCAAATAACTTTCTCGGACGATATGCAGGCATCATATCAGACCATAAAGGGTTGATACATCCATTTGAATTCAACAGCATGTGTCAGTGAATCACTGCATTGGTGTATCATGACAACAAAAGGAAAATGAACCTGGGAATTTTTGTACATAGGGTTAACCCTTTTCACTAGCATGATACGTACATCACCATGCACCAAGAGAAGTGCCAATTGTGTCAAACCCCTAGGATTAAACTCACGTAAAACTGGAGACACCATGCATGCATCCCTAAAGGACCAAGGGGCCTTCAAACTATATAGTTTAACCCTATCACAGGAATATTTATTTCATGCCATATGCCAGTCCATCAAACTCAACGTACAAACCACCTACAAAATCACCTCCAATATTCCATGAAGCATATACCTTTTAACAAACCGACTTATGGCAGTAATCCCACATTCATACCAGAAGCCCACATTGGACGGTAAGAAGTAAAATTCAATGAATATCCGATTCGAGTCAACAGTGGGAGGCTAATCTAATGCACTGAGGGTGGGAAAGGACAGGTTGTGGTACCTACTGAGCAAGTAACCCGCTTGGAGTCACATTATATTCAATGTTTATGTCCATTTGCCGTCCTGATACCTGAAAGCGGGCCTTGAGAGTCGACTTGGCAGGGCAACATTTGTCAATGATAGTGGGGTATTGCCGCTATACACCAAAAGTGCTGGCAAGTGCTGTATTGGCACATACTGATTACAAAGGAACATGAATCTGGAGGCATCATGTGGTCCTTAATGGGTTAGTGTATGTATTGGGAGTAGCTCAGGGGGATGTCTAGAGGCACTACAGAACTGCTCATTAAAGCATCAGAGCCCTGTTCATCATAATTCACCCCTGCGGGGCTGGTGTGCGGGGCTTAGGCCCTGAGGTATGTAGGCCCCCTGATGGTGGGCCCCCTGATGTTTAGCCATCTGAGCTTCAGCCCTGCAGAATATAGGCCCCTTGATGATAGGCCCTGATGATCTTAGGCACCCCTGAAGATAGGCCATGATTCAAACATCCATTCCGTATATCCGAGGATTGACAGAGGGGGATGTTTTCCAACATCCATTCCCCAATGTCCAAGTAGACTGACCTGATCATGTGAAGTAGGAGTATCAATGTCTGAGGCTTACCCAACATCCGGGAACCCAACATATATGTGTACCCAACATCCGAGTACAGGTCTACCCAACGTCCAAGTACCCAATGTCTGAGTACCCAACATTGGAGTACCCAATGTCCAAGTACCCAACGTCCGAGTACCCGATGTCCGAGCCAGGAGCCCACACTAAAAAAATGGTTCATTTCTGGTTGAAAGGATGAGTTTTTTAAAAGTTAGTAGGGAGGTAGGGTTTTGTTTAAAAAAAAAGAAATTTCCTGCCCTTGTGTGAAGCGCTGCTCTGTCCAGAAGCTGTGTAGAGATAACTATTGCAAGTTTTCTGTTGGAATTTTTTGGGCCTGAAAAAAAAAGTTTTCATATGCACCTCTCACACTCATATGGCCTCTCAACCAGAAACAGCCTATTTTTAGTGTGGCCCATTGATAAAAACATGATATACAAAGTCAATGATTGGAACTCTGACATAAGTAATGGCTGCTGCAGGTAACCAAATTAAAACTTTCACTTATTGATGAACTTTATACTTTTAAAATGAGACATTATCAACAACGTTTAATGTAACTGTAATATTTAATTAAACTGTTTTATCATCATCTTTATGTCATTGTCTTTGTCAAATAGAACAGAGAGGAAACTGTTTTATATTTATGAACAAAGAGAGAAACACAGTTAGTAGCTAATTAACTGTAATATTTGATTAATCTGTTTTATAATCATCTCTATGTCATTGTCTTTGTCAAATAGAACAGAGAGGAAGCTGTTTTATACATAGGAACAAAGAGAGAAACACAGTAACTAATTATGAGTAAAGCCATTCAGTGTGCCACTGACTGCATATTAGATTATTATGTCATTGATATTAAAACCTTAGTGTACAGTACCCAGTTTATGTCCATGCCTCAGATGTTGGGATACTTGAATGTTGGGTACTAGGATGTTGGATAGGTCACAGAAATGGGATACTCAAATGTTGGGATATTCGGATGTTGGGATACTCGGATTTTGGGGACTAGGATGTTGGGTAGGTCACAAACATTGGGCACTGGGACATTGGTTACTCAGATGTTGGGTATCCCTTTACTGAAATGTTAGGTTCTCGGACATTTGGTACTTGGATGTCAGGTAGGTTTCAGACACTAAGTACATGGATGTTGGTTACTCGAATGTTTGGTAACCCTGTATTTACACATTAGGTACTTGGATGTTAGGTACACGGATGTTGTGTACTCAAACATATCCCTTACTGTCTTTATATATTGAGGTCATGTTGACAACTGGAAAACAGGTCCTATCATCGAATGTTTGGGTAATGGATGTTGGAAAACATCGGCTATTCCAACATCGTGTACCTTCTGTGCTCGGATGTTGGGGGAATGGATGTTAGGTAGACTTCATACATTGACACTTGGACGCTGGTTAGTTGGACATTGGGTAGGCCATGGATGTTGGGGGATATGGATGGTGGAATACACTCCTGGACTGTCTATTTTCTGATGTACACAAATGCTAGGTTTTCAGACATTGTGTACTCGGACATCGGCTACTCCGACATTGGGTCCTCGGATGTTGGGTACTCGGATGTTGGGTAGACCTGTGCTTGGATGTTAGGTTCTCGGAGGTTGGGTTTTTGGATGTTTGGTAGGCCTGGGACATTGGTTACATGGACATTGGGTAAAGATGTTCTCAGATGTTGGCTACACGGATGTAGGGTAGGCATGTACTCGGATGTTGGGGACAGACAGTGGCCTGGCATGTATTAGTATTTGGATGTTTGATTAAAGTGAGACAAATAATAAGCTTCAAATGGCCTATATTCCCCAGGGCCTAAAATCAGTGTGCCTAATATCAGGTGGCCAAAATTCCACAGGGCCTACACTCAGATGGCTGGAATTCCTCAGGGCTGACTATCAGGGGGCCTATTTTCCTCAGGGCCTACGTTCCTCATACGATATGGAGGAAGCCTTCAGGCATCATGTTTACCTTTTGGTAATAATGAGGTTCAGAAGGGTCAGAATAATGCACAAATATTCAAGTAGCCTCACCATCAGTGCATCAATGTATCAAAACTACAAAGAATAATGCACCATGAGATACCATGCAGTCTCTAAAGGGTGTTAAATCCACTCTTCTGTGATATGCTATTCCTGCTGGTAAATTTGGAGGACTCCCAGGGCTACAGACCACAGCAGTAGTTTGGAACCATTGCAGGTGTGCTTTAAGCTTTTGAGGCCTGCATAGTGCATCAAAGTACCAAATCCACCAAGCTGCTTCACTTTGCATGCTTCAAACATTACCTTGAAGTCTATGACATTTATTGATTCACACACTTTCATGCATCTTGGTGGATTTGGGCCTGAATGAGTAAAGGTTTTTGGAATGATGACCCATCAACGCACCGGGCAAAATGTTCTCATACATCCTAATGGATAGGCTAAAGCCCGGGATCCACTTCTGTGTTTCTTCCTCTGAATGATGATGTCTGATAGATAGCCAAAAACAATTACAAACATCAAATAGTTGATATAGCTCTGTAAATTATGTCATGCTTTGCTCATCAAAGAAGGTGATTGACCAGTGGTTTCTATTCACATTCTACCTTTGGAAAACCTAGGCCTTCGCCAAATTGGGACCCTACCCTTGAACAAGGTATTATTATACATTCGACTAGCCCCTCTTACTGACGACTTGAAAAATAGTTTGAATACAAGATGAGTTTTATTGTGATTGCATATATTTTTAAATAAGGTTTCTCTTACAATTCTTAGATAGCTTTTTGATTTAGAAATAAAAATGCTGACACTTTTTTTTTATCATCAACGGACAAAGTAATAATATGCCCTAATGGGAAGATCCATGAAGGACCATTTTACTTCAATTATTTTGTTATCAATAGAAAAATTCAGAACCACTGTATGGAAAGCTAACTTTTTTAGACACTAGGTACACAAAAAGATAAGGTAATCATGTTAGCACCTCAGTAATGACCTTGGTGATCAGTGTCCCTTTCTCCGCAGCCAGGCACTTTCATGTGTTGGGCCCATTAATTTTAGTGTCAGGATGATCTGATGAGTAACTTGCCAGGCCTGCATTCATGTTTAATGTTGACCAAATTGAATTGGGAACCTCCCAAAGACTTGAAATCTTCTATCAATAGTTTACCTTAATATTAATCTGTTTTCTGCAACCTACCTGATGCGACATATAAGTGCAAATCTCAGGATATTCATGATAGTGGATCCCAAGTTTAATACACCCTGAAATGGCCGCAATGATGCTCCAGTACAGGAAGGACAAGAAATGCTTGAGGCACCATTCAGCCTCAATCTCTGTCTATTGTTAATCAAAGATGCTCAATCAGCCGATTTCCAGAAAAATTTATCTTCTTAGAGAGGATTTTACTTCATATCTGCCTTGCCATCACAAGGATTTAAAAGATTCGCCCCCACATGGTCTATGGCGTGGTCTATGGGTGTCTACCGCTGCTTAAATAAGAGCCATGTCATTAGTCTATTGGGGAACTAGTCAATAAACATACCCCTAGGCTTCAGTTTGTACACTAGGGATTAGTTCTTGGTCTTACAGAGTGTTACCACTCACTATAGACCTTTATGGCTTGCATAGTACATTGACGCATCATACCCTTTGGCTATTATGCAGACCTGGCTAGCCTTCTCATGTATCATACTAGCACTGCAGGATTGATACACTCCAGAAGAGTCGGCATGATGCAGCAATGCAGTGTAGCCGAGGAGCATCACAACCACTTATCAGTACATTATGATGCCAAAGGTATTAGGGCCCAGTGGTGTGATGCAGTCCTTATGTGATTAGGCACAGCTGCTGAAGCCTGGTGAAAGAGTGAATGTGATTATGTGTGGGTTACTAAGCCAAGGTGCAGGTGATATGCTGATCTCTAATTGGTAGGTCGATAAACCCTTAAAGGACGCATTTAACCTATTATACGGATCTGTCGTCATGATGTAGGAATGTACCCCAGGCGAGTTACTCACCAGTGCTACTTTCATACCTCGAACTCAGCCTACCGGTTTGAAATACAGCAAAAAGGTCGCCTGCCAGTATTGAAATAGTGCATCATATAGACAAGCCCATAATATCACTAATTAATACATGTTTATGGGGCTTATTTAAGAACTTTATAATCTGAAGACAATTTCATACTTTTCAAAGTAAGATTTAGATATAAACACCAGGCTTGAACTATGAAAAAAATCAAACTTAGAATGTAGGGCTTTAATGAGAATCGTATTAATAAACGTGCATATGACATAATGCACGAGTATACATATATGTGATTGAAAGCAATGATTAATGATAAGAACTTCACACTACAAACCTGCCTTTTGGCATCAAGTGTGATTAGATGTACATACATTTGTAGCCTAATAGCACATGAAACATCAGGCTACAAAGGCAAGTAACAAAGATGGGATGGAAGTATAAACGCCCTTAAACTACAAACAGCCTTGAGCAACAAATACCCCGAAGCCACTCACATTAAGAAACACCATACACACTGTTACTGATAATTAAGCCTCAGGCTATGAATCAACGACTGGATCTCGAATTGGTCTTAATTCTGTTCTTATATAACAAACCATGATCAAATCCTTAGAAACAAACCATGATCAAATCCTAGAAATCATCCTCCTCCTTGCTAACGAATAATAGTCGGATGGCAATTGTATTCAGAACAAAGAGATTAATCCATTATTCAACAAGCCAAATAGCTAATTTAAAAAAAGAAAATATAAGGATGTGCAAGGAAGTATAAAAGGAGAGTAGTTAGAAACGTTTATTGTAAATAACGAGTGTCAAATGTAATAATGTACATAAATATAGACCGCAGTCCATAAAGAGTTAGCATGGTCCATAAAGGGTTAACATAGAGGTGGAAGACGACTGGGGAGAACCACACCTGCAAGATAAAAAGAGATGGGTAAAGGTTAGAAGAATCATGTAAACAGGATATAACACACACCCTCCCACCTACACCGACCAGCCAGGGAGCTTGTCCAAAAGGTAGTACAGTCAGAGAATAAGGAGGCCCCTTACAATTAACATAGTAATAAGATAATATTAACCTACATGAAACTACCAGCATAAGCGGCCCAAGGTAGTAAACTGGGCCAAAATATGATTATAAGTTATCAGGAGCATAAGGGGTCTCTACCTGAAGAATAATGAACTAGTAAAGGGATAGAGGAATACACATAAAGGACGATAAAGGAAGAGATATATTATTATTGGAGTAAGATAACACACGAAGCAAGAGGGTCAGCAACTGGGCGATATACTCGCGAGTTAATCCAATAGGAGAGTGCACGAGCTGTATCATCGGTAGCACTATGTAGGATTACGAGTGTTAGATAAAGCTGTAACTTAAACCTCAGTGATTACTAGCAGAGGTCTCACACACACACATAGACATGAAGTCGACATGCGATTGAAATATATACACATGTTAAGGGTGTGGATGAACTCTAATAGACCACAACAGGAGTTAATGTGACTAAGGATTGTATCTTCACCTGGAAATGGAATGTTCAATAAAAGGTAACCTGTAATCCAGACTTATGATTATTGATTAGGTGCATTAGTATTCTACCAGAGCTACTCCCTCTATAAGGCGCTGATAATGATTGTACATCATAATAAGGTAACCCAAAGTCTTATAGCGCAAGGAGTTAACTGTAAACAGCAAGAATAGTTCATAGAATATCTTCCAAAACAAGCATTAGGCTATAAACAGTGGCATGTATCAGATGTTATATAAAACATGGGTATTTGTAAGTCTATGCTATTGAAGATGGACTAATGGTATAAGAAAAACTAGATTTTCATTAATATATCGTGAAAAGAAATAAAGCTATGGTATCCGGTAAACCCATGTAGGATTGATCAATGCTCACTAGTCTATTAACTGCACTCCTGTGATGATAAACTAGCCATGCAATATCTTTAAAACCTAAAACGTAAAACAGAATCTAATGACTCAAAGCATCAGCTTATGCTATCTAAGATCTAATACATATATATGTATAGAAAGATTCCTTTTACATTTGTATACCACCATACTGCCACCTGGAGCTTTTTGTAAAAGTTGCACTGGATCATTTATAAATAATTACGGAGGTTCACTGTTCAGTTTTATGAGGATCCCTTGTAGATTCAACGGTTATTTTTTACAGTGTATAAAGTAGCCTCAGTGCCAGGAGCAGCACCCTGGGGACCTGACACATGTTTGAGCTGCTCCTTCAGCTTGCTCCTGTCACTCAATCCACTGGGTAACCTTGGCAACTCACCGGAAGTCGCTCACTCCACTGGTTCTCAGCAGGCGGCTTAAGTGACATAGAGTATGTCGGCAACCAGCCAACCATCTCCATTCCCACACTCTGCACAGCCTGATATCTAAATTAACCCTTTTATGATTAAGCATGACATATAAGTGCAGCCCTGGCTGGTAACTCACCAGGGCTACATTGTATGCACTATGCCAATCTTAGGCGCCTGTAGGGACGGAATAGTGCACCGTTGAGGACTCGCCAGTTCTGCATTGGTGTATCAGGACAACAAAGTAAATATTCAGAAAGTGTAAGATTTTTCCCTTGAAGGGCCTGACAAATTAATTTTCGAATTACTTTATATAACCTTAACAAATTTGTCAAGGGACATTCCCTCAGCTCAGAAAACAAAACAAAATACCAACTTAGGATGTTCGGTTCCATTTTTATTGCTTGGTTTATGTCATTTATAATCAGGGACTAAAATGATGAAATATGGAGGTAATTAAAGTTGCTCTCAGTAATATAGGAATGTCCCATTATGCATAACAAACATATGAAATAACAAGGCCATATGTCTATTATTGACTTTATTTACAAAATGAAACAAAATTTGAGTTATGCATGCACAGCGAACTGCCTCTTACATGATGATAAATATGCCGGACATTATGTAACAGATTTCCATTTTCGAAGACACATGATGGAAAATTCTCACTTAGTAACATGTTCAAACCTCATTGAAATGATACCTATGATCATATACAATACAAAAAATAACTTTGGGATACTCCAGATGTTCTGTATTCAATACAGGACACTAAGTCTTGTAAATAAATACAAAAAGTCCAAAAAGAACAAATTTGGCCGATTTTTAACTTTGGCAGGCTATAATTTTGTGAGTTTTTGATGGATGACCACAAATGTGCATCTTTCTGATAGCCCTAAGTGTCCTCTATCAAATTAGTCTATGTAAGACAAGATTGGTTCACAACTTCTTTCTCGAGAGCCATAAAAGTCCAAAATGACCCAAAACACACAAGATATCCTGCTTTTTGGCGACCTGACCCATGAACTTGCAGGCACTATGTGGCATTTAAAGAGCAAATCTAAAGTAGTCTGCTTGATATATTCATAGCCTTCTCCTTCCCTTTTCCATCGATATAGAATGGAATGTTCAATTCGAAATTCAATTTGAAAGCACTGATATCTTCCTGGCACGATTTGATTTTTCTTTTTGCAAAACATAATAATAATTATGTTACTTATGTAATGGTTCGTATTGACTTATATGTTGGGTGGCTCTTTGGCTCGCTTACCACTAGATGTACCAACACAACACGAGTAGTTCGGGTTGGGCAAAGCCCCAGAAACCCCTACCTCTCGGGTAGGACTTTATTTGATCTCTTTGATAACAAAGTACTAGCGTCTGGACTGGACCATGTCCAGTCCCCTTCTGCCACTCGTCCGGCTCCTTAGTAGGAGCTGGACGCGAGGCATGGTGCTGCCCCCTCTTGTACCAACGAGGTATCGCAAAGCGACACCTAGCTAGCATAGAAGGAACAAGCACCACACGAACACGTCTCTCGGATGAACGGCACTAATATATATACAATGATGCCGGCCCCTACACCACCCCCACTAGACTTTACCTAGGGTTGGGTGTAATTAATAAGTAACTATTGTTGACTTTATACAGTGGTGTTATAAATAAATAGGTAAGTCTATATATACACAGTTCGTATTAAATATAGAACATTTAAGGGGCATTATAAGTTATATGTACACAATAAGGCATTATCGTATATAACCCGAAGTGTTTATAAATAATAACAAAAATAGGAAGTGGCCCCTTATGGACCATCGACCTATGGTGGTAATGTTACAAGTGTGTTATTATTAAACATGAGACGCGACGAAGAATATTGGATATGTAGTAAGGTGATATTAATAAATTTTTACAATGTTTTTACCGACCCGAGGTGGGGTAAATAACCCGAGAAAAAAATTTTGAGTACTTTTACTTACAAGAATATAATATACGATATAAAAATAGATTTATACAAAATATGAAATATAGGTGTCCTACCAGGGTAGCAGGATCACCCTTACAATATACCGGACTTCCGGCGAACCTGGAACGACTGGTTTCTGCAGCTCCACCCGGCGACATATGTGTGGTGGCAAACCACGTTGCTGTTATGATGTGCCCTGATGAAGATGGGAAGATGGAGACCCGGTTAGATGTTGTAGTCCTTTGGGTGTTCGGGTTAGCGTCCATCCTCGCTGCAGGTTACGTTCCAGGTATCAGGAGTCCAGCGTAAGGAACAGTGCCTCTGGCATACTAAATGCATTTACCCTCGGGTACAAGGAGACACCAACAGATGGACACTCAAAGATCTTCAGGATCTGTGTCCATCTTCTCAGCCGGCTCCACTGAGGCAGATGGAGCCGAGCTGCTACAGCTGCTCGTAGAGAGCGCCGCTGAAGCCTCGCTGGGAGTCTCGCTCCCCAAGCTCAAGGCCCTCATCACTGCGGACGGACTGTTCATTGCCTCGGATGCTGGTGCAGCAACCGTGGCAGTTGGGACAGCCCGGGTGTTCCAAGTGGGGGGCGGGAGCAGGAGAGCTGCCGGAACTGGCGGAGCAGCCGGGACCGGTGGAGTGGCCAGAACCGGTGGAGTAGCCGGGGCTGGCGGGGCATCCGGGGGTATATCTGGTACGAAGATAAGAGACGACGGTAAGCCGTCCCACTCCTCCAGATGTTTCCCGAATGCCAGGAAAAACTTGAGGTCAGCCTCCTTAAATCGATGGATATATCTGGAGTTTTCAGCTTCGTGAAACTCTTTAAGCTTTTCGGCTTCCTTCTGTTTCCGCCGGCAGGACTCGAGGGCTTCCTCGACCTTCTTCCTTTCCAGCTCCCTTATTTTCTCTTCCTCCCGCCTCTGGATCTCGTAGACCAGATTGACGGTGGCTTCAGTCATCACACGCCAGTAGTCAACAGACTGCTGGCGGTGCAATGCCTGCCATTCTGCCATCAGGTCATTCTGGATCTGAACCGTTCGGACATCGCGGTGGTCGACGAACGTATTCGGATCCTGAAGACCTGACAGGGTACCGGAGATCAGTTCCATTAGGGGTACCCGAGGACCCGTCGGTGGAACTATCACTGGTGGTGGCGCTGGGGCCTCCACTGAGACAGGCGGGGTGCCTGTTGGAGGAGCAGACGGGCCCTCCACCGTGATGCCTCCTCGGCCTCGGCCACCACCCGGGGAGCCTCGGGTGGACTCCAGCCCACCGCGGCCCCTACCACGGGTTTTGGCCCGGCCCAAGGAGGTAAGGACCTGCGACTCGGGTCCAGCCGGTCCCATTGAAGGGAACTTCGCCGCGTACTCGCTGTACGTGGGGCGCTTGCCGGAGGATCCCTCTCCAGCCCACCAAGTAGAATACCCGGATGGGGGAGCGAAGAGTTCGCCCCCATCATCCAGGCCGCCAGAGGCTTCGCCCGGGCGTTGTTCCGCGGGTGCAGGTGTGGAGGTGGCTGGAGTCGCCAGTGCGGTCGCCTGGCTACCCGACCTGTGGGCCTGGTTGCCAGGCATATCTAGAGCCGAGACTTGTTGTCCCGACTCGCGACGATCAGCTGGGTTGGCTGGTCTGGGCTGGTCCTTGCCACCCGAAGGGCTCACGGACCGGTCTGCTCGGGTCCTCTTGGAAGCAGTAGTCGTGACTGTGCCTCCGTTTGGACCTTTAGAGCGGGCTTTGGCCTTCTCTCGCTTGTCGTCTCCTCGCCACTTTTTCACCTTCAGGTGCACCTCACTGGGCATCCCGAATTTCGTGGACGAGGAGTTCGTCTGGAAGTACGTCAGCAAGTTGCCGCTCTTCCACGAGCAGAATCCGGTCTCGAATGCCTGCTCTTTCACTTCTTTAATGCTCAGCGCGGACCAATTAGCAAGGAGCTCGCTGAAGCACTTGATGGCTCGTTTCCTGGTCTTCTCCAGGCCGATGCCATGGGCCTTCTGCAAATGCAGAGCCATGTCTCGGCGCCGGTGAGTGCTGAACGAGCCATCACAATGTTTACTCGGGCGGTCCCCGAGCACACACATCATCACAGGCTTGTGATGCATATGGTACTCGACGATGTGCCGAGCGAAGCGGGGCTTCGTCTCGAACACCTTCTCACCCGTGAGAGCCAGCTGGCAAGACTCGAACGGGCACCTTCGGCGGTTGCCGGTTGGTCCCCATTGGGTCATTGCCCACTGGACTTTCGTCCGGGCCTCGTAGCTGTAGACTGAGCCTAATTTGGACTTGAGCTGGTCAATCCAAATCAGGTAGAACTTGCCTACTGGCGTATCCGAGGGGCCGGACTTCATCCACTCCTCGTCATCGCTGTCACCGTCCTTATTGACGGCGCTCGGACACATGTAGTGGACTGTGTCGTAAGCACAGTCCGCGAAGCAGCGGGGAGTCCGTTCCTTGAACCCCTCGGCTGCATTCTTCCACATCCACTTCTGATTGTCGTCCTTGGGAACATCCGTGGTCATTTCTTCCCACGTTGTTACGGACTCCAAATCAGATTTGGCAGACTCGGGCAGCTCTGGATCGCTTTCGCTTTCCTCACTGTCCGTGTATATGTTAGCTCCCCTACGGCTGGCTCGGCTGGAGGTGGTAGTACCAGTCGAAGCCTTGGTAGGGGACTTCGCCTTTGCACCCGACGTGCTGGCTGCAGAAGATGCAGTAACCGAGGTGGCTACCGTGGTGGTTGTAGTAGTGGGAGCGGGCGTCTTCGGTTTGCCCTTACCCCTCGGCTTGGTGGGGGGCGTGGGCTCTGCCGGAGACGCTTTCGCTCCATTCTTTTTCTTCCGGCGCACAACCTTAGTCGGTTGGGCCGGAACTTCGGGACTGGAATCCGACTCGCGTCGGCTCCTGTCCACTGTCCGAGGGCTCCTCCTTCCGCTGACCGGGGAGTCAGAGTCGGAAGAGATCTCAGATTTTTGTTGGGCCTGCTGCTTGCGATGGGCCCGGCGAGCCGCGGTGAGCTCCTTCTGCTGCTTGGCAAGCTCGGCTCGCTTTGCCTCTACAGCAGCCTGCTGGCGCGAGATGTCCTCTTCCGAGATCTCGCCAGGTGCCTCCGGGATGTCGGCAGCTGGGTCGGTCTCGGTCGTGGACCTCTCGACGGCGATGCGGACATCCTCAGCCTCCAGATCGCTCTCAGTGAGAGGACCCTTGGGCGCAGGTTTACGGGTCAATCGCTTGACCCGGTCGGTTTCCACCGACGACAAGGTAACTGTGGAGTCTGTATCCATGTCGGATTCGGACTCCCTTAACTCCGCGGCCTTCTGGATGATGCCCGCAGAGATCAAGACGGCTCGAGCTAAATTCTCGTTAGTCGCCATATTCTCCGCCAACTTCAGATAGTTGCGGAGCCAAGAAACTGGCATGTTGTCAGCCAGCTCGTCACTGCACGAGTCCATTACCATAGTCTTAAGATCATCTGGTATGGGCTCGGGCACGCCCTCTTCCACCGCCATGGGCCCGCATCCGAACATGGAGGCGTGCATAGGGATGTACGTACCCCAGGAGGTGTACACGATACCTTCCTGGCGATCAACGTGTGCTAGACGTCTGATCTGAGTCCTGAATCCCGGAGGATACATTGGAATGTCCAGGACATCCACTTTGCTACCCGAAGCGGCTGTTGTAGACGGGCGCTCCGGGCGTGGCGGTGGTGGAGGTGGCATTCTCTCCCGGTCGGTTGCCTCGGCCATAGCCGAGAGCGTCCGGGCGGCCTCCTCTGTCGAAGAATCCATAGATTCCTCGACCCGAGACGAGACCTTCGGGTCCTCGTCTTGTTCCAACGGAATGTTGGCAGTTTGACGCGCAGCGTCAATCGTTCCCTGTGCCATGGCACCGGGTCCGACTTCCAAAATAAATTGGCAAGTTTTGTTGGACTCCTCCCGAAGGATTCGTCCAACAGAGAGGGTTTGGGTTAGCTAGGCTAACACGACAGCTACAGGCTGTACAACCGCCGACAAATAACTAGAGCAAAAACGGGTGGCGTCTAACCACCACGAGTCCGCTCTAGTTATGACCAGTATGACGTCAGACCTCTCGTCTCGCGAGATCCCGCCATGGCTATCCGGTGACCTAGTTCCGCGCTTTCCCGCCACACCAGCAGCGCCACCTAGGGAACTAGATCCGAACCAACATTCGACTCGACATGTGAGACGCGGCCTACTACCCGAGTGCTATCGTCTGGAGCTTGGCGGTGTATACAACGCTTCAAAGCGAATGTACCGGTTAATCCGACCGCCACTCACGGGATACAGCCACCCGGGGAGGGCGCGTTTGACATCTCTAGCCGTGGAACGTATGTTGCCTGCCTATGGCGGACAACACGCAGCAGCTCGTTGTGTACTGAGTTAGGTTACAGCAGACCTCAACCGGGGGCTGCGTCTAACGCCTTCGGTTAGCATTTTATTTTTCCCGGCTTTACGTACGGCCTTTTCTGGATCTCGCTTAGTCAAAGCGGGACCCTTCCCATACGTAATGCCTTCACTCAGCGAGACTTTCTTCCATTTCTTACGATTAGGTCGTTTCCTGGCCTTCGTCTTCTTTTTTACCATAACCTCGTCTCCCGGCGTCTTTCTCGGCCGGCCTCTAGGGCGCTTCGTCGGTACTACCACGCTCGGTCCACTAGGGACAGATACAGGTGGTTTGTAGCCGAACTCCCTCTCCGCCTCTTCGCGCCCCTTCCAGGGCCGAAGTTTTCCGACATTTGTCTTCCATTTTCTACCCGTCAGGCAGTCCTCTATCATCACCGTGGACTCGGAGATGACACGAACGATTTTAAACGGACCTTCCCAAGGCGTTACGAGCTTCAGCTTATCCAGCGGCTCGTAGTACCTTAGTACTTTGTCCCCAACATTAAAACGAATTCGTTTAGCATTGGTGTCATAGCCCACCTTCTGCCACTTCGCACTCTTCAGCAGTTCTTTCCGAACGGCCTCGTATGCCTGTTTGAACCGGTCCCTTAATGACTCTACAAACAGCACCGTGCAGGGCGCCTCCGGGTCTATTCCAACCACTCCATACACTAAGTCGGCGGGCATTATGATGTCCTCGCCGAACACTAGCATGTTTGGGGTGCAGTTAGTTGATGAATGGACAGTGTTGTTGTAGGCATGTACTACAAACTCGCACTGTTCATCCCAGTCATCCTGGTGGGTATTAACCAGGGGCTTTAGTACTTGTATGAGGGTTCTATTGAAGCGCTCTACCTGCCCATCCGACTGTGGTCGGTACGGGTTTGTTCGGGTCTTACAAATGGCTAGGTAATGGCACATTTCCTGCCAAAGTTCTGACTCGAACTCCCTTCCTTGGTCACTGTGCATCATAAGAGGAACACCCAAATGCAGCACCCAGCCTTTCACAAATGCCTCCGCGCATGTGGCGGCTTTGTGGTTAGGAAGGGGGAACACCCGAGTGTACTTAGTATAATAGTCGGTTACGACCATCATACAAGTATTGTCTCGCGGCGTCGTCTTAATCCCACTGATGATGTCTATCGCTACTCGAGCAAATCTGACACCAAACAATTCCTGTGATAAGGGTTGCTTACCCAGGCCGGGTCCCGGTTTGTTTTTACAACAATCCGGGCAAGTGGCGATCCACCGGAGCAGGTCGCCTCTCATACCGGGCCAGTAGTAACGCCTTTGTAGACGCTCTATCGACCTTCTCTTACCGAAATGGCCACTCGTTTGGTGGCCATGGCAATAATACATGATATCCCTCCTCATCGGGGCGGGTATCACTATTTGCAACAGCCTACCGTTGGTGGGAGTTGTCTTCCACCTACATAGTATGCTGTCTCGGATCTCTAGCTCGGTCCATTGAGCCAGCAACCGCCTCGCTTCCCTATCCTCCAGGGAAACTAGAGGCCTTGCCGGTTTAATGCCTGACCGTAGGTATTCCATTATGCGCGCAGTGGTGGGGTCTGACTGTTGAAACTTCTTGATGGTCTCCGGGGACCAATCGAGATAGCTGCATACAGCCTCCTCCCAGGGGATACGGGGGGTGGTATAATTAAATACCAGCCCGGCTACCACAGCATTGTGGGCCCCGCAGTCTTCACATGTGGCATTTTGGCACCTTCGGATAGGCCGTCTTGACAAGGCATCCGCATTGATGTGTTTAGCACCGGGTCGGTGCTCTATTTGTTTATGCTCTAATCCGAATTCGGATAGGTGAGCTAACCAACGTCCAATCATCCCCTCGGCGTCCTTAAAGTTAAGGAGCCACCTAAGAGACGAATGGTCTGTTCTTAAAGTAAAGTCACTTCCCCAAAGGAAATGCTTGAACTTCTTCGTATACACCACCACAGCGAGGAGTTCTCGCTTGGTGGTACAATAATTTCGCTGTGTCTTGCTTAACGTGTTGCTAGCAAATGCTATTGGCACTTCGACTCCCTCTTGGACCTGAGAGAGAGCTGCCCCAATCGCATCATTGCTCGCATCGGTGTCTAAGATGAAATGTCCCTCGGGAGTGGGATATTTCAACACGGGTGTATTCCTAAATAAATCTTTTATTTTATTAAAAGACTCTTCTTGCTCGCTGGTCCATGGGAATGGGTCCCGTGCCCTACCCGGGGTCCAGTGAGCTAAGCACTGCATGGGGAAGCTGACACGAGAGTAATTCGGTATGAAATCACGATAATAGGAACAAAATCCTAAAAATGATCTCACCTCCTTAGCACTCGTGGGTCTTTCCCAATTTTCTACAGCTTCTAATTTTTCCGGATCCGCACTCACCCCGTTAGGAGTAATGATCCTTCCCAAGTATGTAATGGTTTTCTTAAACAAATTACATTTCTTGGGTTTAAGTTTAAGACCGTTTGATAGTATCCGGTCGAGGACTAATTGCAGATTCGCCAGGCATTCCTTGAATGACTTGCCGAACACGACCACATCATCCAAGTAAACCAGGCATTTCTTCCACAAAAGGTCACTCAGTAAGGATTCCATCATAGCCTCGAATGTAGCGGGGGCGTTACACAATCCGAAGGGTAAGACATTATACTCGAATAGCCCCATATGACTGGAGAATGCTGTCTTCTCCTTGTCATTGGGGTGCATTGGTATTTGCCAATATCCGGACTGTAAATCCAAGGTACAGAACCATTGGTTTCCGCCCAAGCTATCTAAAGTCTCGTCTATCCTTGGTAAAGGATACGAGTTCTTCTTTGTTATACCGTTCAATTTCCGGTAGTCGACACAGAAGCGGATTGTACCGTCTTTCTTAATAGTCATACAAACAGGGCTGGACCAGGGACTCGAGCTAGGCACGATTACCCCTAGGTCCAACTGTTTTTGTATTTGCTCTTCACAGATTAACTTCTTCTTGAGGGGAAGTCTACGATACGGGATTTTAAAAGGTTTCTCGTTGCCCACATCTATGGTGTGCAACACCTTATCGGATCTACCCACCGGGCCTCCTTCCCTACCAAAAGCACCTTCGTACTTTTGTAGGAGTCTCGCTAGGCAATCCTTATCGTCCGTATTCTTTAAATCTCACTGATCAATCAGCTTTTGGAATTCTTCATCCATGGGATGCTGACTAACTGGGTTTAGTGGTTTGTTAAATTTAGCCTCGGCGACATGTTCTACCGAACTCATCCTTCCAACACTGTCGCCTCGCCTCAAATAAACCACCGAACCACTTCGGTTAGTTATGGGTAATACAGACCAAGCTGCATTAGCCACTAATGTATCCACTGAGTCTAACCCGATGCTTGACAAATACACCGTGTCGGGTTCGTAGACTCCAGTTTCATTCCTCTGAGCCATGGACCCGCCACAAAGGACATCGCAAGTGGTACCCGGTGGGATCTTCACCGTATGTACCACTGCTGCGACCGAAGACACCTGTCTCAATACGCATTGGACATGCAAGCCATACGGGCTCCGTATACCCATCGTACCGTCCCTCGGGTCCAAGACGGCCCCGTATAAGCTTGCAAAATCCAATCCGAGGATTCCGTCATCACTAACCTCTGCTATAGTTGGCGAAAGAACAAATTCTTTGCCTCCTATACGGATAGGCATAAACGTCCTACCAAATGTACGCATACTGCTTCCGTCGGCCGTGCAAGCATTTACCCCCGTTTTGAGGTTCTCATGGCTGCCGGCCACCGAATCGAAGAATCTTTTGGACACACATGAATGACTGGCTCCAGTATCCACCAAGAATTCCCCCACCCGGCCTTCCACAGATATGGGTACATACCACCGTCTCCCCCCTAAAGGCGAGGGGTTACTGGTAAACTGGTGAAAGTCTCCCGAATCACCAAGATTCAATCCGAGTCCTCTCAGGAATTCCAGACACGGATGACTTGGGGGAAGGCGTGTCCCACACACTCGAATCAACTCTTTGATCCATCCTTCCTCTCCCCTAGTGCGGCCACTCGCCCCCATATGATTGCTCCTGCACATATCAACACTAGGGTCCCTGGCCCCGGCCGAGGTGCAGGGGTGCGCACCCTCAGCCACCCGGCCTCCAGGTGTAATTGACTCGAAATCTTCCACCGGGACACCCCCGGTAGCATTTTGGCATTCGTTCCCACTCGGGGCTATGTCAGATGCCGTTGACACAACCCCCACTAGTTTTCCACATCTGTGGAATCCGTAGCATTCTCCCTTCCTACGCCGTCGTCTTCGGCTTCATAGAAGGCAGCCATTACCGGCTTAGTAGCGGTACATTCAGATGAGTAGTGTCCCATGCGCTGGCACCTGAAACACTTAACCGTTCGGCGATCCACCCGGGGTCTTTGCCGATTGGCTTGGATGGCATCTGTAATTTTCTTACACATGTCTTCCAGAAGTTTGGTCATGTCCGGGGACTGAGTCTTCGCTTTGTCAGCGCTTACAGTGGGCTTGACCGCCTTCTCGACAGCCTTCGGGTCACTCTTGACCTCGGATGAAGGTCTAGAGTCCCTCTGTTTATTGAAAGATTTCCTGGGAATATACTTCCTACCTGAAGTATTCTTCCTTAATTGCATCGAACAGAAGGTGCCGTCTTCCTGTTCGATATCAATCAATTCGAAGTCGTCTGAGGGAGTATTGACCTCAGACTGCTGGGTCACCGATGCCAGGGGTACCAAGCCGCTGGCATTAGGTATGTCCCCAGCTAACATAGCTCGCTTCTTCACGGCCATATCTATACCATTAAATATGCCGTGTAGTGTTATGCCTTCTTTCCAGGCATCCCTCGCTGCTAATTGTTCATCTCGGTCTCTTAGACCCTTGACGAATTGTGTGATCAAATCGTCCATATACCAGTCCTGGTTTTCAGTACCGGGTCTGGCCTTACTTAGCAGGGCATGGAGTTCCATACCGTATGCTCTGAAAGCTTCATTCGGCTTCTGTGTGCGTTTCTTAAAACGGACCATCGGGTCTTCCTTGACCATGTTGCATAACAGTCCACTAGCAGTTTCTACTAACTGCTCAAAACTCCCAACGAGGCCGTACCAGGTTCGCCATTGCTCTACAGCCATGCGACCCGGCCCGCCTTTCAGACATCTCACCAGATGTGGCTTGGCCTCGTATGGGGTCCATCCATTACAATTCATCACATCGATGAAATCTTCAAACCACTCTTTCCATGGTCGAGTACCGTCATATTCTCTAGGAATAACGGCTACCCTTCGGGCAGAATTGTGAGCATACATCAATCTAGTGCATTGCTGTTTGCTCCATTCAATCGCCTTGGTTTCATTCAAGGTTCGATTGCCCCCTATACCACCGAAGCTCGAATTGCCCGGTGGAGGCGGTGGTGGAGGTTGTGTATACGTCCACTGTGTACCACTGTGGTTCGTATTGCGTCCCTTTTGGTTTTGCCATCGTCACTGTCATGATCCGACGATGTCATTAGTGGGGCTACTTCGTTTCCACCACCTGGTGCTGAACCCTGGGGGGTTGCAGTACGCTGCATAGGGCTTTGTGCAATTGGTGTACCCAAGCCGCTAGCCGAGCCTGTTGGTACCATAGGACCTAGCTGGCGTCTGCTAGTTATAACTTGGGACCAATCGCTCAAGTCTAAAGTTGGGGGTCTTAACACACCCCTAAACAATCCGGTATCCGGTACTCCTGTTTGGGGTGTAGCCGGATACAATTTTACGATGCCATCTCTGGTGGCATTGTCCATCAGGTCGGGTGTAGAAAAAATATTTCGTACACCCTCCTGATTAAACATTTGTTGTTGACCGGGTTTCCAGTCTAACAACAGATGCTGGGATGTGTAATCATCCTCTTCGAATCCCTCTAGCCCAGGGCTGGGGGGATCCGCTTCGGGTTTCCCGAGGCTTTCGGCCAATGTGGCCGCGCACCACCCCCGAACCAACTGGTCACGGCACCAGTGTAATGGTTCGTATTGACTTATATGTTGGGTGGCTCTTTGGCTCGCTTACCACTAGATGTACCAACACAACACGAGTAGTTCGGGTTGGGCAAAGCCCCAGAAACCCCTACCTCTCGGGTAGGACTTTATTTGATCTCTTTGATAACAAAGTACTAGCGTCTGGACTGGACCATGTCCAGTCCCCTTCTGCCGCTCGTCCGGCTCCTTAGTAGGAGCTGGACGCGAGGCATGGTGCTGCCCCCTCTTGTACCAACGAGGTATCGCAAAGCGACACCTAGCTAGCATAGAAGGAACAAGCACCACACGAACACGTCTCTCGGATGAACGGCACTAATATATATACAATGATGCCGGCCCCTACACTTAAATAACTCAAGGGACTGGTTACTTTTAGTATAATGCTTTCTCTTTGAGGCTATAAATTTTGATTTTGTACATAGCTAGGTTCTTGATAAAAAATGAAAGAAAAACGGTATGTTTTGGCAGCATGTAAGGGTATGTTACAAAGCATTGCTGTAATAGACACGTCAAGAAGTAACATAGAGGCGGAATGCGGCCAGTGAAGGGTTTATAAACCCTTCATCGCCCGCATTTCACCTCTAAATGCTGATGTTCCTGTGTTGTTATGGTGCACCAATTCAGCAATTGCAATGCATGTAGTGTACCAGCCTCATATGATTGGCATGATGCATAAATACATCATTGGCGAGTTACGGACCAGAGGTGCATCTTTTAGTGTCTTCACAATAAGTGTGCATAATGCGATCCTGGAAGAGACACATGGTGGCAGGAAACCATCACCATTACGTTCCTTGAATGGCAGTGTTGTCAGTTGATTTTTTTTAAGAAAGGGATAAGGGCGACATTTAGAATCCTTTGCTTAATGATGTCTGAATGATGATTTATAGATCATCAATTTAAAGGTTATCAATCTTAATCTAGCTCCAAAAAGATCAAAGAAGGTTTATAAAACTATGAAACTAACATCGACTATCTCCCGATGAATTACCTTCCATTTAATTCGAAAGGTCATTGATATGAATAATATGACATTTTCTTCTGAATAATGAACCATGATTGGGTTATAAATAATACGAATTCTCATTTGTGCCAACTGCAACTATATTTGTTGACTTACCACTGAATTTCTTTTCTTTTCATTTTTGCGATGCAAAGTTAATCTCATTTAAGACCTCTGCCGAGGTTGGAGTTGGTGTCCCTGTACTGCTATATAGAAAGCAAACCGCACAGACTTCCAGGTAGATGGCCTATAAGACAAATTGCCTTAAGTCTTATAGCCCTACGTCATATGGCCGAAAAAAGTGGCCAAAAAGACAGTTGGCCGAAATGTCATTTAGCCGAAATTCAACTTGGCCAAAATTTTTCATAAATTATACTCTACCATAAGATCAAAATACCACACTGTACCACAACACGGTACGGTGTCGTTTTGTGTGGTATGGTGTGGTATTGTGTGGTATGGTGTTGTATGGTGTCATATTGATTGGTATGGTGTGGTATGGTGTCATATTGTGTGGTATGGTGTCGTATGATGTGGTATGGTGTCGTATTGTGTGGCATGGTGTGGTATGGTGTGGTATTGTGGTATGGTGTTGTGTGGTATGATGTTGTATTGTGTGGTACGGTGTGGTATGGTGTCGCATTGTGTGGTATGGTGTGGTATGGCGTCATATTGTGTGGTATGGTGTCGTGTGTCGTGTGGTGTGGTATGGCGTCATATTGTGTGGTATGGTGTCGTGGTTTCGTGTGGTGTGGTATGGTATGAGTGTGGTATGAGTGTGGTATGGTGTTGTATTGTATGGTATGGTGTGGTATGGTGTTGTATTGTGTGGTATGGTGTTGTATGGTGTCGTATTGTGTGGTATGGTGTCGTATCTTGTGCTATGATTTCGTATTGTGTGGTATGGTGTTGTATTTTGTGGTATGGTGTGGTGTGGTGTGGTATGGTGTGGTATGAGTGTGGTATTGTGTTGTATGGAGGGTATGACACTATTTCGGCCATGTGTCTTTTCAGCCATGTGTCGTTTCAGCCATATCTTGTTTCGGCCAAGCGTCGTTTCGGCTATTTTTTTTGGGGCTATGTGACATGGGGCTAAACGTCTTAAGGGCCATAAACCAGGGAACCGTTTGGGTCATGTGACTTTTCGGCCACATGTCTTTTCGGCCACTTGGTTTATGGCCAAATGACATGAGGCTATGTGACTCT